>CAEFZP010004246.1:7500-345000 GCA_903064625.1 Mallotus villosus | reverse complement strand
TGTTCCACTTTGTGCCTGAGCACCGTGAAAAGGCGTCAGAGAGAAATCGGTTGAACACTGGGCGTATCTGAAGAGGATTTGTAGCCAGAGCGAGCGTTACATCGGTAAGGCCACACTCCGCTCAAGTATGTTTAGTAGCTTGTACAATCTGTTTAACAGCGGTCATTTTTATAATTTGTTTACTCTTTTCTATTTGAAAGCCATTCCTACCATGAATGAGCAGCAACGCTGAAAAGCAGCGTCTTGCAACTTGTATATCCTGTTAATGTTTTTGTTCACGTCGTTCACATTTAGACTACTATGCATCGCTACCAGGGCCGGTAAGCTATTCAAAATAGATAATGAATGCGTTCATGATTTGTGGGCTAGCCTAGCAACATGCACACGGGCTGGCTAGTTTGCCATTATGTCCGTTGTTGTAGACGGCGCAAAAAAAAATCATTGTAATGCTAAATAGTTCAAGCATCACTACACATTGTTTCACGGCTGTCCTAACAAGATTCGTTGAAGCAGCTGAAAGGCGTGTTTTCACAATTTTTGGTTCCTAGTTTAGGGCTTCCCCCCCAGCTTAAATGAGCTAGCTAGTCAGCCACACTTTGTACTAAGTAGCATTGTCAGCTAGTTACCCACTCCAGTCTTCAGAGACAGGGGGGAGAGAGTCTAAATTCGATTATAGCGCCCGGGGTCGGTGGAGGGGCGGTGGCACGGTAGCTTGTGTGCATGTCTGCTTGTTGGCTGAAATTGATCGTCATGTATCCAACCTGCGAGTGAACCGGGACGAATCCATAGCGAAGTCTTTGTTCAAATATTTCCCAATGTTTTACACAGGCTTCATATAATCCCTATAAACATTTTGAAGTCCTTCACTACATGTCTAAACTTTTTTCTGCCCCCTTCGTCATCCTCCATCGCGGATGGCCATTGTTCTGAGAAGTGATTCATTCACTGCGCCGCGGGCAAATGTCGGCTAATTTAGCGCTAATAATTTCACCCAGGCCCACTTAGTTTGGATCACGGTCCGTTGGCAGACTTTTATAATTCGTATTCAGGCTACAGTTGATCTTAACAAGCTATGCCTGCGATGGCGAGGTCCAAGTGTTGCTGTCGTGACCAGTGCGCCCCAGTTACCAGACTAGCTGCCTGTAATGTGATTTAAGATGAGTCGCTCCCCTCCGAGCCCTTGCTAGCTAACGTTAGCTCCAGAACAATAGAGACGGAGAGAGAGGACTGGTTCGGTTTGAATTCGGTATCACTAACCTGTCTACAATACTGTACGGTTTAATACAGTTAATCTATGTAGCTAATGCCCCAGGACGGGCACTAGCACCGATCAGGGTGTGATAGCTACTTGTCGATTTAGCTGACATGATCTGCCCGGTGAATATCGATACCACTCAGGATAGACAGTGGCCTGGGGGGATTCATGTGAGCATTTTCCTGGCGAGGTTCGTCTGGCTTGGAGACGGTCCAGAATGACGGACAGGGAGGGGGGGGGACCCAAATACATGGAGGTGAACACAGACTGTCAGAAAGAGATACAGGTGGATGAGAGGGAGAGACTTTCAGAAAGAGAGAGAGATAGGCAGACAGGGCAGATACATACTGGCTAAAAGAGACACACAGACAGACAGACACACACACAGACAGAGAGGTTGTTGTGTTGATATGCCAGGTCAGGCTCCAGTACGTTTCTCTCTTGAACAGATACGAACCATCACAGACACATCACATTCATTATATGGTTATAACTATGCGTAGCCTATAACAACTATATACAGTCAATTATTGTGATTAGAACTACATAGCCTATAACATAGTTATACCAGCCAACCAGTCAGAGACTAAGATACCCTTTTTTATAGTGTTACTGCAATGAACCACATCATACACACGGGCACACATGAACATCGGCCCATCTCTTCCTCACTCACTCTCAGACACTCACACACACATGAACATCGCCCCATCTCTTACTCACTCACTCACTCTCACACACTCACACACTCACACACACATGAACATCGCCCCATCTCTTCCTCACTCACTCTCACACACTCACACACACATGAACATCGCCCCATCTCTTCCTCACTCACTCTCACACACTCACACACACATGAACATCGCCCCATCTCTTCCTCACTCACACTCACTCTCACACACTCACACACACATGAACATCGCCCCATCTCTTCCTCACACACACACACACAGACAGAGAGAAAGGAAGGACAGACAGACAGACCTCTGACAGACCTCTGTAGTTTACTGTACATGTCACACACTAACATGATAATGACAGATTTACTGTACATGTCACACACTAACATGATAATGACAGATTTACTGTACATGTCACACACTAACATGATAATGACAGATTTACTGTACATGTCACACAATAACATGATAATGACAGATTTAATGTACATGTCACACACTAACATGATAATGACAGAAGTGGACACCTACTGTACTAAAACCACAGGCCGGGCCAGTCAGGTTCCAAGCCAGTTGATAAATGCAAGCGTTACATTACATTTAGTTATTTAGCAGACGCTCTTATCCAGAGCGACTTGCAGTGAGTACAGGGACATTCCCCCAAGGCAAGTAGGGTGAAATGCCTTGCCCAAGGACACAACGTCATTTTGCACGGCCGTGAATCGAACCAGCAACCTTCTGATTACTAGCCGATTCCTTAACCGCTCAGCCACCCGACTCCACTACGATCCATGAGTGCTTTGTTCATTTTTCGAACAACTGTATCTGCTTTTCTTTGCTTTTATACAGACGCGGTCACGCAAAAATTCACTTCAAATTTTTCGCATTTTCATGGGATGAAAATATTGAACTCTATATAAATATTGAACACATACATGAAAAAAACACACAAAATTCGATATATTGTAAGAGCCGCATGGAACCAGGCAAAGAGCCGCATGGGGCTCCGGAGCCGCGGGTTGACCTGCACTACATCTATAACTATATAGAACATGGTTATAACTATACATAGAACATGGTTATAACTATACATAGAACATGGTTATAACTATATAGAACATGGTTATAACTAGATAGAACATGGTTATAACTATATAGAACATGGTTATAACTATACATAGAACATGGTTATAACTATACATAGAACATGTTTATAACTAGATAGAACATGGTTGTAACTATACGTAGAACATGGTTATAACTATTCATAGAACATGGTTATAACTATACATAGAACATGGTTTATAACTATATAGAACATGGTTGTAACTATACGTAGAACATGGTTATAACTATATAGAATATGGTTATAACTATACATAGAACATGGTTATAACTATACATAGAACATGGTTATAACTATATAGAACATGGTTATAACTATATAGAACATGGTTATAACTATACATAGAACATGTTTATAACTATATAGAATATGGTTATAACTATACATAGAACATGTTTATAACCATATAGAACATGGTTATAACCATACATAGATATACATAAATTAGATTATTGAATCAACTCTAAAAATATATACTTAACCCGTTAAGGAGTAGCGTCGCACATCTGTGATCGTTCAAATGCGGGTCTCACAGCGTAACTTCGCACATATGCGATTTCGAACATTCCAACTGAATATTTGCCGATAGACAAAAACGTTATGACAAGCGCTATGGTATGGATTCATAATGTACTAATGAGGAGGATAACAAGTAACACTAGCAGGTAGTAGCATTGCTACTAGCATTATGCTAGGTTGCTAGGTAACAGAAGCCATCTGAAGCTAGCTAGCTGCCGTTTCTGAAAAATAACTCGCGCTGTGGGGACAGTGGAGGAAATATTTAGAACTCACGCATCTAAAGGTAAAAAAAAAGGTTTTACACCATGTTTTCCCTTTCGTTAATCTGCATTTAGTTTTTTTCGGTAACAACAGGACTGGTGAAACAAGACTTATTATTAGTAATAACTAATTTTATAGTGGCTGAATCTGGAATGTCCAGCAGCTACATTGAGTCAGATCGGGAAAATGTTTGTACATTTATGTTTGTATAGTTGTCAATCTCCATTTTTACGTATGCATTTCTTTCAGATTATTTCTTAAAACAGTGAGATAAAACATCACACAAAATGGTTTGATGAAAAACATTGTGACATTTATAGAAGAAGAAAAACGTTTCAAATGTAGATGAGTCGATTTTCAGAAGCGTTCAGTCGAGTCTTGGTCTACCAAAGAAAATCTTAGTCGGGGACAGCCCTATTTATAACTATATAGAACATGAATATATCTATATAGAACGGTAATGATCCTTGTGTGGTCTCTTCCCCTCCCGACCCTTGACCTCCAGTCTGCATCATTAACCCATCATGGTCAGCTAGACATGGTCGTGTGTAGGCATGTGTGTGTGTAGGCCTGTGTGTGTGTATATAGACCTGTGCGTGTGTGTGTAGTCCATATGTTGGGTTAGATAAGGCAGTGGTCTGGATATCTGCTTCTGGTCCACCCTGCATTCTGCGTCTCTGGGCTGTGAGTTGGCACGGGGGGGAGGGGGGCAGGAAGGGATCGTGGCACATGGGCAGGAAGGGATCGTGGCACATGGCAGGAAGGGATCGTGGCAGCTGCACTTCTGTGATGCTGGGTCTTTGTCAAGCATGCCACTATGCTGCCTCTACCATGCTGAAGAGGAAGAGGGTGGTAGAGGTGAAGGAGGAGGGTGGAGGGAGAGGAGGAGGAAGATGGTAGTGGTGCAGGAGGAGGAGTGGTAGTGGTGCAGGAGGGAAAGGAGGAGGATGGTGATGATGGGATACTAAAGTGAGGGAGGTTGGTTGATTAACTAGATGATGGGAAAGTGATAATGAGGGATTGGCCACCTGTTTTGTGTTGGAGTTGTCAGAGTTGGTCAGGCGTGTTGTGATTGGCTGTTGAGGTCAGAGTTGGTCAGGCGTGTTGTGATTGGCTGTTGAGGTCAGAGTTGGTCAGGTATATTGTGATTGGCTGTTGAGGTCACCTGGCCGAGGTCCATTTGTAGCAGCTGTATAACAGAAGGAGCTAATCCTCTTATCCTCCCCCCCATACCCCCCCCCCGTCCTACCTCCCTCCCTCCCTCCCTCTCAGGGGAGAGGACAGTGGACCGGTCCAGATGTCTGCTTACTCTGGTGTCACGGATCCTCCTCACCAGCTGCTCTACTCTACTGCACTCTGCTGTACTCAACCCTAACTGCACTCTGCTGTACTGCACTCTACTCTACTGCACTCTGCTGTACTCAACCCTAACACTAACTGCACTCTGCTCTCCTCTACTGCACTCTGCTGTACTCAACCCTAACTGCACTCTGCTCTCCTCTACTGCACTCTGCTGTACTCAACCCTAACCCTAACTGCACTCTGCTCTCCTCTACTGCACTCTGCTGTACTCAACCCTAACCCTAACTGCACTCTGCTCTCTACTGCACTCTGCTGTACTGCACCCTACCCTAACTGCACTTGCTCTACTCTACTGCACTCTGCTGTACTCAACCCTAACCCTAACTGCACTCTGCTCTACTGCACTCTACTCTACTGCACTCTGCTACTCACCCTACCCTAACTGCACTCTACTCTACTGCACTCTACTGCATTCTACTCTACGCACTCTGCTCTGCTGTACTCAACCCTAACCCTAACTGCACACTGCTCTACTGCACTCTACTCTACTGCACTCTGCTGTACTCAACCCTAACCCTAACTGCACACTGCTCTACTCTACTGCACTCTACTCTACTGCACTCTACTCTACTGCACTCTACTCTGCTATATTTCTACACCTGTTCTGTCTCTGTCTCTCTCCTCTCTAATGGGGTGTGTGTGTGTGCTACCGTGTAGTGTACTCTAGGAAAGTGTGTGTGCTTGGAGTGTGCTCTAGAAGAGTGTGTGTGTGTGCAGTTTGTTTTAGGACAGTGTGTGTGTTTGTGTGTGTTATGTAAGGCTATTATGATGACTGACTGAGACTTGCAGCAAGGAAGTGGGAGGGGCTTAGCAAGGAGTGAGAGGGGAGGGGCTTGTGATGTCAGAAGTCCACTCTGTGAGGCGGCATGTTTTAGGGTCGGCCAGGGGTCAGGGCTCTACTGTGGCTTTTACATCAACATTACATTTACATGGAGTCATTTATCCAGAGCGACTTTCAGTAAGTACAGGGACATTCCCCCGAGGCAAGTAGGGTGAAGTGCCTTGCCCAAGGACACAACCTAATTTGGCACGGCCGGGAATCGAACTGGTAACCTATGACTGTGTGTATGAGTGTATTAGACTGTGTGTGCGTGCGTGTATTAGACTGTGTGTGTGTGTGTATTAGACTGTGTGTGTGTGTGTATGAGTGTATTAGACTGTGTGTGCGTGTGTGTATGAGTGTATTAGACTGTGTGCGTGTGTGTAATAGAGACTGTGTGTGATCAGAAGGATGATCACACCTGTCCAGCTGTCCACCTCATTAAGCTGCTTTCTCTGATTGAGGATGATTATAAGAGTGTGGGTGTGTGTTTGCATTCTCATTGACATGACCTTAAATAATGTATGTGTTAAACTGTGTGTGTGCGTGTGTGTTAGACTATACTGTATATGTGTGTGTGTGTGTGAGGGGGGGGGGTCATTCCCAGCTGCAGTGATGGGCTCATTGGGAAGGCTTGTGGAGAATGTAGTGAGAAGCTGACTGGCTCAGTCTCTAACACACACACACACACACACAGACACACAGACACACACACAACACACACACACACACCACACACACAGACACACACAGAGGAGAACCTCCTAGCTGTGAGGACCCCCAGTCTTCAGGGGTTCAGAGGTTATTCTGGGGGAGATCTGGCTGGGTTGGTTTTCTTGAAGTGGAGATGTGTGTGTGTGAGAGAGAGAGAGTGAGGGAGAGAGAGTATGTTGTGTGTGTGGAGAGAGAGAATGTTGTGTCTGTATGGAGAGAGAGAGGTAAGGGAAAGGACAGGGTGTTCTAGAACATGGTGTTTCTGTAAATCTGAAGCTGTACAGTAGAGACACTTGTTTTCTACCAAAACACACACACCACCTCTGCTGAGTGGAGAAGTGGTGGACCGTGTTACGGAGCCGATTACCTGGTGTGTGTCTACGATGCCTTCTGTTTGAGGGGTGTGTGTGTGTGTGTGTGTTTGTGTGTGTGTGTGTGTGTGTGGCTGTTTGAGGGGTGTGTGTGTGTGTGGCTGTTTGAGGGGTGTGTGTGTGTGTGGCTGTTTGAGGGGGTGTGTGTGTGTGTGGCTGTTTGAGGGGTGTGTGTGTGTGTGTAGCTGTTTGAGGGGTGTGTGTAGCTGTTTGGGGATGTATGGATTTTCTGAGGGACTTTCCCCTCATCTCAGTTTCTCTTTTCTTTACCCTTCCTCCCCCCCTCTCCCTCCCCCCCTCTCCCTCCCCCCGGCCATGCTCAGCTGCTGAGGCCATCTGTGTCAAGACAGAGGAGAGGGGGAGGGAGATGGGCAGGGGGGGGAGCTGGAGATGGGGGAGGGGGGTAGGGGGGAAACTGGAGATGGGGAGGGACCAGCATGCCCTGGGATGGTCTGTGATTGTACCAGCCTGCCCTGGGGTGGTCTGTGATTGGACCAGCCTGTATAACTCTTGCTTGGGTATAACTCATACTGTACCTATCTCCTTCTGTGAGACATAACCATTTGTTTCTCCTCCCCCAGACCTGCCTGACTCCGCCCACTTCCACCTGAGACTCCGCCCCGTCTTTAGACGGCCTATCAGGACCGACGGAGATGAAACCTGATGGGGTTGCCACGGCTGCCATGGAGCCAATGGAAGTGCAGCCCCCGGAGGCGGAGCCTAACCAGGGGGCGGGGCCTGATACCCAGCCGGAGGAGCTGATTGGTCAGGACGGGGAGGCGGGGCAGGGGGAGCCTCAGCCTGAGCCAACCAAGGAGAGTTCTCCCTCCAAAACAGGAAGTAACAAGACCAAGCCTGGTGGGGCACCCACCTCCAAGCCCCGCCCCTCTCCGGCCCAGGGCCGACCCACCAATGGCGTCTCCAAGCCCCCGACTAATGGCGTGGCCAGGAAGAGCATGCCTTCCACAGCACCAGAGAAGAAGAGCTCCGCCTCCACCACAGCCAGACGCCCCGCCTCAAACAGCGCCGTCAAGGCAACAGGGCCAACAGCCAATAAGAAGACTCCGGCTCCGCCTACTAACGGCGTCAAAACCGCCGCTGCTCCAAAGAAGCCAGCAGGTGGGCTTGTGTGTGAAGCTGTGATTGGTTTAGACCAAGAGAAGTGTGAGTATCGGAAGCACTGATTGGTTGTTGTTTTTCTCTCCAGCTGCCACAAGGCCCTCCACCGCACCCATGACTGACAAGCCCCCAGTTACCAAGACAACCAGGTAGGTCAGCCATTGGTGCACAGCTTACAGCATCCCCTGGCCTGTCTGCCAGACAGTGAGAGCCAAAAGGAGCCAGAGGAATGGAGGTGTTGTTGTCTACAGAGAATCAGGTCACACTGTGCTCTCTCCACACACACACATACACTGCCAGGCTGCTTCAGCCTGTAAGTGTGTCAGTAAGTGTGTGTCCTTGTGTGAGTGTGTGTGTGAGTCATCGTGTCTGTGTCAGTGTGTGATGGGTTGTGACAGGGCCATAAATCTTTGCCTAATTAGATTTAACTCTTATCCCTTTCCGCATCACACACACCCACACTCACACACTTCCGTTGATTCATCTAATAATGGTAGGACACCGAGTGTGTGTGTGTGTGTGAGTGTGTGTGTGTGTGAGAGAGTGTGTGTGTGTGAGAGGGTTAGTGGAGGTCCACAGCTCTATTTATTGACGTTGCACTTAAGTTTTGTTCTACTGTAATTATATCTGTGAAACATGCGGGCGTGCAGGTGCACTTGTTTCGTTGTCCTTGGCGTCTCGCCCATCATCCTACATGGTTTAGATCTGTCAGGGGGAAACAACAACAACGCCTGGACGTTACCATGCCGACGATGACCTGGTGTCCCCGGGCAGTGGGTCACATGTTTCTTTATAAGCCCCGCCCCTAGGAAGTGTCACTTGGTTCTTTATAAGCCCCGCCCCTAGGAAGAGTGTCACTTGGTTCTTTATAAGCTCCGCCCCAAGGAAGAGTTTCACTTGGTTCTTTATAAGCCCCGCCCCTAGGAAGAGTGTCACTTGGTTCTTTATAAGCCCCGCCCCTAGGAAGAGTGTCACTTGGTTCTAGTGCTGGGCGATATATCGAATATTAGCGATAATATCACAATAATTTTGACGACGATGGGGTTTTTTCTGCGGGTCCTTGTGTTGCTTGTGTTTTAAGATGTCACACACACACACACACACACAAACACACACAAACTGAAAAATGCACTCGCACAGGCACTCTCTTTTGCTCTCTTTTTGTCCTGTCACATAAGGACATCTGCATGAATTGTTTTATGTGAGGTCCATTTTGTCAAGTTGCAAGTACTAGTAAGTATGTTATGGCAACTGCTTAAATTTGCTCTACATGTTGTACTTTATAACAATAGCTGTAGTTTTTGTTGTTTTCTAAAGGAGGCAAAAGAAAATCATGTTTTTTAATAATATATTTAAATGCAAACATATCGAGATATATATTGAATATCGTAATTTTTGGGAAAAATATCGAGATATCAACATTTTTTATATATCGCCCAGCTCTACTTGGTTCTGTCTTCCTCGCCCTCCATCCCTCTCTCTCCTTCCCTCTCTCTCTCCCCAGAACTGACTAGTATCTTTATTTAGAGCTGTGCTAGCGTGTAGCGAGCGTGTCACTGGCGTGTAGCAGCCAATGTAGCGTGATGTGAGAACAGGAGCCAGAGTGTCCGGGTCAGTGGATGTAGGTTATCCAGCCCCAGCCTCTGCCCCAGCCTCACATCCAGCCTCTGCCCCAGTCTCACATCCAGCCTCTGCCCCAGCCTCACATCCACCCGCTGTCCCAGCCTCACATCCAGCCTCTGCCCCAGTCTCACATCCAGCCTCTGCCCCAGCCTCACATCCAGCCTCTGCCCCAGTCTCACATCCAGCCTCTGCCCCAGCCTCACATCCAGCCTCTGTCCCAGCCTCACATCTAGCCTCCGCCCCAGGTCTGGAGAGAGGAGATGTTTCTATAGTCTGTGTCTGATTCCCTCCTTGTCTCACTGTCTCTAACCCCACCCCTCTCTGCTGCCCTGGCTGTCTCTAACCCCACCCCTCTCTGCTGCCCTCCGCAGGCCTTCCACAGCCACTACACCCACCCGCCCAGCCTCCGCCAAGACCACCACACCCACGGCCAAGACGGCCACGCCCAAGACAACCACACCCAGACCGGCCTCCTCCACCCCCAGACCGGCCTCCTCCACCCCAAGACCGGCCTCCTCCACCCCCAGACCGGCCTCCACCACCCCCAGACCGGCCTCCACCACCCCCAGACCGGCCTCCACCACCACGCCCTCTGCTGGTCGCACCCCTACATCGCAGACTAAAACACCTGTGAAGAAGGGTAAGAGAGCCGTCTTGGTTGGAATGGTGTTGAGAAAGTATGATGTAGTATTATAGTCTGTAGACCGGTCTGTTGTCCTGTGTTTAACATTTGTAACATCATGAAGGTGTAATGAATGTGAATCTGCCTTCATCTTCTCCATAACCTTGTGTGTCCGCTCCAGACGCCCCCAAACCTTCCACCCCGGCCGCCAAGAAGTCCACACCCGCCCCTCTCAGCCGCCCCTCCACAGCCAAGACCACCAAACCCGACACACCCAAGGTAGTCGCTGCCGCCAAGCCAGATGCCGCTCCCAAGAAGCCTGCGGGGCTCAGCAAGGCTGCCGCCCCGAAGGCCAAGCCCCCGGCCCCCAAAGAGGGAGGCCCGAGACCCCTGGCCTCCAGGCCCCCGGCCCCCAAGGCCTCCAGCCCCAAGAAGGCTGTTGGTAGCAGCACTCCCATGCCGGTGAAGCGGGGGCCCAAACCCACGCCGGCCTCTGAGCCTCGTCCAGAGGAGACAGGTCAGGAGGGTGAGGCTCCAGCCACCGCCGCAGTTGCCGCAGCAACCGTTGCCGCGGCAACCGCTGTCTCTGCCATTGCCGTGGCAGCCGTTGCGGCCACCGCCACCACGGCATCATCGGAAGATCCCAAGCCTCTCCTAGAGCTGGAGGAGGAGATTCCGGTGGCCCCCCAGGCACCCCTGCCCCCAGCCCCCATGCCCCCGGCCCTCCTCCCCCAGCTGTCTGCCCAGCTGGACCTCCTCCACCTGGGGACAGCTGCCCAGGACTCCACCTCCTCCCTGGGCACCACAGTTCTGTCTCCCCCCTGCTCCCCTCCAGGGCCCCTTTCTCCGACCCAGGAGCCCCAGGCTGCCTCTCCCCTGCTGGGCCTGCATGCCCAGCCTGACCCCTGGGGCCCAAGCCAGGACCCCTGAGCCCATGGCCCTAGCCTCACACAGCCTCCAGCAGGCAGCCTCCCCCCTGGCCTCCATCGGGGCCTCCCCTCTGGCCTCGCCCTCCCAGGAGAAGGAGGAGGCAGTGGAGAAGGCTGACGAGGAGATCAACCAAGACGATGATGAGGAGGAAGAGGAGGAAGAGGATGAGAGGAAGGTGGACCTCTCTGAACCTGCCCACCACTTCCAGGATGACTCCGCTGGTTGGCACGGCGACAACCTGCTGTCTGATACCAGCGCCAGCCAGCAGGAGGAGCCAGAGAGTTTAGACTCCTCCCCCCTCATGGGCTTGGCCAACCAGGAGGCCCCGAGCAAGCAGGAGGCGGAGCATGTCGACCACATGGACGTGAGCTCTGAGAAGGCTGATCAGGGCAGGGTCCGTCAGGAGGAGGAGGATGAAGATGTGGGAGGAGGATGAAGATGTGGAGATGCCCAGCGAGGGCGGCAGGGAGACGGAGAGCTTCTTCAACCAAGAAGAGCGTCATGACAACCTCAACCACTCTGCCCCGCCCCCAGCCCCGCCCCCCTCTGTCTGGGCCCCCTCCTCCTTCTCTGACACCTGGGCCCCGCCCCCCCCATGCCTCCCTCAGCCCTGAGCCCCTCGTCCAACCCCCCTCCCAGGCCTGGCTGCAGCCCAGCGGCGCCCCCCTGCCCCCCGGCCCCCCCAGCGCGCCCAGCACCCCTGAGGAGGACGACAGCAGCTCGGGAGTGGAGTCTCGCTCCGACAAGCAGGCCACGCCCCTGCCCCCCCGCGGGGCGGAGCAGGAGCAGGACCTGGGCATACACCTGGGGGGCGGGGACGGCGAAGAGGAGGAGCCAGAGACGCTCCCCGCCGACGAGGTCATGGGCGCCGGCCCCCCCACAGCCCCGGCCTCCGCCCCCTCCTCCCCCTCCACCTCTGGAGACGAGGCCAGCGACACGGAAGGGGAGATGCAGATCAACGAGCCTGACGAGGAGGGGAGCAGCCTGGCCGCCCTGGGGGAGGAAGGGGAGGAGGAGCCACGGGCCGAGGGAGAGGACGGGGGAGGGGCCACGCCTCAGTCGGCAGAGAGCAGCAGGAGGAGCCCGGGGATCTTCTCCCTGGAGGAGATGCAGAGCGAGGAGGCCAAGGAGCCCTCCCTGGTCCAGCAGCCGGGGGCCCCGGGGGGACCGGGGGCCCTGCTCACCCTGGGTGGGGCCGGCCCACAGGAGACCGCCGCCCCCGGTGACGCCCACCACCCATACTACTCTGCCATTGGTGATAAGACTGATAGCTTCCTGGCAGGTAACGTATAAGCCCCTCCCCCCCCCGCCCTTGGAATGCACCTTCTCCCCCGCACCCTCCACGCCCTCCCCCATCTACCTGTGGGTGTGCCCTCCACCCCCTCCCCCATGTGGGTGTGCCCTCCAGGGTTAGAAGTAGAAGAAGGGATGGCGACAGACCGTAGGAAAACGAGAGACAGATTGAGTGAAAGACTGTAGATGTCTGGTGATGCGCCACCCCCCCCCCTCCCCCGCTGTGGTTCTGGTCTTGTGATTGGCTCCTACTCAGTGTGCCGTAGTTAAACCATTTTCTATTCCGATGTTGTTCTAAAGTGAGTGTGCCCATCCGGGCCTGGGCTCGTAGGACAGACTGGACTACACCTGTACTACCCTACTGTTTTTACCCTACAAATGTCAACAAACTTCTTTTTTGTACTTGCTGTTTGTATGTGTATTTTTATTTTGGTTGAAACCTTGTCTTCCCTGCCCCATGTACACACTTCCTGTGCTCCTGTCGTCATAGCGATACTACTCTCCTTTTTTAAGTTTTGTGTTCTTGTTTTTAAGACTGTTTTAGCGCTAGAATAAAGTCTAGATATTTACAACGCTTCTGCCTTGAGTCGAGGTGGGTATGGGAGTGTAAGGTTTACTGTGGGGTTCCACTGTGGGGTTCCACTGTGGGGTTCCACTGGGGGTTCACTGGGGGTTCCACTGCGGGGTTCCACTGTGGAGTTCTATCAGAGGTTTGGATTATTTGGACAGTAACTTGCATGTTTGGCTACTAACAGACTGTGTATCTGATGACATGACACTGCTCTAGACCTCCACACTAACTATGGGTTCAAAATTCCATTAAACATCATTGCACCCTGGCTGGTTCTCTTCTTTACCCTGCCGAGGTCAGAGGTCAGCACGTCCTCTGTGTCACATGGTCCCACGACATCACTTCCTCTTCCAGGTTCTGTAGTCCAGCTGTAGAACCATGAACACCACCCCAGGTTCCTCACAGGAACATCAGCTCTGTTCTACTTCTAACCCATGTTTATAATGTTGCAGCTCTGGGACAGTAAACTGTTTGTCTTCTGGGACTTCTATCCTGGTTGAGGAAACTAATGAAATGTCAGTTAATATAAACAAGAAATATGCTAATAGCTTTACAAAGCTACGGAGATGCTAACTGCACCAGCAGCCCTGGTGGTTACTGAGCATCACCATGCCTCTGTCCCACATGATTGGATGCCCTGTGTGGATGTGATAGCAATGCAATTATGACCTCACAACCTCTCCATGGCAACAGCCAGCCACACAGGAAGTGATGCGTTTCTGTGGAATGGTGTTGGAACAAAATGGAATTTTGGGAAGTTTGAAAAGTTCCGTCCTCCACCTCCAACCCTGCCCAGCATGCACCTGTGTGTACGTGACCTGAACCCCACCCTCCACACACACACACACCCTGAAACCCACCCTCCACACACACACCCTGGTAGGACCTCCACACACACCATGGTAGGACCTCCACACACACACACCATGGTAGGACCTCCACACACACACACACACACCATGGTAGGACCTCCACACACACACACACACACACACACCATGGTAGGCCCTCCACACACACACACACCATGGTAGGACCTCCACACACACACACACACACCATGGTAGGACCTCCACACACACCATGGTAGGACCTCCACACACACACCCTGGTAGGTTGTGTGTGTAGTTGTCAAGAGAAGATCACTGCTGTCCCTTGAGCCTCTGGTCCTCAAACCTGCCTGTACGCTCCTGAATGCTCCATAGACACACACACCCAGATGATGCGACCCTCCTGAATGCACCGGTGGAAGAGAGTGGAAGAGTGGAATCTTCATCAGCAGAAGAGGATGAGCGCTCCAGCCTCCACACCTCTTGCCTCCTCCTTCTTCCTCCTGTTCCTCCTCCTCTTCCTCTACACCTCCTGCGCCCTCCCTCCTCGTCATACAGTCCTCTGCTCCACCACCTCCTCTCTTCCCCTTCCCTTCTCTCTCTTCCTCCTCCCTCCTCCATGGGTTTTGTGTAGAGGCAGAGAGAGAAAGACCAGAGATAGATAGAGACCAGTCCTGATAGCAGGGATGAAGTGGAGAGGCAGAGAGAGAGACCAGAGGTAGAGAGACCAGTCCTGATAGCAGGGATGTAGTGGAGAGGCAGAGAGAGAGACCAGAGATAGAGTGAGACCAGTCCTGATAGCAGGGATGTAGTGGAGAGGCAGAGAGAGAGACCGGAGATAGAGAGAGACCAGTCCTGATAGCAGGGATGAAGTGGAGAGGCAGGCGTATTCTCACACTGATGTAATGTCACTAACGAGGGCCTCACTGTTCTAACAGGAAGTCAAGACTAACCAGGGCCTTACTGAGAGGAGAGAGAGAGAGGAGTCGAAGACATGTATTGTTCATATTCCCAATATAACAGGTCATTCTGGAACAAAAAACGTATTTGGACAAAGCAAGGCAACAGCCATTTAGTAGGCATTAAAAAAAGCTAACTAAAAAAATGACTAACAATCCTGACCAAAACACCAGTAACATCACTACCGAATAAAAGTAGCAACAGCATTAAAAACCGCAACGGTAAATGGAAAGTACAATAACAGCAATAAAAAATAGTATGAATAAAATGGCAAACCTTGGCAGTGGAGATAGGTGTATAAACAGTTACGAGGGGGTATTAAATATGATAAATGTACAGTGATAGAAAGCTGATGGACGTGGATATTAAATGGACTACCGATGCTGGTTGAGAAGCCTGATGACATGGACCTGTGAGTCTCCTCGTCTGTGCCTGGGTCCACAGGCTGGGGGGGAGGAGAGGAGAAGGGAGGGGAGGTAGAGGAGAAGAGGAGAGGGAGAGAAAATGTAAGGGGTGGGGGAGAGATGAATAGTTTAAATTTGAGCTCATTAGCAGCTTTCTTATCTTACTGATTTCAGTCTTTCTTTAAGTCCTTTCATCCTGCCTCTGTTTAGCTTCGCCCTTCTTCCTTCCTGCCTGAAGAAAGCCACGCCCTGCATCTCCTTTAGCCCCACCCCTCTGGTCCTTCCTGGTTGAAGCCACGCCCCCCCCCCATTGTAGCCCCTCCCCCAGGTGCATGTGTTTGTACATGCCTCCAGATGATGTCAGCTGTCTCAGCAGGACTGGGAGCAGGACACCAAGCAGAGGGCAGACAGGACCAGGACCCAGCATCTCTGGACCAGGTAGATGAACAGGACCAGGACCCAGCATCTCTGGACCAGGTAGATGACCAGGACCCAGCATCTCTGGACCAGGTAGATGATCAGAACCAGGACCCAGCACCCCTAGACCAGGTAGATGAACAGGACCAGGACCCAGCATCTCTGGACCAGGTAGATGAACAGGACCAGGACCCAGCATCTCTGGACCAGGTAGATGATCAGAACCAGGACCCAGCACCCCTAGACCAGGTAGATGAACAGGACCAGGACCCAGCATCTCTGGACCAGGTAGATGATCAGAACCAGGACCCAGCATCACTGGACCTGGTAGATGACCAGGACCAGGACCCAGCATCACTGGACCAGGTAGATGACCAGGACCTGACCTCAGCACCCCTGGACCAGGTAGATGACCAGAATCAGGACTCAGCATCTCTGGACCAGGTAGATGACCAGAACCAGGACTCAGCATCACTGGACCAGGTAGATGATCAGAACCAGGACCCAGCACCCCTGGACCAGGTAGATGACCTGAACCAGGACACAGCATCTCTGGACCATGTTGATGAGCAGAACCAGGACCTGACCACATTAACCCTGGACCAGGTAGATTATCCAAATCTGAACTCCGAAACACTGGAGCTGCTATGTGAGCAGAACCAGAACCCACCAACACCAAGAGAGTTACAGAACCAGGACCCACCAGCACCAAGAGAGTTACAAAACCAGAACCCACCAGCACCAGAGAGTTACAAAACCAGAACCCACCAGCACCAAGAGAGTTACAGAACCAGAACCCACCAGCACCAACAGAGTTACAGAACAATAACCCACCAGCACCAAGAGAGTTACAGAACCAGGACCCACCAGCACCAAGAGAGTTACAGAACCAGAACCCACCAGCACCAAGAGAGTTACAGAACCAGAACCCACCAGCACCAAGAGAGTTACAGAACCAGAACCCACCAGCACCAACAGAGTTACAGAACCAGGGATCCAAGCCCAGAGCAGAGAGTTGACCCAGATGTGACCCCAGCACCTCTAGAGCTGGTAGATAACCAGCCCCAGTACCTGACCCAAGCCCAGACAGGTGAGCAGCACTCAGGCCAACAGGAGCACATCCAGCCCCAGTACCAGTATCAGTTCCAGACCATGACACAGATTCTCACCCAGGACCAGAAATGGAACCAGGCCCCTCTAGTCCCTCTGGCTAACGGCCACTACCTGGTGAAGGTCGCAGGGAACCGGAGGCCCCCTGACTCATCGTCCCCAGGCCTCGGCCAGCTGAGGCGCATGGAGCAGCACCAGCTTCAGCTGAGGCAGAGGCAGGAGGAGAGGCAGCAGAAGGAGAGGCAGCAGGAGAGCATGAGGAAGGAACAGGAGGAGTATTTGAGGCGGGAGGAGGAGGAGAGGCAGGAGAGGCAGAGGCAGCTGGAGAGGCAGCGGAGGGATCTGCTCCAGCTGCAGCTGCAGCAGCAGGAGCACTGGCAGCGTCGGCAGATCCTGCAGTGGCAGCTCAAACAACAACAACAGAGGAGGAGCCCTCCCGCTATGCTCTCACCATCCTCAGGGCTGTGCACCATCTACGAGGCCATGGAGACCAGCGAGGAGGAGGAGGAGGAGGAGGAGGAAGAGGAGGAGGAGGTGGAGAGGGACAGAAATGTGTCGCGAAGGGTGGAGATGACCCAGAGGCCACTGCCCCCCCAGGACCTGGATTGGGGCAGGAAGGTGGACATGGTCCAGCAACTCATCAACCAGACCCTGTTGCTGTCTGGAGACGGGGGCTGCCCCCCTCTTCTGCTGCTGCCCATGGGGACAGGGGGCACACTGAGCCCCCTGGAGAGCAGCCTGTGGCCCAGCCTCCTGCCCCCCCTCATCCCCCCCTCCGCCACTGTAACCTCCATCAGCAGCTTCTCTCCAGACAGCCAGGGCAGCTCCCCGCCCGGGGACTGGACTGTTGTAGAGCTGGAGACCCAGCACTGAAGCTGGGGGGTGGAGGGCCTGGGGTCCCTGGGGGCCCTGGGGGCCAAGTACTGAGGTTGGGGGGTGGAGGGGCTGGGGGCCCTGGGGGTCAGGTACTGAGGCTGAGGGACTGGGGGGCCTGGGGGCCAGGTACTGAGGCTGGGGGGCCTGGGGGCCAGGTACTGAGGCTGGTGGTAGGTTCCGGGGACTGAAGGAGGGGGGCTGACGCAGAACACTGAAAATAGAACACAGAACACTTCTGATATAGAACACAGAACACTTCTGAAATAGAACACATAACACTTCTGATATAGAACACAGAACACTTCTGATATAGAACACTTCAGAGTCAGAGTACTGAGTCTGACACTATTTATATTATTATTATTTATAAGTTAAAAATATGTTTGGATACATGGTTGTTGCGTCTTAGAGGAGTTCGTATTTATACAAGTCCATATTTGCGTCTAGGCTTCATGTTAACCTCTAAGGTTTTTCTGTGTCGACCGACAAAGAAAACTCGTTTGTGTTCTTGTGTGCTGTGTATGTTGTTAACATAGAGCTAGATCAACACCGCCACCTGCCGGGTTCGCTTCCTGGTTCTAAACCCGCTCCTGTTCATTGTTCATTGTACATTGGAAACTCGGCCTTGTATGTGAAATGATATTATGTGTCCAGAGTGAATGGATTCTTGTTGAAACACTCGAAGCAGCGAATACTGTTCCTAATTCGAGTGCAGCGCGTGTGAAATAAACAAGTCATGGAACACTAATGCTAAACTATTTACTGTGGAGAATATGATTCTTAGAATATATTATTTCATGAATGTATAAGCTACTGCGCATGAGGCCTATCAGATAGACTGTCATAAACTAAAAACATAATAGATAGATAAATAGATAGCTGTCTATTACAGCAATTATATTTAACTCTGCACGATCTAAAACCTAGTATGTAAAGCAGTTCTTACAGATGGAAACACAACGTTGTTATGTTTCGTGTTTCAAACTATGGGTATGAGATGTGTATGAGGCCCGCTGTAATTATCTGAATTTGCAATAAATTGTGTTTTCAACCCTTTCTAATCGAGTTATAATACCACGCAAAGACATACATCCTATAATTGCATAATGTGTGCCCTGAATGTTACTATACGTATAACACTATAACACTGTGACAGTGGTGGCTCCCCTTCCCAGATCTCTGTCACCAGAGTTTTGACATTCCCCAACACGCACTCACACCTGCACCTCATTTACCTGATTAGATGGCCAATCTATACCAGTTTAGCTGTCGTCCATTGCGAAGTCTTGTTCGTTTTTTTGTTTTGTTTTTAACCTGCATTACCGAGCGTTAACCAAGCCTAAGAGATGTATGTGTACCAGACCTTTGTTCTCGCCTCGACCATTCTTCTGCTCTTCCCTTTGGATATCTAGAACCGGAGATAACGACCCCTGCTTGACAACTGTACCTGCTCTGTGCCTAGTCTCTGACATTCCTGCCAGCCCCTGTTCGACCCAAGCCTGTGACCCGACCATCCTTTGGATTTGCCTGCCTTGTTGTTTGCCTGTTGCCGACCTTTGCCTGTCTGACTACTCTGTACATTAAAGCCCGCACTTGGATCGCTACTGCTCCTCCTGAGTCTGGTCATTACAAACACACATATACTGGTATAGGCTGAATATGACTGAACTCAGGGTGAACTTTAGGGTGAACATCTTTATTTCAGTTCGGATGAACGAGGCGAAGGATGCTTAATTAAATGACAAAATATTTCAAGAAATACGTTACAGAAACGTTGCTACCGATTTCAGAAAACCAAACGACAACCCAACTGGAACTTGCCCGCGCGCCTCCAAACTCTTTCCCCCCTCCCGAGCACCCCAGACCGACGTCACGCACGCTGCCGTGGCGTGGCTGCAAGGCATTTAACATGGAGTCGAGTATGTGGTCGCTGCCGAAGGCTCACGCAAAAAACTGATCCCGATGCGATCCCGTTAATACACCAACACAAGGCTCGTGCATCTGAGTGCATGCATGGACCGAGGACACCGGCAGCTTTTTTCGGGCTAAAGCATGAAGAAAGGTGCATGATCAAGGCTGTCCTAGAGCCGAGGCCGTTTTCTGTAAGTATCAAACCCGTTTGGCTTACAAAAAAAATAAACAGTTAAAACCAAAAGTAAGGCATGTAGCCTACACTGACACACGAGCTCAGACGGTCTGTCAAAATAATCTGCTAACGACTCAGGCACGCGCTGGTCACCTTGATGTTCACTTGCATCTGCCTGCTTAGAAGGCAGCTGGCGACGAGATGGGGACAACATTAAAAGTCTAGTTATTAGTGTGTCTTTTGCGGCGTTCGTTCTTATTCTTCAGCAGGACTGTTAAACTGGGCCAGGGAGACTGACTGCAGGGAAGGGAGGTATGACGTCTACCCGGTAAAAAAAAGAAGCAACATTGCGTAATCGTTCCCCGTATCTAAAGGTGAGACGTTCCATTACTAGTTTTACAATGTCACTACTACGTGTCTCGTGGATCGATGGAGTTGCATGGGACCGTTCTGAACTCTAATATGTGCATGTCTGTGCTTGTGTATCTGCGGTTGTGCATCTGTGTGTATCTGTGCGTGCTTGTCTGTGAATATGGGCTTGGTATATCTGTGATTATCTGAGCCTGTGCGTGTGCGTGTGTGTGTGTGTGTGTGTGTGTGTGTGTTTGTGTATGTGTGTGTGTGTGTGTATGTGTGTAGGGGGAGACAGGAGTGTGATGTAGCAGTGCTGGTGAGGAGGTCGTAGAGGTGTGGTCTGGCATCATGGAGCCAGCAGGGGGCACTCTCTCCCCCCCAGGGCCCAACCTTGGAGCCCCTCCCTCCCCCCTTGCCCAGGACCCCTCCAGCCTCCATCTCACCTCGCAGGTAGGACCCTTCACCACAGAGACCGGCTCTCCAACACTCCCTGGGCCGACTGACACCATCTAAAGGTCTGCTTCTGAAACTTCCCCTTTCTCTTCCTCTCTCCCTTCCTTCCCTCTATCCTCCCACCCCGCACCCCTACTCCCCTCTCCTCCCGCCCTGTCATATGTCCTCCCCCACCCCAACCCCCCTCCTCCCTATCTCCCCCAACCCCTTCCTCCCTATCTCCCCCCACCCCAACCCCCTCCTCCCTATCTCCCCTCCTCAGCAGTCCTGCTGCCTGCCTGGACTGGATCGTGTCCCCAGCAGAGGCTTGTGGTGCGGGGCAGGAGAGGGGGGGGTGTAGGAGGGCAGGAGAGGGGCTGGATATAGGGAGGAGAGCACAGAGGAGATCCTCAGCCTTCCCCTCCTCCCTCACCTGGGACTCTGACTCTGAGAAGGACACATTAGACGGTAATGCTGCTTTAATACTACGATAGAGAAGGCCAAGTTACGTCACTGTTGGTTAACGATACGTCACGCCGTGTTGCATGTTTGGACTTCGCCGCCATCTTTGCAGGTACAAGCCCTTTCCAGCCATCCAGTCCAAATATGGGAACTTACATTCCCCCTGCCTTAATGTCTTGCCGTCCAATCACCGATTTTATTTAAGAAAACTTCCAGATAATAAAAAGCTAAAAGCACATATAATTGGTTAAGGCAGAGGTCTTCAACCCTGGTCCTCAGGGATCCCCTGTCCTGCACGTTCTAGATGTTTCCATGCTCCAACACACCTGATTAAGATGAATGGTCGTTAGCAGGCTTATGCATAACGAGATAACGAGCCAGTCATTAGAATCAGGTGTGTTGGAGCAGGGAAACATCTAGAACGTGCAGGACAGGGGGGTCCCTTAGGACCAGGGTTGAAGACCTCTGGTTTAAGGGTTTACTGGGGCGTGAACAAGAAATGTATTGTCATCATCGTCACCCATCTTTTGCCTAAGCGGAGCCAGAGAGGATACCATGGGAGATTTCCTACAGTGTGTACTAGTAATTTACTGCTTGAAATTGAAAACGGAGGCAATATTTTGAGTTTTTTTATATGTGATGTAAATGTTGTCAATTAAAAGTCTAAACGTTTAAATTACGAAGCATTTGTTTGTAGGAGTAACGCGAGTTTACACTATCAGGTTTCTGCGTTCCTGACAGGCAGCTACTGACCAGTGTAGCACTCTCGTTTTTTAAATAAATAAACATTAAGTAGCTACACTATTTACCTTTTAAGCTAAATATCTATAACCTGTTTGGCCAATTTGATTGTTGAAAAAAGTCCAAACTTTTTAGTAGGAATATAGCTAGCTAGCGCTAACTAGTTTTTTTGTGGGGGGGATTCCATTTTTCCACTAATCCAGTGGTTCTCAATCCTGGTCCTCGTGGGCCACTGCCCTGCATGTTTTTGATGTTTCCCTCCTCAAACACACCTGATGCAATTTAATGGCTCGTTATCAGGCCCTTTTGTTTGAATCAGGTGTGTTGGAGCAGGGAAACATCAAAAACATGCAGGGCAGTGGCCCACGAGGACCAGGATTGAGAACCACTGCACTAATCTCTAGAATGGCCATAAATTTTAATTATATATTTCCAATCTGTCTGCTGTTCTACATTGCCCACAGATTTATGTATATTTCATATGCTCTAAGTTTTCCTCTATCTTGTAATTAAAAGTGGTTGAAAATTAAGTTGTACGGACGGAGAAGATTTTTTGTAAAAATTGCTGTTTGAAATCTTCTTGATAAAGGATGATTTGCCTTAAATAATCAATACACAACAGATGCAGGACAACTTTAGAAAATGGCGCACCAAACAAAACAATGTTGAAATGTACCCAGAGTTCAACGCGGCGTGACGTCAACTTTGCATTCTCTATACTAGACTACTACTATACTATGTATACTACTATACTATATATACTACTATACGACACTACGACTAGACTAGATAGACGACGATACGATACTACGACGAGACGATATAGATTACGAGACGATACGACGAGTATACTAGATATACTACTATACGATACTATACGACTAGACTAGACTACTACTATACTATACTACTACGATACTATATATACTACTATACGATACTACTACTAGACGATATAGATTACGAGACTATACTACTAGTATACTATATAGACTACGATACTATATATACTACTATACTATACTACTATACTATACTACTACTATACTATACTACTACTATACTATATATACTACTATACTATGTATACTACTATACTATATTACTATACTATATATACTACTATACTATATATACTACTATACTATACTACTTCTATACTATGTATACTACTATACTATGTATACTACTATACTATATATACTATGTATACTATATATACTACAACCATACTTTATATACTCTATACTACTACTATAATATACTACAGTACTACCCCTACATACTATATTACATTACTATAGTTTACTGAAATAGTGAAGTACTACGTTACTATTATACTACTTACACTTGTGCACTACAGCACAGAAGTATGCGACTGTACTGGTAAACTATTACTACTGCAGACTGTTTGTGCCTCTGTATCTACCTGTGGCAGCCACTGGCTATGTGCAGTGATGTTGTTTGTGTGTATGTACGTGTATTTGTGTGTGTTTACATGTGTGTGTGTACGTGTGTGTGTGTGTGTTTACATGTGTGTGTCTGTGTACGTGTGTGTGTGTGTGTGTGTGTGTATGTCAGAGCAGGAGCTGCAGCACTTTTCTAATCCTCACGGTCTGGCTGCACACAGTCCCGGATCCCCGTCATCTGGACTGAGGTGAGAGAGAGGGGCGAGAGAGGTGAGAGAGGGGGTAGAGAGGAGAGGGGGTGGGTAGAGAGGAGAGGGGAAAGAAGAG
The DNA here is from genome assembly GCA_903064625.1 of Mallotus villosus. NCBI lineage: Eukaryota > Metazoa > Chordata > Actinopteri > Osmeriformes > Salangidae > Mallotus > Mallotus villosus. The sequence goes on along the minus strand of CAEFZP010004246.1, from coordinate 321,320 downwards.
AGGAGAGGAGAGGGGGAAGAGGGGGGGAGAGAGAGGAGAGGGGGGGAAAGAGAGGGAAGAGAGGGGGGAGAGGAGAGAGAGGGGAGAGAGAGGGAAGAGGAGAGAGATAATGGGGAGAAACAGACCGACAGACCAGATGTTTGTGTAATTGTCACAGTGCTGTCTCCATGGCAGCAGACTATGAGGATGGTGATGTGTCTGACAGACCCATGTGTAACGTGTACCTGTTCTCAGATTGGACAGTGAGGAGGACAAGCCCCTCCCCCTCAAGACACACACAGCCAGTCCATCGGAGGGGCGGAGCTTAGACATGGCAAGCACACAAGGGGAGGAGTCAAGTACATTACCACTCAGCTCAGCAGGGGGTAAGTATGATGGAGGGAGGAGGAGGGGGGCTCAGGAGAGAGGGAGGAGGAGGTCAGGAGAGAGGGAGGAGGAGGGGGGGCTCAGGAGAGAGGGAGGAGGGGGTCAGGAGAGAGAGAGAGGAGGAGGGGGGGGGAGGCGGGGGTCAGGAAGGGAGGGAGGAGGGGGGGTCAGGAGAGAGGGAGGAGGAGGGGGAGCAGTAGGGATGGGGAGGGGGTCAGGATAGAGGGAGGAGGAGCGGGGTCAGAAGGGAGGGAGGGAGGGAGGAGGAAGAGAGAGGGATGGGGAGGAGAGGAGGGAGGGAAGAGGAAAGAGAGAGGGTGAAAAGTTGAGGGAGGGGGAAAGAGGTGAGGAGGAGAGGAGAGGGAGGGGGAGGGAGGAGTAGGTGACGGAGGTGAGGGAGAAGGGCTGCAGACAGAACATTCTCACCCTCTCTTTTCATTCACAGCGGCAGACGACAAAGTCTGTAATACACCTGTGGCCAGCGTCACGCCAAAGACACAACACCAAATCGAAGAGGAGGAGGAGGAGGGGGAGGAGGGGGAGGAGGGGGGAGGAGGAGGAGGGGGGGTGATGGAGGGATGAATAAGGGAAACGACAGGGAGAGAGATGTGTACAGTTTCCCTGGAGACTCGGACAGAGAGAGCCCTCCCCCTGCGCCCTGGGCCCACTGCACCTTCATCCAGAGGGAGTGCAGGAAGCGGGCTCTGCTGCGCCCCTTCTCTGGCCTGGCCGGCCCACCAACCTGGCAACGCAGCCCACCAACCTGGCAACGCAGTGCGGCGGGGACCAGGATGGGGACCCCAGAACCCCCGCAGAAGGCTGGAAGGGGTATACGACTTCAGAGTGGAGGAGGAGGCGGTTGCGGAGAAAGGAGGAGAGGGAGGAAGAGGAGTAAAGCAAGAGCTGGAGCAGGAGATCTTCACCTGTGTGGAATGTAGCATTTACTTCAAGAAGCAGATCCACCTTCAGGACCACATGACTGAGCATGCCCAGAGCGTGTCTGGGGGTGGGCAGGAGGGGGGGCCCAGGGAGGGGGGGGCCCGGGGAGGGGGGGGCCCGGGGAGGGGGGGCACGGGGAGGGGGGGGCGGTTCCGCTGTGTGGAGTGTGGTTGGTGCCTGGCCACCAGGCTGGCCCTGGCAGAGCACCAAGAACGCCACCAGGATTCCCGCCACAAGATCCTGGAGGGGATCAGGAAGCTGGGGGGCGAGGGGGGGCGGAGAAGGGGGGCTGGCGGATGGAGGATGTGGAAAGAGGACGCTGGGAGGGCCGAGAATGGTGGTCAAGCTTGGCAGTTCAGTCTCAGACCTAGCCCCAGTTCCTGTCCCAGATCCGGCCTCCACCCCGGCCTCCACGACGGCATCTAGACGAGCTGTGCCCCCAGGCCGTCGGCGCTACTTCTGCTCCAAGTGTGACTTCAGCACCAGGACATCCCAGGCACTGGCCAACCACGCCAAGACCCACAACAGGAAACGCTCCAGTGCCCTGCAGCGCGCCTCCTCCCGTCTGGCCTCCCCCCGTCTGTGCGCCCAGGCTCAGCCTCCTGGGGGAGACCTGACCTCCAGCCAGAGGGGATTAAGGGAGCTCCACGGCTTGGCTCCCCCGTTCCAGACCTCTGGCGCTGGGGAGGCTGAGGAGCCGGGCCCCCTGCCTGGTGCTGACAGGCTCCCCCGGCTCTGCTCCACAGCTGAGGGGAGAGTTCCAGAGGGCACTCTGCCCCCCCGGCGCACATCCCTCCGCCCCCCAAGAGACTTGGCCTTCAAGAGCATCGGGACACGAAGGACCAGCCGGCGAGGGAGCTCCTCCACCCAGCCTCCACCCACACCCACCCAGCCTCCACCCACACTGGACAACACCACTAGTCTGCCTGGGGCTGAATGCCCCCAGGGCCAGAGCCAGGACCAGGACCAGGGCTCTGATATGTCGGTGCTGGAACAGAACCTTCTGGGCTCTCAGGTGGAATCCAGACCGGTCACCAGGGCCAGATGCATGCGAGGTGAGGCCCATCTGAATATAATTGAGTTACAATGGCAACACAACCCATGGAAAACCAGTGGGTTGTGGTTGGTTGTTATGTCATCATTTCACTAGATTAAATACATTTTATTTAAGAAATCATTGGTTTCATATTTTGTTATGGACAGTTAGCCACCATTAGCTTTTAGCTAATTTAGGGTTCTGTTGCTAGGGGTGTTGAGTCACAACTCATCTGATGTCTGGATTAGGGTAGACTAGGGTAGCTGTCTGGATTATGGTAGACTAGGGTAGCTGTCTGGATTAGGGTAGACTGGGGAAGATGTCTGGATTAGGGTAGACTAGGGTAGCTGTCTGGATTAGGGTAGACTGGGGTAGCTGTCTGGATTAGGGTAGACTGGGGTAGATGTCTGGATTAGGGTAGACTAGGGTAGCTGTCTGGATTAGGGTAGACTTGGAGGGTAGCTGTCTGGATTAGGGTAGACTGGGGTAGCTGTCTGGATTAGGGTAGACTAGGAGTAGCTGTCTGGATTTGGGTAGACTAGGGTAGCTGTCTGGATTAGGGTAGACAGAGGTAGCTGTCTGGATTAGGGTAGACTGGAGTAGCTGTCTGGATTAGGGTAGATTAGGGTAGCTGTCTGGATTAGGGTAGACTGGAGTAGCTGTCTGGATTTGGGTAGACTAGGGTAGCTGTCTGGATTGGGGTAGACTAGGGTAGCTGTCTGGATTAATGTAAACTAGGATAATTGTCTGGATTAGGGTAGACTAGGGTAGCTGTCTAGGCAGACACTTTTATCTGGAGCGACATACAGTAGGGTATTCCAACCTTCAACCTTTTGATCTGCAGTCAAATCTCTAACTGCTGAGCTACATTCATATCCACCAGCGATCATTTGACCTTTCTCTCTCTGCTAGATGACACGCCTCCAGGACAGCAGAAGCTCCCAGCCTCATGTCCTATTGTGGAGAGGGTTATAAAGCAGGAGGAGGAGGAGGAGGAGGAAGAGGAGGAGGAGAGGACAGTAACATTAGCTCGGAGTGCGGCCTTCACTAAAAACCACAAAGAAGAAGAGGAGGAGGAAGATGAAGAAGAGAGAGTGAGGCGTTTCCTGGCGGAGAGCATCCTGGCTGAGGAAGAGGAGGAGGAAGGTGAGGAGGAGGAGAGCGGGAACCTGGGAGGTGTGGACAGGAAGTGCCCCTACTGCCCCGACCACTTCCACAACGGCATCGGCCTGGCCAATCATGTGAGAGGGCACCTGAACCGAGTGGGCGTGAGCTACAATGTCCGTCACTTTATCTCCCCGGAGGAAGTGAACGCCATCGAGAGGAAGTTCTCCTACCAGAAGAAGAAGAAGAAAGGTTTGTAGCTCTCCTCTTATTGGCTGGCCAGAGTATATGACACTCTAACACAGCCTATGAAATGTGCGGATGTACTTCCCTTTACGGAATACACACTTTCCATTTAGCCCTCTAACCCCTGTGACCTTATGTAACCTAGCTGAGATGTGGTTACTTTACACTGTGTCTGGTAGCTGAGATGTGGTTACTTTACACTGTGTCTGGTAGCTGAGATGTGGTTACTTTACACTGTGTCTGGTAGCTGAGATGTGGTTACTTTACACTGTGTCTGGTAGCTGAGATGTGGTTACTTTACACTGTGTCTGGTAGCTGAGATGTGGTTACTTTACACTGTGTCTGGTAGCTGAGATGTGGTTACTTTACACTGTGTCTGGTAGCTGAGATGTGGTTACTTTAGACTGTGTCTGGTAGCTGAGATGTGGTTAAAACTGTCTGCTAAATGAATAAAATGTACATTTTAAACAGGTCTCCTGTTCCCCCCTTCCTCCTTCCTCCTCCCCCCCTCCCCAGTCGCCAACTTCGACCCAGACACCTTCAGTGTGATGCGCTGTGAGTTCTGCAGCGCCGGGTTCGACACACGGGCTGGTCTCTCCAGCCACGCCCGCGCCCACCTGCGAGACTTTGGCATCACCAACTGGGAGGTGACTGTCTCTCCCATCCACATCCTGCGGGAGCTGTTCTCCAGCCGGCCCGACCTGGCCCTCCCCACCGCGCCCCCGCGCAGCCCCGGGTCCCGGGAGGACGAGGGGGAGGAGGAAGGAGGAGAGAGGAGGAGAGCTGCCTCTGAGTCCAGCCTGGTGTCCCTGCCTCCCCCCCAGGCCTGGAGGGGGGAGCCCCGGAGGGAGCATGATGAAGGTGGGTGTGTGGGTGTGCCTGGAGGGTGTGTGTGTGTTTTAATAATACCTGTGGTGTGAGGTTGTGGTCGTGGGGAGATTCTGAGGTTGTGGTTGATGTGAGGTTGTCCTCAGAGTGAGGTTCTAGTCTGTGTGTCTTTGTGGTCAGTGCGATATTGTGGTCAGTGTGGGGGTGTGTTCTGTGTGGGGGTGTGGTTGTAGTAAGTTGTGGTCAGTATATGTTTGTGGTCAGTGTCAATTTCTGGCCAGTGCAAGGTTGTGGTCAGTATAAGGTTGCTTTCAGTATGACTTTGTGGTTAGTAAGTTTATAGTCAGTGAAAGGTAGTGGTCATTCTGAGCTTGTGGTCAGTTTGCGGTTTTGATCAGTCTGAGTTTGTGGTCAAAGTGTGGTCTGTATTGGCGTGCGGTGGGTAGTGGTCAGTAACCTTGCTATTAGGGTCCAGTTCAGCTGCAGCATGTCCGTTTCCATGACAGAATAGGCTGCGTGAAGGAACCGGCAGACAACGCGTTAACGGCAGTGTTTCGGGCTGTGATTGGTAGCTTGCAGCCGTACTGAGGGGCTGTGATCCCGGCGGTAGGACTTCTCTGCTTCCAGCCTCCCGCCTCGGCTCGATTGGTCACGCCTTAGCTTAGCAGTGCATATGGGGGCAAAATGGCTGCTTCCACCGCCCCGCATTCCCAAACAATAGCGGAAAAACTGTCAGGATACAGATGCCGGGATTCCAGCGCGCTGCAGCTTCTGAGCGGTGAGTAGCTAATCTCACCGTCATTACCGTGCAACTTGTGTTCTTTCGCGGTGGTCCTGCAACAATGTCGCACGTCGCGTCTTATCCCGCATCTCGGAGTCTGTCAGATTGTCTTCAGACACAACAGCCATCAGAAACTCCAGACGTACGAGACCGTTAAAAATCCCTGCCGCGCGTGTGTCAGGTATGACAAAGTCAAAAGCTTATCGCGCGCTCATGTCATTGTTGCAGGTGAACGAGGTCTAGCAGGTGTTGAGGAATGTGATTTTGCAACTTGGATGCAGGACTGCCAGATGTGTCTGTGATTTATTATGTGCGTCTAGAGTGACGTTTGCCGTTTCCAATACAGTACTGCAGAGTCTGTAAAATAACCTACAGTTCCCAAATCCTCGCCATTTTACTTTCTTGTGATATTTTGATTGAGAACGCGTTGTTCTTTATCGCATGAATGAGTTCGTGAATTCATAAGCATGACAAAGACGGGACCGATCATGTTGCTGATTCACGTAACTAGTTTAGATCTTAGTTATAAAACCAAGTGTCACTTTTGCATCCTTATGTCTCGGGTTGCTAAATGTAACATAGCCAAGTCCGCCTGGATTTCAAACTCAAGTCTCGTGGAGTAAGGTAGTGTAGGCTACTGGTCCAACTTACTGTTGTTTAAATATTTCAACGTAATATTAGGATTGGTTACGTTTGTGGAGGTGATAAGCATCGTTGTCACTCGGGTGCTGCCACAGACCAGGAGGCGGGCGAGCGCGAGACGCCTATACCAGACAACAACCTTTGTCTGTCTACGCGTCTCTTTTGATTTACTCGTTTGTCGCATAACATGTTGTCGCATAACATGGCACTTTGGTCCCTCAAATGCAGTGTCGGAATGAACTGGCACGTTTCAACATACAGATACAGATTCTCCCGTATAGCGTTACGGCTACTAATTAAAAAAAATACCAAGTTTATTAAACGCTAAAGAAGGAATTTGTTTTTAAGACAACTTGCGCTGTTTCCTCCGTTTGATGATTAACGGTGGTTAGCCAACTGGGATTCTAATAGCAAATTTGTCCCCTAAACCCCAAAAAACTGCTGTAGGTCTACAGTTTTAATTGCTATCGATTAATATGATATAATATATGTTAATATCTTGTCTATCTTCACATATGGTAATTTGCATTTGGTCATATTAATTTGAGATTGAAAAGACAAGATTTCTATTCCCAGAAAGGATTTTGGTGGGCGGTGTGTATATTCTACACTTCAACACAATAGGAATACACCATTCAAGCTATAACATGTATAACATGACTGTAGACCCTTCCTCACATTTCTGGTGTGTTCCGTCTCAGGTGAGGAGGACGAGGAGGGAGAGGAGGAGGAGGAGGGAGAGGAAGAGGAAGAGGAAGAAGAGGAGGAAGAGGAAATGCCAGACCGGTCCAGTCCCAGTGCTACCAGCCCAGCCTCCAGGAGAGGTCTGTCCCCTGCCTCCCTTCCCGCTCTGCCTCCCCACTCCCCAGCATGTTGTCCTGGGTCACATCATGCTGTCCTGGGTCACATCATGCTGTCCTGGGTCACAGTATGTTGTCCTGTGTCACAGTATGCTGTCCTGGATCACAGTATGCTGTCCTGGGTCACAGCATGTTGTCCTGGGTCACAGTATGCTGTCCTGGGTCACAGCATGTTGTCCTGGGTCACAGTATGCTGGCCTGTGTCACAGTATGCTGGCCTGTGTCACAGTATGTTGTCCTGTGTCACAGTATGTTGTCCTGTGTCACAGCATGCTGTCCTGGGTCACATCATGCTGTACTGGGTCACAGTATGTTGTCCTGGGTCACAGTGTGTTGTCCTGTGTCACAGCATGCTGTCCTGGGTCACAGCATGTTGTCCTGTGTCACAGCATGTTGTCCTGTGTCACAGTATGCTGGCCTGTGTCACAGTATGCTGTCCTGGGTCACAGCATGTTGTCCTGGGTCACAGTATGCTGGCCTGTGTCACAGTATGCTGTCCTAGGTCACAATATGCTGTCCTAGGTCACAGTATGTTGTCCTGTGTCACAGCATGCTGTACTGGGTCACATCATGCTTTACTGGGTCACAGCATACTGTCCTGTGTCTGTCCTGAGTCACAGCATGTTGTCCTGTGTCACAGCATGTTGTCCTGGGTCACATCATGTTGTCCTGTGTCACAGTATGCTGTCCTAGGTCACATCATGCTGTCCTGGGTCACAGCATGTTGTCCTGGGTCACAGCATGTTGTCCTGGGTCACAGCTTGCTGTTTTCTAGCCTGACTCTAGTTCTGTGTTCTAGTGTAACTGTGGTTCTAAGTGAGTGAGGTTCCAAGCGTGGTTCTATGTTCCAGGGGGCCTGCTGAGGTGTGATCTGTGCGGCGCTCCGTTCGAGACGAGGCGTGGTCTCTCCAGCCACGCCCGCTCACACCTGCGCCAGCTGGGCGTCGGCCTATCAGAGAGCAGTGGCGCTCCCATCGACCTGCTCTATCAGATCACCAAGGAGCGCGGCCACGAACCCACTGTCGTCAAGACCACCCCGTCGCCCCGCCCCCCTATCGCCAAGACGACCCCCCCGCCCCTCCCAGCGCTGGCCTTCCAGAAGCAAGAGTGTGATGAAGACATGGACTCTGAAAACAAGCCTGTCTCTCTCTCCCCCCTGGCCCCCACGCCCTCTCCAGCCTCATCCCCCCCTCCCCCCGCCCTCGCCCGGCCCTACCCGTCCTCCCCCTCGTCCTCTCCCTTTTCCTCCCCTGGGGTGAGGAAAGCCCCCATCTCCTCCCTGCTGCCGGTGTCCTCCCCCCTGCGCCCCCCTGGGGGGGGGAGGAGTTTAGCTGAGCCCAGCAGCAGCAAGCCCTTCTGGGCCCCCCAGGAGACCGATGCTCCCCTCAACCTCAGTAAGACACACACAGACACGCTCTCACACACACACACACACACAGACACGCACCACACACACACAGACACGCTCTCACACCACACACAGACACGTCTCACACACACACACAGACACGCTCTCACACTCACACACACAGACACGCTCTCACACACACACAGACACGCTCTCACACACACCACAGACACGCTCTCACACTCACACACAGACTCGCTCTCACCCACTCTCACTCTCTCTCTCTCTCTCTCTCTCTCTCTTCTCTCTCTCTCTCTCTCTCTCTGACACACACATACACATACACATTGTGTATTGTTATGTATAGTTCAGTGTTGTTAGGCCTTCGGTGGTTATACATCACTGTGACATCACTGTGACATCACTGTGACGGGGGCTACATGTTCCTCCTCCTACAGCCCTGGAGGTGGACCCCACCAAGGACATCATCTGCCAGCTGTGTGGGGCGTGGTTCGAGACCAGGAAGGGTCTGTCCAGCCACGCCCGCGCCCACCTGCGCCACTTTGGGGTAGAGTACTCTGAGTCCAGGGGCTCACCCATCGACCTGCTGGACCAGCTCATCCACACGGACGACTTCAAGCACAGGGCCTCCACCCTCTCCTCCACCCTCTCCTCCCCCAAACGCCCCCTCTCCTCCTCCTCCACGCCCCTCCTCTACAAGGTCACATCCGTCGGGGGAGGGGCAAGGTCCAAAGCTACCTCATCTCTGATTGGTCCGGCTCCGAAGCGTGCCAAGCCCTCCCAGATACAAGTCTTCCGTCTGAGTGGTGGGGAGCTGATGCCCCTCCCCCACAGTGAGTAGGCCACGCCCCCATCATCATCATCATGTTCACCCTCCTGGGGTCGATTTCAAGGGCAGGTTCATGGACTGTGTCCCTGGTGAGGTGTAGAGAGCTGTGTTGTTGCTGTGTTCTGATCGCTTCTCCCTGCCCAGGTGAGCCCACCAAGGAGATCGCCTGTGAGTTCTGCGGAGAGTTCTTTGAGAACCGCAAGGGCCTGTCCAGCCACGCCCGCTCCCACCTGCGCCAGATGGGCATCACAGAGTGGACGGTGAACGGTTCTCCCATCGACACCCTGCGGGAGGTCATCACCCACCGGGGCCTTCCCTGCGCCCTCCCCCTCCGCCCCCTCAAAACCCCCCCTCCCTCCCCCGGGCACTCCCCTGCCTCCCCCTCCTCTGCCGTCACCATGCTGGGCCGTCTTCCCTTCGCCTTCGCCCACCCCTCCGCCTCCGTAACGCCCGCACGCAAGCCGACCGCCACTCCCCCCGCCTCCTCCCTGGTGGCCAAGCTGAAGCCAGAGCCTGTGCAGTTGGAGGTGACCCTGGGGGGCAGGGGGGCCGTTGGGGGCCGGGGGGGGGAAGAGGTTTGGGTCAGAGGCGCTGAAGTCCTGGAGCAGCTCTGATGGGATGCTGCCCCTCAACCTGGGTGAGCCTGCTGGGGTGTGTGTGGTGTGTGTGTGTGGTGTGGTGTGACTGGGGTGCAGTCTGTGTGTTTAGATTAATCTGACTGGTACTCTAGGATGTTGTGTGATAAGGACTTTCACGCCCTTACGTCCCTCCTCTCCTCCCCAGCCGTGGCCCAGGAGGCGGAGCCTACGAGAGACATCCGCTGTGAGTTCTGCGGAGAGTTCTTCGAGAACCGCAAGGGCCTGTCCAGCCACGCCCGTTCCCACCTGCGCCAGATGGGCATCACAGAGTGGACGGTGAACGGTTCCCCCATCGACACCCTCCGGGAGGTCATGCTCCAGAGGGGGGGGCGCCCAGTCCCCCCCACCAACCCCGGGGGTGAAGAGGGAGGGAGGGGGGGGCCTGGGAGGGAGGGGGGGCGGGGCTTAGCTTCCAGAGGAAGTCCGCCCTCAACCTGCTCCACTCTGGGTCCCGCCTCCATCGCCACGGCCTGGGGGCTCTGTCCTCCGGCCCCCCTGGGGGGAAGCTGCTAGGGGCCGTGCCCCTGGGGAAGAGGCCCCTGCTGCTGGAGACCCCCACGCCCCCCCAGAACAGGGCCTTCTCCCCCCAGGCCCCCCTGCCTCCTGACCTGTCCTTCAGGGGGAAGTCCTCCCCGGACAAGCAGGCAGCCGGGCACCAGGGTAGGCCACACACACACACACCACACACACAAACACACACACACACACCACACACTCACACACTGATACACCCTTCATCCACTCATACACTTCATTATGACTGGAGCTGTTTACTCTCTAGCTACCCTTCATCTTCCCTTTCCCTTCCTCCTCCCTCTCGTTCTTCCCCCCCCTCCGTCCTGTCTCTCCTCCGGTCCCTCCCCACTCACTCCTCCCCCTCTCCCTCCAGATGCCAGCTGTGAGTTGTGTGGGTTCTACTTTGAGAACCGCAAGGCCCTGGCCAGCCACGCCCGGGCTCACCTGCGTCAGTTTGGCGTGACGGAGTGGTGCGTGAACGGCTCCCCCATCGAGACGCTGAGCGCCTGGATGAAGAGCCGGCCGCCCAGGCTGCTGGACATGCACCGCTGCTACACACAAGGCAGCCGGAGGGAGCCCCCACGCATGGTCTGTCTGTGTGTGTGTCTGCGTGTGTGTGTGTCTGCGTGTGTGTGTCTGCGTGTGTGTGTGTCTGCGTGTGTGTGTGTCTGCGTGTGTGTGTCTGCGTGTGTGTGTCTGTGTGTGTATGCCTAGGCTGGGAGAAGCAAAGAGTTGGGGATCCTGATCAGGAGGTGTTGAGAGAGGAGGAGGAGGGGGAGGAGGAGTAAGACTAGGAGGGAGAGGAGGAGGTGTAAGAGGAGGAGGGGGGAGGAGGAGGAGGGTGTAAGACGAGGAGGGAGACGAGGAGGTGTAAGGGGAGGAGGGGGGAGGAGGGGGAGGAGGAAGGGGTGTGTAAGAGGAGGAGGTGTAAGACGAGGAGGAGGGTGTAAGACAAGGAGGGAGAGGAGGGGAGGAGGAGGAGGGGGAGGTGTGAGAGGGGGGAGGAGGAGGGAGGGGGAGGAGGAGGGGTGTAAGAGGAGGAGGGGGAGGAGGAAGGGGTGTAAGAGGAGGAGGGGGAAGGAGGAGGTGTAAGAGGAGGAGGGGGAGGAGGAAGTGTAAGACGAGGAGAGGGAGGAGGAGGTGTAAGAGGGGGAGGAGGAGGTGTAAGGGGAGGAGGAGGGTGTAAGAGGAGGAGGAGGGGGAGGAGGAGGTGTAAGACAAGGAGGGGGAGGAGGAGGTGTAAGAGGAGGAGGGGGAGGAGGAGGGGGAGGAGGAAGGGGTGTGTGTAAGAGGAGGAGGAGGAGGTGTAAGACAAGGAGGGAGAGGAGGAGGAGGAGGAGGGGGAGGTGTGAGAGGGGGAGGAGGAGGAGGGGGGAGGAGGAGGTGTAAGAGGAGGAGGGGGAGGAGGAAGGGGTGGTTGTAAGAGGAGGAGGGGGAGGAGGAAGTGTAAGACGAGGAGGGGGGAGGAGGAGGTGTAAGACAAGGAGGGGGGGAGGAGGAGGTGTAAGAGGAGGAGGGGGAGGAGGAGGTGTAAGAGGAGGAGGGGGAGGAGGAGGAGGAGGGGGAGGAGGAGGGGTAAGAGAAGGAGGAGGTTGTAAGAGGAGGAGGGGGGAGGAGGGTGTAAGACAAGGAGGGGGAGGAGGAGGTGTAAGAGGAGAAGGGGGAGGAGGAGGGTGTAAGAGGAGGAGGGGGAGGAGGAGGAGGAGGAGGGGGAGTAGGAAGTGTAAGAGGAAGAGGTGTAAGAGGAGGAGGGGAAGGAGGAGGCGTAAGAGGAGGAGGAGGAGGAGGTGTAAGAGGAGGAGGAGGAGGAGGAGGAGGTGAAAGAGGAGGAGGGGGAGGAGGTGTAAGAGGAGGAGGGGGAGGAGGAAGGGGTGTAAGACGAGGAGGTGATGCTAGGTTTTCTATGGCGGCCATCTGGGAGAGCTCAGCCCCAGGTGGTCCCTCAGGCAACCTGACTGAACAGCGGATTTGCTGTGGCAGTTGCCATGGTGACTGTGATGAGGTCCCAGAGATGGGATTGATGTCTCGTCTTCAGATTAAAAGGAGTGATGTTCCGCTGCACCTGTCTGTCTCCTCTCTCTACCTGTCTGTCTCCTCTCTCTACCTGGCTCTCTCCTCTCTAACTGTCTGTCTACCAGCTGTGTGGACCAGGGTCAAGGTCAGGACTAGAAGAGGGATGCTAAATACACGTACTCTTCCCTTGTGCCCCACCTCTCCTTACTTCCCCACCCTCTCCTCTCCTCCTCCTCCTCTGTTTTAGAAGAGCAGCTCATCCGTATCTCCCTCCTCCTCCCCCGACCACGCCCTCTCCTCCTCCCAGTGTGGGGGTGGGCGTGTCCCCCGGGGCCCATGTGGGCGTGGCCCTGAGTGCAGGGGCTGAATCTGGACCCCTCCCCTTCTCCACTCCATCCTCCCGGCCCAGCCCTTCCACACACCCACAGGTGGCTCGCAGTGAACTCAACGTCCGTCTGCCAAGAGGTAAGGGAGTTACGCTCACACACACACATCGTGTGTTGACACACACTCAAACATACACACACGTCTTGCCTGTGTCTGTTCCTCATATGTGCCTCTGGTCTCTCCTGGTCTATCCTGGTCTATCCTGGTCTCTCCTGGTCTTTCCTGGTGCCTCCTGGTCTATCCTGGTCTCTCCTGGTCTATCCTGGTCTCTCCGGGTCTCTCCTGGTGCCTCCAGGTTTTGAGAGGCGCCCCCTCAAGCATCCGTCCCACCCTGAGGAGGGAGAGGGGGACAGTGCCCCCCCCAGGCCCCCCCGCTCCGGCACTGTCCCCTCTCTGGTCCCCAGGCCCCCCTCCTCCCCCCTGGTCACCCTGGTGGGCAAGCTCTACACACTCAAGTGCCGGTGAGTGAGCTTGTACACACACACACACACCTCAGAATATGTACACACACACTCTAACCCTTAACCATAACCTTATGTGTGTGTGTATACGTGTGTGTGTGTCAGGTTCTGTGAGGTGGAGTTCCAGGGGCCTCTCTCCGTCCAGGAGGCCTGGATCCGTCACCTGCAGCAGCACATTCTGCAGCTCAACTACACCAAGCCTGCCTCCCCCGGCCCTGCCTCCCCCGGCCCTGCCCCCCCGGCGCTGCCTCCGGCCCTGCCTCCCCCTCTGCTGCCTCCGGCCCTGCTTCCCCCTCTGCTGCCTCTGGCCCTGCCTCCCCCTGCGCTGCCTCAGGCCCTGCCTCCCCCTCTGCTGCCCCTTCAGCTGCCTCCGGCCCTGCCTCCCCCAGACCCCCCTCCCTCGCTGTCCCCCCAGTCCTGGAAGCCCCAGCCTCTACTTCACCCCCAGCCTCTACCTCCTTTCCAGCCCCAGCCTCCCCCCACCCTCCCAGCCCCTCTACCTCCCCCACCGCTCAGTCCCTTCCCCCTGCTACCCCCCCAGCCTCCCCCAGCCTTCTTCCTGCCTCCCCCACCAACTCCTCTGCCTCCAACCCCAGCCCTGTCGTGACCCCTGCCTTGTAGGGCCCACCCCAGCCTCTGCCCCTGCCATGCAGGGCCCCCCACCCCCTCCCCACACACACATCTTTGTCTCCAAAGAGTTCCCAGAATCCCGAGCACCTTCCTGAGACGGTTCCAAAGCCCTGTTACCTTGGGAACGGAGTCCTCCCGGCCTCCAGGGGACTAAGAAGCCTGTTGCCAAGGGAACCTCGGACAGGGGGTGGAGGGGTGGTGGGATGAGGAGATTAGGGGTGTGTGGCCTGTGTCTAACTATACCTGCCAATAAGATGTTGGTTGGTTTGGATCTGATCACAATACATCGACTCTTTCACCTGGACCCAACATCTAGGACATACAAGCTCCTGCCCCTGTCCACGTAGGGCAGATAAGCCCCTCCCCCTGCCCATGTAGGGCAGACAAGCTCCTCCCCCTTGTCCACATAGGGCCGATAAGCTCCTCCCCCTGTTCATATATGGTAAATAAGCTCTCCCCCATGTCCATGTAGGACAGATAAGCTCTTCCCCATGTCCATGTAGGACAGATAAGCTCTTCCCATTTGTCCATGTAGGGCATATGGCCCCTCACTCTGTCCATACAGGGTAGATAAGCCCCTCCCTCATGTCCATATAGGGCAGTCAAGCCCCTCCCCTATTGATCTCTAGGGTGCTTGTCCAGATCTGTGATGGTGCTTAATAAGGACTGCAGGAGCCCAGCTCCCTGGTCAGCAGAGCGCTGATGATGGATCCAGTCTGTGACACAGACTTTAAACACACAAACACTTTTGATTTTGATACGGCACTTTTTGATGTGGAATTAACAAAGCACTTAACCATCCTATTGAAGATGGACGCGATGACTAAGATGAATCTCTATTGGCTTAGAGAACAGGAAGAAGATGAGCCTAAGGAGGAAGCACACCCTTAAAGGGAAACGCCCCCAGTGACCTTCCAGTGTTTGACAGACGGGCTCAGTCACACCTGAGAAACTCTTACTCGAATGTAGCGCAAGCACCTTGACCATCACACACAAACACAACACACACACACACACTCACATTAGCACCTTGACCATCACACACACACACACACATTAGCACCTTGACCATCACACACACACTCACACACCAGAGCCATGCCATGTCAGCACAGCGTCTTAACCAGTGTGAGTCTCCCAGAGCTCTGCCGTGCAAAGGCAAAAAAACGTAATTTCAATTTTGTCGAAAATGATTTTTTTTCATTTTCGGAACAGTTAAGGTCTGCTTTATCATGTGGCGAAATATCTTAAATTAACTTGTCTGTTTTACGGAGAAAATAGGGTGTTGTCTTCACCGTAACTTCCAAAAGCCTGCTTTGGCTTTAGAGAAACCAAGGCAGAAAGCTTGTTTTGCGGCACTCAAAAACGTTCAAATTGAGTTACGGTTTCGCTTTAACTAATAGGTAACCTAGCAACAACAAACAAATCTAGCATTAGCCTAGCCTACTCGCTGGCGATTAACACAAAACATCCCAATCATGAATCGTATACCCTGGCAGTTCAATCAAAAACACGAGTCTTGTGACAGGTAACCACCTATATGTTACATAAGCTTATAATATACAGAGTTTATATTGTGATAAGCAACTAAGTGAGCGAAGAAACGGAAGTTACTGTATTTTGCCTTGGCATGACCACTGACAATAGACGATTGTCTACCGTAAGTTACTACCGTAACTTCAAAATAGGGGTCAAAAGTGCAGTTTAAGATCAAAATGTTCTAATGTAGATAATTTAGATAATGTATAATCACTAAAATACTATTTGAAAGTACGAAAACTTTGACGTTGTTTTTCTCAGTTCTACACTTCGGTGAGTTACGGTCTTTTGCCTTTGTAGGGCAGAGCTCCTCTCCTGGTCCCCCTGGTCACCTGGCCCCCCTGGTCACCTGGCCCCCCTGGTCACCTGGTCCCCCTGGTTACCTGGACCCCCTGGTTACCTGGACCCCCTGGTCACCTGGCCCCCCTGGTCACCTGGCCCCCCTGGTCACCTGGCCCCCCTGGTCACCTGGCCCCCCTAGTCACCTGCCCCCCCTAGTCACCTGGTCCCCCTGGTCACCCGGTCCCCCTGGTCACCCTGTCACCTTGCCCCCCTGGTCACCTTGCCCCCCTGGTCACCTTGCCCCCCTGGTCACATGGTCACCTTGCCCCCCTGGTCACATGGTCACCTTGTCCCCCTGGTCACCTGGCCCCTGCTGACTGATCTAAGAGATCAGGTGACTGAGAACAGGGCTGAAGACGCTCTGAAGGAACAGGATGGAGCCGCTCTGGACCCTTCTGGCCCGGCCTGAGACCCCTCTCTGGTGCCCCCTAGAGGCCCCTGGGGGCAGCACAGCCCCTGCTGGGAGGAGCCTGGTGGTCTGTCTGGGTGTCCAAGAGAACCTCGGTTTTATTTATTTGACAAACATTTGAATGTTTGAGAATGACTTGTAGTCGTCTTAAAGAAGACAGAAATGTGTGACAGTAGACCAATATGTGTGTGGACATGTGTGCTACACCACTGGTGTAGTGTGTGTGTGTGTGCCATCTCATAGGAGATAGTACAGGCCTATAATGTTCGAGGGTTTACTGTAGGGGACATTCAAGGAGCGTAAAAGCTAGGACCCGCTACTATGCTAGGACCCGCCACCATGCTAGGACCTACTACCATCCTAGGACCTGCTACCATACTAGGACCCTCTACCATGCTAGGATCCGCTACCATGCTAGGACCCGCTACCATGCTAGGACCCGCTACCATGCTAGGACCCGCTACCATGCTAGGACCCGCTACCATGCTAGGACCCGCTACCATGCTAGGACCCGCTACCATGCTAGGACCAGCTACCATGCTAGGACCCGCTACCATGCTAGGACCCGCTACCATGCTAGGACCCGCTACCATGCTAGGACCCGCTACCATGCTAGGACCCGCTACCATGCTAGGACCTGCTGTAGCTCCAGGTCTAGGACCCACCAGACTGAAAGGTTCTGTTCAGTGTCCAGATGTTCCCATACCCACCTCTGTCAGGATGTGCCAAAGAGTGTCCTCCCCCCCTCTCCTACACCACTACACACACACTCACATTCACACATTCACACCCCACACTCACACACCCCACACACACCTCAGAAGTGCTGCCTGTGTTTTCCTCACCTGGGACAACTCCCATGGTCTGGAGCACCATGTTAGCAGGCTAACTACAGTAGCCCCGCCCTGTACCACGATCTACAGAGATGTGGAAGTCACCTTAACATATTTATTATATGTGTTATCATCTGGTCAAGTTAATCTGAACTCTAGTGGGGAAATGCTCTATCTGGAACGGCTGATCCTAGGCCCCTGATTGGACGAGAGGCAGAAAGAGGTGCGGTTTACTGTCTGATTGGCAGTTCAAGGCTCTGACCCGCCCCCCTGCTCTCTGAAGGAGGTGTGTGCTCTGGTTACCGTACCGTGGCAAGGAAGTTGCCATGACGAGCACTAGAATCAGCCCCCCCACTGTTCGGGAACCCAGATATGTAAACTACATGTGCTTCTAGAGCCTTCAGCCGTTCTGTAAACGGATAGTTACCAAGACAACGCGTGAAACTACTTCCTGTGTCGTGATAGCCTCCTATGCTACGTGTGTTTATTGCTCTGTGCATTTATGTATTTGCGTCTTTAGGAAGGTATAAAATAGATAGGAGTATTTTTTATTTCTATCTTATCTAGCTATTTTCTCTAAACTGAAACTATGGTGCTGGTTAGAGTGGGTGAGAGACAGTGGGATTGTCCTGTCCCTTTAATCCTGGGACACTAAATCCAGTTTTAGAGAGGGGGGGAGTTACCATGGTCACTCCGCCCCCCCAGCCAGGGCTGTCATGGAGACAGGTACAGCCCCTGGCAGGTGTGGGACTGTCACACAGTAACACAGACACTTTTCTGTGTGTGTGTGTGTACCTCTCAGCTTGTTAAACTTGCTGAGGGGTGCGTGTGTGTGTGAGTGAACCTTTCAGCTGGTCAGACTTGCTGAGGTGTGTGTGTGTGCGTGTATGTGTGTATGTAGAGCAAAGACAGTGGTGGTGGTGATGATGATGATGATGATGATGATTTGGAGGAGGGTAGAGAATCTGTTACGTACTAAAGGGTTTTGGGGTTCATGTGAATCAGCTCCTGAACAATAAATGTGATTTCAAACTTGCAGTGAATCCTGACTCTCACTCACTCTCTTTGAACATCTGAAGGAATTAGTCACCTGACTGTGTGAGCAACAGCAGATGAGCTGAAACACACATACACTCACACACACATTCTTACACACATGCACACAGACACTCGCACACATACTCGCATGCACACACACAAACACACTTTGACACTTTGATGTGTCCATACCAGCTCAGTTCCCTGTGAGGAGAGCTGGCCTTGCAGCCTCTGAAGCGACCAGCAGGGGGAGCCTCAGGACCAGCAGGGGGGGCAGGCTCAGGACCAGCAGGGGGAGCCTCAGGACCAGCAGGGGGGGCAGGCTCAGGACCAGCAGGGGGAGCCTCAGGACCAGCAGGGGGGGCCTCAGGACCAGCAGGGGGGGCCTCAGGACCAGCAGGGGGGGCCTCAGGACCAGCAGGGGACCAGCAGGGGGAGCCTCAGGACCAGCAGGGGGAGCCTCAGGACCAGCAGGGGGAGCCTCAGGACCAGCAGGGGGACCAGCAGGGGGGCAGCAGGGGGAGCCTCTGGACCAGCAGGGGGAGCCTCAGGACCAGCAGGGGGAGCCTCAGACCAGCAGGGGGAGCCTCAGGACCAGCAGGGGGACCAGCAGGGGGAGCAGCAGGGGGAGCCTCTGGACCAGCAGGGGGAGCCTCAGGACCAGCAGGGGGACCAGCAGGGGGAGCCTCAGGACCAGCAGGGGGGAGCCTCAGGACCAGCAGGGGGGAGCCTCAGGACCAGCAGGGGGACCAGCAGGGGGACCAGCAGGGGGACCTCTGGACCAGCAGGGGGAGCCTCAGGACCAGCAGGGGGACCAGCAGGGGGACCAGCAGGGGGACCAGCAGGGGGACAGCAGGGGGAGCCTCTGGACCAGCAGGGTTGGTGTCAGCCTGGAGCTCCTGTCCACCTCCTCCCCTTCTCGGTCTGCAGGGCTGCGGAGGAGGTGGAGCGTCCCTCCAGGGTTTTCCTTCACCCCCTCTTCTCCTTCACCCCCTCCTCTCCCTCATTCCCTACTCTCCCTCACCTTAATTTGTAACAACAATAGTATATTCTTGGCCCTGCTCCTCCTTGGTTCCTAGCTATCTATCCTAATCCTATAAACCCTGAACATTCTGGCCTGAACATCAGATCGTTCTGATCCACATGACCAGGAGGGTGATGAGGGGCATCCAGATCGATCCAGACTCACACACAAACACAAACCCATACACACGCACACACATCAACACACAGAGGCACTTGCACGCATGTACAGACACATTACACACTCATACACGCACACACATACACACACACACAAACTACTTCAAAGTGTGTGTTGTACTCACAGAACCAATATTCTATAAAGAGACTGGCTGGAATGCTGTGTTTTGAATTTGCCCCCTCCTGGAGTCCAGTCTGGCAGGGCTGAGCCCCATCCTGGAGTCCAGTCTGGCAGGGCTGAGCCCCATCCTGGAGTCCAGTCTGGCAGGGCTGAGCCCCATCCTGGAGTCCAGTCTGGCAGGGCTGAGCCCCATCCTGGAGTCCAGTCTGGCAGGGCTGAGCCCCATCCTGAAGTCCAGTCTGGCAGGGCTGAGCTCTCTAACTGGAACCAGACTACCGCCTGTATGGCATGAGAACTCCACCTCAGTAACTATGATTTAGCACTGCAAGCCCTGGGAGTGTGTGTGTGTGGGAGGGGGATTAGTGTGACTATATTAGTGTGTGTGTGTGGAGGATGGCTGGGGGGGTTAGTCCTGTACGCCCTAAGAGTGTGTGAGTATATTAGTATGTGTCTGTGTGTGTAGTTGTGTGTTTGTGGGGGGTACAGGGAGGTTAGTGTTGTATTCCCTGGTAGTGTGTGTGTGGTGTGTGTGTGTGTGTGTGTGTGTGTGTGTGTGGGGTGTGGGTGCGCTGCAGCAACACAGCCGTGAGCCAGTCTGTGGATGTGTAAGCAAGTGTAACCAGTGTGAACTGGTAAAACTCACTCCTCAGGTATGTAATGGGCCACCGCATCAATGAAGAGCTAGCTTTTCTTTGGCGTAATTGGTAGTGGTTGCGCTTAGAAGTCGGGAGGTGGCAGGTTCGACTCCCCGTGGGAGTGAACATTGGCCAGTATGCCTCTGACGGAACTTGTAAGACCACGTCCATTACATACCCGTCACATTGGTGCCGTGACCCGGATCTCACTAGGTTAGCGCCTGCTAACCGCCGGAGTGAGTTTCAGAGGGGTGAATGTAACCGGTGTGAACTGGTGAAACTCACTCCTCAGGTATTTAATGAATGGGCCACCTGCGTCAACGAATAGCTAGCTTTTCTTTGGTGTAGTTGGTAGTGGTCGCGCTTGGCAAGTCGGAGGTCCTGCGATCGAGCCCAGAGAGTGGCTACGTCCGTTACATACCCGTCACACTAGCGCTGCAGCAACACAGCCTTGAGCCAGTTGAAGTTCGATCAGATAAATAAAGGATTCCTTGGAGCAGACGGCTCCAGGGAGCACGCCAAACCATCTGGCTCCCCGGCCTAGAGGCCTCTCTCAGGGGACCCAGCGTTGAGAATGTACCAACCCCCACGCGTGGGAGCGATCACAACACAACCTTTCGGAGTTTATAAAACAATCCCACTTGTTTACATCAGAGTAGGGTTGAGCAAGATATCATCTGGACATGTAGCTAGCAAGATATCATCTGGACATGTAGCTAGCAAGATATCATCTGGACATGTAGCTAGCAAGATATCATCTGAACATGTAGCTAGCAAGATATCATCTGGACATGTAGCTAGCAAGATATCATCTGGACATGTAGCTAGCTAGCTGGCTCCCTCTGCAGATCTCTCCTTAAAGGACCGCTTCACCAACAACCCGTCTTGGTTGGATGGATGGATGGTTTTGGATGGATTCCAGATCAGTCCGTTCCTGCATGTGGAAAGTGTTTTCAAAGCAGAAGCTCCAGCCGGAGAAATGAATCAGACTGTCGAGAATGTTCCACTTAGCGAACCAGACGTGATGGATCACTCTGGAGAGCCTCTGAAGGTCAGAACCAACCTTTGATAGAGCCCTTCGTAATGTCATAGAAACGTGGAGAATGTTGACACATATTTTACATGCATCCACCAACTAAGACTTCAGTACCCATGACACTTGACCCCTCGGCTCCCTGTACCCTCTGACCCCCAAGGCCACATATTTGTACAGGATGCAGTTCTGACGCGATGGGAAGGAAGCACATCCTCGTCACAATGGAGCTCCAGACTGATTGACAGATGAAGAGGGAGGAATTGTTTGTTGTTGTGGTCAGAGTTGTGGTCAGCAGGAAGGGGTCCACTGTGAGAACCAGGAACCCTGGTTCTGCTTCAAGCACCACCTCCACACACTCTGCCGTCTCATGATGTTCTTTGAAACCTAGAATTGGGCCAAAGGTCCCAAGTGGACCATTCAGGGTGGAGAGGAGAGAGGGGTGTTTACAACGATGTCTTAGTCTCCTCTGATGTCACACATCATGAACAAATGTAGATTATAAGTAAAGGATAGAACTTCTGTAAGACTCTTCTCCTCTCCCTCTCCTATCATTTGCTCTCCTCTCTCCTTCCTCTCTTCTCCTCTTCTCCTCTCTCCTCCTTTCCTCTTTCCTTTCCTCTCCTCCTCTCCTCTCTTCTCATCTTCTCTCCTTTCCTCTCCTCCTCTCCTCCTTTCCTCCACTCCTCCTCTCCTCCTCTCCTCCTCTCCTCCTCTCCTCCGCTCCTCCTCTCCTTCTCTCCTCCTCTCTTCCGCTCTTCCTCTCCTCCTCTCCTCCTCTCCTCCTCTCCTCCGCTCCTCCTCTCCTCCACTCCTCCTCTCCTCCTCTCCTCCTCTCCTCTTCTCTTCTCATCTTCTCTCCTTTCCTCTCCTCCTCCTCTCCTCCTCTCCTCTTCTCTCTTTGTGGGAATGTTCATCATGGGTCTGCCAAACACTCACACAAACAAGGCTGAATGTGTTGACGTTCCTGTATGAGCAATCCAAGCTGGTCCACGTAGGAGGAAAAGAGGAAACCTTAACCCTTGTGTTATCTTCGCTATCTATCGTCGTAATGTGACAACTTTATCTCATACAAAAACAAAGTGAAGCATTTTCTTTTAACCGTCGGGCTGTCTCAGACCCCCCACATTGCGAAGGTTAAAAGAAAATGCTTTTTATTTGTTTTTATATTGGGCAAAATTGTCGCAACACAACGATGGTTCATTGTGAACCTTTGGGGCATTTGACCCGAAGGTAGCACAAGGGTTAAGGGGTTTTAATGTGAGAACGTTTCAGAACATTAGAACGCTCTATCTTTTATTCATATCCTTACTTCCTGTCTGTGTTCGGGATCAATGGAAACAAAGCCAAGCCTGTCAGCTGGGCTGCTATTGGCTGTTCAAATGGAGTTGAGCACAAATTGTGTCCCTGTTAGGTGATTAGGTCTGTATATATATTGATTTCAAGCTGCATTTAGCAACGTTGTCTTTGTTGAGCTAAGTGGATGAACGGCCCTCCCTTGCTTAAATGGTCACTTAGTTTAGGTTTACTTAGGTTCTGGTTCACAGTTGGTTAAACTTCTGAACCTTCAAAGAACTGTTTTGTTTTTCCCTGTGTCTCCTCCATGGACCACAGTCCCAGGGCATCATGTGTCTCCTCCATGGACCACAGTCCCAGGGCATCATGTGTCCTCCATGGACCACAGTCCCAGGGAATCATGTCTCCTCCATGGACTTCACTGTTTAGATTTAATGTCTCTGCTGTTGCTGACGCCAAAGTAGAAGCACATTCAATGTAAGTGTCCATGAGCGTTGTTTGGCCGCTACGTTCCTGCTGCTCTGGAAACAGTTTTCCTTGCCGGGAGCCTGTTGTTATGCTGAGATAACTGGTTCAAGATTGGGCTAAGCCTCCGAACTCTCAAACTGCCTCGGTGGAAGAGGGGAATAAGTGAGATGTGTTTACAAGAACCCATTCACCAAAAACACTTGTGTGGAAATGACTACAGAAGTAACCATCTCGGTTGAAAAAAATAATTGGCACAATATATTTGCAAAACTCATTCGTATTATTATCTATACTATGTTTATCGCCCAGAAAGGTGAAAAATACATTTTCAAGTTAACCAATGCGCCCTCGAGCCTGCGAGACAAGATGATGTCATTAAGTGAATTGGCTGAAGTGGCAGCAGAAACACTTCGTGAATCGTGACTTGTAGAAAGAGAGCTGGCAGTACGCCAGGAAATAATAATAAAAAGACTCATTAGTATTTCCTGAACCAATTACCTATAAAAACAAAAAACATGAACATGAACTAAAAATGTCCCTACCAAAGCTGAGACCAAACCTACACCCTTGCGGTTGAGTGCTGTTTACCCTTGAACTCAGAGCATCCCAGTCCTTGCACCCCCGACCCCTCTGTCCTGATCTTCTGGTGTTTACACACGTTCCTTCCACCAAGATGAGGGTAGCACCCAGGGTAGCACACATGTCGGCCCCCCCCCTCTCTCTTCCTACATTTCCTGTCCTCTCCAAACACACTCTCTCTCTCTCACCCCCTGTATCTGCACGAAATGGTTTGGTCCTGACTTAAGGACATTTTTTATGGTGGCTTTTAATCTTGCATCAAATAGTGAACTGTATACTGTATGCAGACTTGCATGTACAAATCACCAGCAGTAAATATTGTGCTAGTACTGGTATTGAACTACAAGAAGCAAGACAGTTGCAAGACAGTTATGTAAAGCTTTTGATGTGACAGTTAAGTCCTAGAGATGTGGTGACAACAGCTGCGCAGCCCAATTAGATGTTTTTGTCATTGAGTCCAAAATTCCTGGCGGCTCCCCTGATAGTAACCATGACGTCAGCCTAGCTGACGGATGGTTGCAAAGCTGGGGAGAGACATCCATGATCTGAGCTTTCATCTCAAGCTGGGGTTTACAGATTTACCATCTCACAGCTTTACAAACACAGATCAGCACTGGGATCTGTAGCCGTGTTTATTTTCAGATGAACCGGCTCAGTTCCACACATTCTATCTCCCTTTCTTTCTTTCTTTCTTTCCTTATCTCTCCCTCCCTTCAGCTCTCTCCCCCCATCTCTCCCCATCTCTCTCTCTGTCAGGAGAAGAGCTGGGACCAGCATGGTTCACAGTAGTCAGCTCGGCACCCAGAAACAGCCCAGGTGCTGCATCACATGATAATGAGAAGATACGATGTTGTTACTGAAACACATCTGAGGAAGATGCCACACAGAGGTCAGTTCTAATCTGTGACCATCTGACTGGTCAACCTGGTCAACCTGTCTGAACACAGTGTTCTCTGTCAGTGTTCTATTTGTGTTCTATCTCAGTGTTCTATATCTCAGTGTTCTATCTCAGTGTTCTATAGTGTTCTATAGTGTTCTATATCTCAGTGTTCTATCTCAGTGTTTTGTATCTCAGTGTTCTATCTCAGTGTTCTATCTCAGTGTTCTGTATCTCAGTGTTCTATCTCAGTGTTCTGTATCTCAGTGTTCTGTATCTCAGTGTTCTGTATCTCAGTGTTCTATCTCAGTGTTCTATCTCAGTGTTCTATAGTGTTCTGTGCCTAACCGTAAACCTGACCCTAACTCACCGCTCATGAACTCTGAACAAAGATGTCACACAGAGTGCACACTCATTCTCACTGTGTCACTCAGAATAAAACTAATCTGCTCATTCGGCTCCCTCCTCATTCTTCATGTTCTCCTCCTGTTCCTCCTGATTCTTCTCCTCATTCTTCTCCTCCTCCTCATTCTCTTCCTCCTCCTCATTCTCCTCCTCCTACTAATTATCCTCCTCCTCATTCTCCTCATTCTCCTCATTCTCCTCATTCTCCTCCTCCTCATTCTTCTCCTCCTCATTCTCCCACTGTATTTTGCTCTGTCACTCTGTAGCTGAGGGAGACAGGAAGGTCATGCAGTGGATGTGAACCAGCCGGCTGCTGTGTGGATCTTGTCTTCACATGATGCCTGCTGTGCTGCTTCTCACAGGGCTTCAGCAGGCAGGGTCAGGGTTCAGGGTTCAGGGGTCAGGGGTCGGGCTTCAAGCCTAGGACTAGGACTCTACTGTGACAGGGTGCAGTTCAGTTCTAGAACCCCATCATTAGAACTCTACTGTGACAGGGTGCAGTTCAGTTCTAGAACCCCATCATTAGAACTTCTATGCTGTAACTGTTTTCTTCAGCCAGAGGAGAGAGGCGGAGCCTGCGTCCGAGCCAGTATCCGAGCCCTGCTAATCTGTTTAGGGCGCTGCACCTCTCCACAATTCAGAAAGGCAGCACCAACCACTAGAAACAAATATTTATCTGGAACATGCAGGAAGAGTGCTTTCATGTTTGTGATGCAGGATAAGACTGGTTCCCATGGGAACAACCCCGTGCCCTGAGAGGAAATGCCAGCAGATGATTGTAAGCCCATTAGTGATTGTCTCAATGTGGCTCCATGTTTGCTTAAAGGGAGTAAAGAGAGTTTGCATAAAGAGAGAGAGTAAACCTAAATATGGAGGATAGAGGGAGGAGAGGAGAGGGGAGGGGAGGTAGAGGAGAGAGGATAGGTGGAGAATAGAGTGAGGCGAGTAGAGGGGAGGATAGAGGGGAGAGTAGAGAGGATGATAGCGGAGCGCGCTCGCGAGTGCTCTCTTTCGCATAGCGATCGCTCGATGGAGGAGCGCGTCGTATCTCGCGGCAGGACTCGTCTCTAGCGGGCGTGCTCTACGGTCGGCTCTGCTCCGCGTCTGCGTCCTTCTCGGTGCTGTCTCTCGTGCGTCTTCGTCTCGTGCTCTCTGCGGGCGTCGCGCTCTGATCTGTCGCTCTCTGCGTCGCGGCCGGGGCTGCTGCTGCTCGTGTGCCTTCTCGCGTCCTGCTCGGGCCTGGGCTCTGTCTCGTCGCGCTGGGCGGCTCGTCTGGCGGGCGTCGCTTGCGTCTCGGCGACGTCTCGGGTCTTGCGGCTCGTCGGTCGCTGCTGCTCGTCTGCTTCGGGCGGCTCGGGCCGGGGCGCTCCTGGATCGGATCTCTTGCTTGCTCTGTCTCGTGCGTCGGCTCGCGGGTCGTCTCGGGCTGCTGCGTGTCGCCGGCATGCTCGCGAGGATATAGGGAGGAGAGGGGGAGGACTGCTGTGCGACTGCTGTTACTGGGAATGTGTTGGTGCTGGGTGTGTCCAGCTGGGCGTGTCTGAGATGTTGATGCAGTCTGGAGGGACTTCTCTCCTGGCCGGCAGCGCGTCCAGACCTGGCTGTGTCTGCCTTATCAGTGATGACATCTCTGCTGAACATGCTTCCAGCTATTGACACGAAGCCATACCAGATTAGATCCTAAACAACGTAATTACGCACGTGAGTCAAACGATTGCTAGCTTTCCATGGAAGGATGGATATAAATATAGGTCTGCTGAAGTAGGCACAGGGTGGTTAGTGTTAAGGTGTTTACTTAGGTAATACCCCGGTTCCTGCAATTATCCACTAGTGGAGGAGATTAGAAAGTGAAAGCTCTTTTCTTTTACTTTCCTCTCCACCTGTCTCCTCTCTCTTGCTCTCTCTCCCTCTCTCTCTCCCCCTTTCTCCCTCTCTCTCTCTCTGTCTCTCTCTGTCTCTCTTTCTCTCCTTTGAAGGGAGGGAACAAGAGTGTGGAGAATAGAGGGAGAGAGAGAGGATGGAGAAGGATGGGAGAAAGAAGAAGATGTAAGTGTTGCTGAGAGGGGTTGAGTGGAGAGAAGGAGAGAAGGAGAGGAGGGGAGGAGGGGAGGAGGGGAGGAGGGGGAGGAGGGGTGGTACAACAACACCGTTCAGTCGAGCTACGTTCGGACAGAGAACCTCTTCATGTTCCAGGCACATCAGCCCCACACAGAGCCGCTCTATGCGCCCTGAAATCCTGCTCTGGGATCGGCCCTCTGATCCCAGCAGCTTTGGACAACCTTTGTGTTTTTCCACCAACTTGGAGGTGTGAGAAAGTTTGATTGTGCTGCTACGAGACATGGCTGTTTTGGCTGGGTAGTTAACCACCTGTAGGTCAAACTAGTAAATACACAAACTACTACACTTCAAATTGTGTCGTCTTGCTTTGAGTAACTCCAGCCCAGGACAGACTTCTATGTCACAGCTAATGGAACACTTCCGACACAGAGTCTTCTAGAACACTGGGACAGAGTTCCAAAGCTTCTTGAGTTCCAAATATTCCATCTCTGAAGCCACGACAACAAGAGTCATACGAGATGCCAATGTTGTCACAGCCGTTACAAAGACTGTGCTGTTTCCTTCAGGCCTGTACGAAGGCTAGGTAGAGGCTTTGTGAGGATGATAGAATCCATCAGGGGGGAGGTCCAGAAAGCAGGTTATCCAACATAACCGGGTAAGTTAACTCTCCAGCTGACACACAATGTTGCAGCAACTTACTGGCAATGTGTCCACAATGTTGCTACAACGCTGGGTATCTGCTGGGGAGTTAACTCACCCGGGTCTGTCTCAAAACCTGCTCATAATCTCCTTCAGCTGTTTCATAACCTGCTCATAACCTCCTCAGCTCTCATAACCTGCTCATAACCTCCCTCACCTCTCATAACCTGTTCATAACCTCCCTCAGCTCTCATAACCTGCTCATAACCTCCTTCACCTCTCATAACCTGCTCATAACCTCCCTCACCTCTCATAACCTGCTCATAACCTCCCTCACCTCTCATAACCTGCTCATAACCTGCTCATAACCTCCCTCACCTCTCATAACCTGCTCATAACCTTCTCAGCTCTCATAACCTGCTCATAACACCTCCCTCAGTTGACAGTGTTAATGATATTTATAATTTCACATCTTCCCAGGATGCTTTACAAAAGTCACTGTCGGACTTCCCAGGATGCTTTGCAGAAGTTGTGTGGGACTTCTCGGATGTTCCAGGAAACTATGTAGAGATAATCATAGACCCAGATACTGGCATTAGATATTGAGAAATAATGACATATATGAAGCATTTGTTTATTTTATATCAGCTATTTATACGCATTGTTTGTTTACCACATGTTGCCTATTTCCCTTAGAGTTCAGTATGCAACCAACATGTCTGAGGGAGAGGGGGGGAGGGGGAGAGGGGGTGAGGAGAGAGGAGAGAGGAGGAGGAGAGAGGAGAGAGGAGGAGGAGAGGAAGAGAGAGGAGGAGGAGAGAGGAGGAGAGAGAGGAGGAGAGAGGAGGAGAGAGGAGGAGAGAGGGAGGTGAGTGAGTGGGAGAGAAATAAAAGAGAGGGAGAGAGGGGTAGAGGACATAGAGGAGAGAATGCGTAATGAGAGGAATAAAGGAGGAAGGGAGATAGAGGAGAAGAAGAGCAAGAGTAGTAGGGAGGGGTAGAGTAAGAAGAAGGGGGAGGAGAGGGAGGAGAGGAGGAGAGGAGGGAGAGGAGGAGAGAATAGAGGAAGAGCAGGAGGAGCAGGAGAAGGAGTGGAGGAGGAGAGGAGGAGGGAGGAGGAGAAGAGGAGAGGAGGAGGAGAGGAGAGAGGAGAGAATAGATGAAGAGCAGGAGGAGGCGTGGAGGTGAGGACAGAGGTGGGGAAGATGAGGGAAGAATCTCTGTTTTCTATGTCACACTGGCTATAGTTGTACCAAATCTAAATTAAACGTTTTTTTCGGTCAGGTAGAAAATGTTTTGACGCTGCCCTGCATCCTAGTTGACATCACTGAACACCTGTCTCTCATCCGAGCCGTTTGTCCATGTGTAATCACCCTTGTATGTTTGCTCCCTGTGCTTGTTACCCTGCTAGTCAAGTCCCTGTGCTTGTACCCTGCTAGTCAAGTCCCTGTCCTTGTTACCCTGCTAGTCAAGTCCCTGTGCTTGTTACCCTGCTAGTCAAGTCCCTGTGCTTGTTACCCTGCTAGTCAAGTCCCTGTGCTTTTTACCCTGCCTCTGTCTCCTTGCTCTGGTGTCCTGCCCTCACACCGTGCCTGGCTGGGTCCCTGCTCTGGGTCCCTGCTCTGGGTCCCTGCTCTGGTGTTTTGCCCTCACACACGTGCCTGCTGGGTCCCTGCTCTGGGTCCCTGCTCTGGGTCCCTGCTCTGGTGTTTTGCCCTCACAACCGTGCCTGGCTGGGTCCCTGCTCTGGGTCCCTGCTCTGGGTCCCTGCTCTGGTGTTTTGCCCTCACACCGTGCCTGCTGGGTCCCTGCTCTGGGTCCCTGCTCTGGGTCCCTGCTCTGGTGTTTTGCCCTCACAACCGTGCCTGGCTGGGTCCCTTCTCTGGGTCCCTGCTCTGGGTCCCTGCTCTGGTGTTTTGCCCTCACACCGTGCCTGGCTGGGTCCCTTCTCTGGGTCCCTGCTCTGGTGTCCTGCCCTCACACGTGCCTGCTGGGTCCCTTCTCTGGGTCCCTGCTCTGGTGTCCTGCCCTCACACCGTGCCTGGCTGGGTCCCTGCTCTGGGTCCCTGCTCTGGGGTCCCTGCTCTGGTGTTTTGCCCTCACACCGTGCCTGCTGGGTCCCTGCTCTGGCTAACCCTAACCCTGCCAGGTTATTGCTGCCAGACGGTCCTGAAGGGGGGCCCAGAATAGAGGAGACATCCTGCACCAGAGGGGAAGAAGATTGGCAGAGCAACTTAATACAATGTTTATTTTTCCGTAACCCCAAACTCCGTCTCTCAAGTTCACCTTCAACGTTCTCTGAACTAATCCCTTACTCCCCTCGGTCCGTCATTTCAAAACCTTGCAAGCATTTCTTCTTCATCTTTTATTTTACTGTTTGAAAGAGAGTTGTGGCTCCAAATAATTTCTGGATATGTCTAACAGTAAAGCTACAGACACACACACAAACACACATCATAAAACATTTTTTAATTTGTATTATCTTTCAAGGACAACTGACCAAACAATGAAAACAAATGTGTCATACATCTGGAATGGTTTGGTCTAAGTTTGAAGTTAATTAGATTGGAAAAGTTAACATTGGACACACAATCCAAATATGTTGAACTGAATTTTTTTCAGAGCTCAGGTCTTGGTTCCTGGTTCCAGGTTCAGTATATATCTATATTTGGGGGCATTTCTGGAACCAAAGTAAAGTATAGCCTGCTAGGTGATGACGGGCCTCCAACAGTGAGTCCCGTGAGCCTGCCTAGCCCACACCCTAACATGACGACTCCTTAACGATGACTTTGTCCTGAGAACCAACTACTCACTTACGACAGAGGTTTGGGGTAGGTAACTTAGTAACAATGCAGTCTTTGTATTTATTTATTTAGTCCAAATGAGAGAACATCCTGAACCCTCATAAATGGCCCTGTGTCCTAATGAGTTAATTAAGTTACATAGTATGTAGTAGATATAAAGTTTGGAAACGTTATTTCGGTCGATTATTCCCCCCCTCAGGCTTTCTAACAATATCAAATACACCAATTGGTATTACTGAAAGGGGGAATAATTGACCGAAATAACGTTTCCGAACTTTTTTTGAGGAGTTTAGTAGCCTATGTATAACCATAATAATGAAAAAAAAGAATCATTTTTTGACATTTATTTTCCTCAAAATGTGTTCACAATTTAGTTTTTTAGAAGAGAAGAACATTAAGATTCCCATATGTTCCTGCAGCTGTAATCTGCAGAAGGTAGCAGACCCTCTGGTCAAACACATACACAAACTACCACAGATAAACTGAGCTATTACATTTCATTTGTTATTTTCACTTGTAGTTAATATCACCTATTCAGATTCTAATGACTAATTTGTGGGACAGAACGCGTAGTAAGACGTCGGGTATGCTTTCAGTAGTATTTAAGGAGAAGACATATGTCAGTTGTGGTCTATGAAAAGACAAGCAGGAAAATGACAAACCTGCTATTGATCGGAACGCCATGTCTTATATTTAGATTCTTCCCTCAAGCTCAGGCAATCCATCAGAAAACATGTTGCAGGTAGTTTCATTTTAATAATAGGCCTACCAGAACACATTTAAGAAGATTTATATAGAATATAATTTTGTAAGAAGCTTCGGGATGTTCTATAGAACATACTATACAACACTTTAACACAGCAATCTTCTGACGGTTTAAACATTACATTCCAGGCCACAAAAATACTGACTTAAAATATACTGTACTATGATACACATGTTTTACGAAATTTCATAGCCTACGTTTTTTGCAAAACTGCTGTGGGCAATAGGCTATCAATAGGCTACATTAACATCAAATCAATTAACACTAAACTTACATTATTATTAGGGTTACACGATCAACATAATTTAAACCAGGACTGTGGGACTAAGAATTATAATTAAATGAACAGAAACACATTCGTATTCATGTGCTTTTTTGACTCATTATTTTGTGGGGCCATAGTTTGGAATGGAAAAACGGCAGCAATTCGATTTGGTACACTGTTGTGCTATTTGGTGGGGAATGGGCCATAACGTGGGCCATGGGCCATAACGTTTTCTATTAACTTTTGTTTTCTATTGACGATTTTTAACGGGTTTAATTCAACCGTTTCAATTGATCTTACACATCCTCACCGAGTTGCTGGGACTGACGTGACCAACGGAACTTTACGACTTCATCATGATAGTAGGCCGTCATGTCTGTCATTCTGTTAAAGCATGAGTGAACGGATGTACAGTTCTCACTCATGTCGCCGTGCGCGCGAATGAACCACTAGAACTCAAGAGCTAGAGCGTCAACCCTCAGATACCTCGGCGCGTGTCCACCGTATACATTTCAGACCTCGGAACAGTTTGAAGAAAGTCTCCTTGACGTGTTTGTTTCTTTCTACTCCGACATGCAGAAACCGCGACACTTTCACCTGTCAAGCTACTTTCATTAAGGGATAAGCCTGTTTTGGGGAATACTTCTCTAAACCATGACACTGGCCAGTCGGATTTAAAATATATTTGTCTCAATGGACTCTGTGATTCAAAAGGTAATTTTTAGGGATATTGTGATATAGACTATGTCATGTTAATCGGGAAGTGTGAAATTGATAATGAATGTGAATTATTTGTCTATTCAAATATGATTAATAGCCTAATCCATTCTGAAATTGGAATTGTATTAGCAACACATTGAGTTGGCTAATGTCTGATATCATAGCCTAGCCTACTCGTTCTTTAATGAGGATTAAAATATTTAGAAGTACTTCTAAACATTACATTCTCGTTGATTTAGGTTCTGGAATGTTGTGTCAAAGTGAATGTGTCAAATCAAATAAACTCTACAAGCAAGTTTGTGTTCTCGATTCTAAAACTCAGAAGATTGTTTGTTGAAACACCCTTTTATTTTCGAATTTTGAAAAAGCAAATCGAACGTAGGCCTAAAGTATAAATCTTTGGCAAAACAATAGAAGGCGAACTACTTTTATTGAGCATGTTTGATAAGATATGTATGTGTGTGTCGGGAGGGGTGAGGGAGGTGAGTTGTACATAAATAAGAAACAAGTAAAACACACCGACGAGGTATACATTTTGTTTACAGCAACATCAGCCTACAGCCGCTCCTTGCAGTGACTCGTGCCCCTCCTGGAGTGGCAGGAATAACAAAAGGTGTCTCTGTGCTCGAGGTTGGGCTCGCAATGCGTTCTAGAACTCTCTGCTCAGAGGGGCGGAATGGAACCATTCGGGGGGTTTAAGTTAAAATCTGTTAGGTGTTTTGAAAGGTTCCACTCATAACATTTAAGGATTTAAAAAGTGTTCTATCCAGAGCCTACAACTACCTATATAGGCTTGATGATGTCTTTAATTGATACACCTTCCAAGGAATATGCTGTAATGTGCACTGCAGTGTTCTCAGTCATCAGGGTGGTGGATCACGTTAAAGGAGATGGAGTTTTGTAAGTGGGTGCGGGACTTTCCAGTATTCTGTTACCCCCATTACTGGTACTACATTTGTGCGGAAAGCCTTAACCAGACATCTGCTCACGTCAGTCAGAGGAGTCGCGCGAGAGCAGCAGAAGAGCAAAAAAGGATAAAGAACAGGAGGAACGAGAAAAGGAAGAGAAGAGAAGAGCAGTAAGCAGCAGCAAGGAAGACGAACGAGAAGAGTAAGCAGAAAGCAGAAGGAGACGAGAAGAGAAGAGAAGAGAAGCGAAGAGAAGAGAAAGGAGAGAGAAGAGAAGAGACGAGACTAGAGAAGAGAAGAGAAGTCAGCTAAGAGAAGAGAAAGACAGATAATGAAGAAGCGACGAGAAGCGAAGAGAAGCTGAAGGAGACATAGAAGTAACTCGATACTCCTACTCCTCTCACTCACTCCCTACCTCCACCCTCCTCTCCTCCCTACTCTCACTCTCCCCCTCCTCTCAGTACCTGTCCCCTAAACACAGCCACCTGACTTCAGCGAAGCTGGCCATGCAGGACCAGAACTCTTCCACCTCCTCAGTCTCGGCGCACCGCAGCAACGCCTCCACGTCCACGCCCAGCCCCGAGGGGCCCTGGATGGCTGTGCTCAGCATGACCCTGGGCATGGCCTCCAACATCTTCGCCTTGGCGATTCTGGCCAAGGCGTACGCCCGGCTACGCCGGCGCTCCAAGGCCGTCTTCCTGCTGTTCGCCAGCTCCCTGGTGACCACGGACTTCCTCGGCCACGCCCTCCCGGGGGCACTGGTCCTCAGCCTGCACTCTGGCCCAGTCTGGCCGCCCCGCCTCGCCCAAGCCCACTGCCAGTTCCTGGGGGGCAGCCTGGTGTTCTTTGGCCTGTGCCCGCTGCTGCTGGGCTGGGTGATGGCGGCGGAGCGCTGCCTGGGCGTGGCCCGGCCCCTGCTCCACGCCGCCCTCGTCACCATGCCGCGCGCCAGGCTGGCGCTGGGTCTGGTGTGGCTGCTGGCGCTGGGCGTGGCCCTGCTGCCCTCGCTGGGCCTGGGGGCGTACGCCTCCCAGCACCCCGGGACCTGGTGCTTCATCAGGGTGCTGGACCCAGAAGACGCCTCAGACCTGGGCTTCGTGCTGCTGTTCTCTGGGCTGGCGCTGGGCTCGCTGGCGCTGGCGCTGGGCTGCAACACGGTCAGCGGGGGTGGTGCTGTTGGGGGCCCGTCTGCGGAGGAAGGCCTGCCCTCGCCGCGACGCCAAGTCACATGACATAGAGATGGTGGTGCAGCTGGTGGGCATCATGGTGGCTTCCTGCATCTGCTGGAGCCCCCTGCTGGTGAGGGCTGGGTGACCCGGGGGGAGAGATTGAAGTTTGTTGTTAGCATTTTGTAACAAACACAGGTACTTGCAGAAAACTATACTTTTTAAACCTATAATAGATCAGCTAAACCTATGATAGGGTATCTAAACCTATGATAAGGTATCTAAACCTATAACAAATTATCAAAACCTATAAATAAGTCCTAATTTATATGAGCTACTATGTTATCACAAAGTTGTATCTAGGTTGAATACATCAAGGTTAGGTTCTAATTTCTTGGGACCCATAGTAACTTGTCAGTTACAGCAACAGAATCTTAGGTTGGCAAAAAGCTAACCCTCGCTCCTAAAAACAGACCAAATACACCAATATATACAGAACAGGAAGTAGAGCGGGGGTCAATTTCATGGCAAGAAGGAATACAGCCCTGCCATGAAATGCACCCTCCCTCTATTGTCTGTTCTGTATATCCCAGCATCAAATGATTCTTACTGTACGCTGAGGGGACTGATATGAGTAACCAGACTAAGTTTCCTAGTACACACAGGATTTTTTATTTTTTATATCAAGTAAAATACGACTTGCGGGTAGGTTGATGTGTCTCAGTCAGACATGAAGTTACAGCTATAAGACCTGCGACCTCTGCTAAGAGCATGTGGGCAGCCCACAGTTCCTCCACTGTTGTCCGTCCCTTTGGATAAGAGCTAAATGCCAACACAAACTGTTGGACCATTTAGCTACAATCGTTCCCACCATGAACGGGCCTGCAGCCAGGCTCATGGAGAGGCTTGTGGACGCACTCCTTATGCAGATTTTTTTATTCCCTCAGGCAGTACGTTGCGTTAGCATCCGGTGAACTCCTAATCCAGTTCTAACTAGGCACGAAAAATGTCTCTAGAAGTAACGTAATCTAAGGTCAGCCTATCTGAGTCATTTAAGCCCTACATGGAGAAGAGTGGACAAATCCCACATTCTCAGACACATCATCATTTTGGTTACTATAATAAATAGCAATTATAATTCTGTGGAGCTCCGAGGAAGGTGGACTTTCAGACATCAAACCAGATTTGTATCGACTGCATGACTGTAATTAGTAAGAATAAACTATCTAATACAAACATAAGTTGTAAAAGGCTCTCAAGCTGACCAAAAGCAACACAAGATGAATGAAGAAAGTAATACCAAGAAAGAGGACCTCAACAATTTGAACAAGTTGTATAAACTATCAATATGACAGACAATATAACCTCTTGACAGTTTACACAGATCACAATCATCCACTAGCTTTTGCTATTGCTGTATGAGCGAATGTTTGTGATTTCCCAAATTGATGTTGAGTGAATCTGTGTTTATTTTCGAACCGGTGCACAAAAACGCGGACTGACAGAGTGACATCAGAAAGAAAAGAAGAAGACGAAAAGTGAGAGAGAAGGCAGGGACGAGACATGCAGTAAACGAAGAAAAAGAAGCGAGACAGAAGAGAAGATGACGAAAGAAGAAGTAGAAGAGAAGAAAAGAAGAGAAGAGACAGAAGAAAAAGAGACGGAAGACGAAGCAGAAGAGAGGAAGAAAACGAGAAGATGAAGAAGAGAAGAAGCACAGACGAGAAGAAGAAGCCGAAGAAGAAGACGAAGAGCCAAAGAGAGACGTAAGCAAGAACGAGAGACAAGATTTAGAGAGAAGCAACCGAAGAGAAGGAAAGACAGAAGACAGCGACGAAGAAGACAGAAGAGAGAGAAGACAGACAGAGAAGAGAGAGAAGAAGAGAGAAGAAGCGAACGTCGAACAAAAAAGACGTTTAGCGAAGAAGACGAGGAACGTAAGAAACGCAACTACGGAGCACACAAGAGCAGAAAAGAAGAGAGGACGAGACGTTAAGAAGACGAGCAAGACAGCGAGAAGAAAAGATAAAGAAAAGAACGAAAGAAAGACAAACGAAAGAAAAGGATTAGCAAAGTGAGAAAAGAGAAAGAAAAGAACCGAAAAGAAAGGAAAACAGCAAGAAACACCGAACCAAGCCAAGGAACGCACAGAACACAGCGAACCTATCGACAGCCCCGAGAAGCAGACCCGCCAACGCAAGCAACACACGCAAGCTCCTCCCCGCACTCTCTCTCCTCCGCCTCCTCCCCTCCCCTCTCCTCCTGCCTCCATCAGCTCTTTGGACTGATGTCCGTAACACAGCTCTGACGCGCCGTCTCCTTGATGACGGAGCAGAAGGGCTACTTACCACGGGCTTCTGGTGACAGGGGTGCGCGCTGGCGACTGCGAACCAGATTCCTCGACCCACTGGGTCAGCTACATCTGCTGCGCCGAGCTGTCCTCCGGAAGATCTACTGCATCATCGGCCGCCACGGCAACGCCCTCAGGAGGAGCACCCTGCAGCGCTGGGACGTCAGCTCTTCCACAAACTCAAGAGAAGAAGTGAGGAAGGGGAGGGAGGGAGATAGAGAGAGATAGAGAGCGGGAGGGGGAGAGATAGAGAGAGTGAGAGAGAGAGACTAAATGCTGTTAGTATGCCGGAAATCTGGACACCCAAATATGTGATATAAACCTGTTTATGCCTATGACAAAACATTTAATTTCATAGACGTGTTAGTTTCAGTGTTTTGGAAATCATGATATGCATGTGAAGTGAAATGCAGTACTGTTTTCGATCAGACACACCTCCAACATGAAGTCCCAGTTAAGATGCTATGTGCTGCCTAGCCAAAGGGAACAGGCTGTGCTCCAACCGGCTGTGCTCCAGTAGAAGATTTAAGACGTAAAAAGACTTGAAGGAAGAATGTGTCTGTCTGTGTATATAATGTATCTTTTTTCCCCAATTGTCTGGGGACATGCAGAAATTTGGGTTGTGTTGCCTAAGCTATGGAACTAAACTGTTTTACTAACATATCGTGTTATGAAGTGTTAATTACATGGTGTTAGATGAGCAGAAATACACTTAAATGTAAATCTAAATGTAAATAACATTTGATCCTAGGAATATTCCAATAAAGGTTGAGATGCTTGGTTAACTTTTCTTATTCTGGGCTGTAATTGAACACAACTAGGCCTGTTTGAAGTGGACAGCTTGTAGCCCCCGCCCCTCTGAACAGCCACCACTGACCGAACCCTTGCAGAAGGGCTTGTTTCAGACCATGTCAGGTACACCTGTGTCAGGACAGTAGGTCTTATCAAGGTGATGTGTCTAGAATGTATTACCTGTGAAATTACTAGCTGTAAAGCTACACAGTGACATCTGGTAACTCCAATGTGCGGTGCCGTTCCGTTATCCCCATACTTCACTTACAACACTTAAAATAGTTGACTAGGTTAACTTGCTCGCTGGATCGCCCGCTGAACAGCTCTAGTTTTGTAAAGCTACAGTGACATCTGGCGTTGAGAACTGTAGTTGAGGCTAGTATTCACACGATTGGTGGCAGCTTTGTACCACATGCCTGCATCAGCCAATTAGCTTCGCTGTTTTGCAGGGGGCGTGCGGCTTCATGCGCCCCGTCCCAGGCGTAGCAATCTAGCTAGCCTAGCACAGCTAGCGGCAAACACGTCGCTACAGGTAAGGACGTACAATTCTAACATTGCATGTTTTATGGCTCATTTAGCAAAGTGTTGTGTGTATTTGCGAGAGAAATAATATGAAACATGTATGCAAGATTAAGCTACCACACATCCAGCGATCCCAGGTTTGATATATTGAGTAGAAATATGTTCCGACAATGCAACATTTCCCGGCCTTTGTTTAGCCAACATCCAATTAGCTCTAGTAGCTAGCTACCACACCGAGCTGGCTGGTACTGTACTGCTAGCTACCATCACCTATCAATAACTAAGTTGCTAACGGACCGCGTAACGTTTGTCCGTTAAAATACGTATTTTCGGTAGGCTTTATGTCCTATTATTAGTTAAGATAATTGTAGTAGAGCTAGTAGCCTAATAATAATTTGCTAATTCACTTATAGTTGTTAGTTTTGCTACTATGTAATACAATTGCAGAGGAACATGTGAACATTCAGAAATGGGGGCGGATCGGTCTTAATGCTCGGGGCATTTCAACCAGAGCATCGTCACCAACAATTAGTAAACTAGCGAATTCTATAACAAAAAAACACGTATTGTGTTTTTCTCAAACGGGAGAGTTTTCATGAATGTCTCACTGTGCCTGGCGCGTCTGAATTCAGGCAGTAAAATGGCGGGTGAGAAGGATTGATGTGACCAGCATCCCTGTGTCGAGATTGTAACCTTGGTTCAGTTGAAATGGCTTCGGAAAATGGCGTGCCTGCTACGGACACCTAACTTTACCATGTATAGGCTAACTAGATGGCGAAAATAAACAGCCAGTACTGTAGTACTGGTAGTTAGTCAGCGGGCGAACAACTGTGGATAAGTTGACGTACTATTGTTGTCAGGTATGAGGTTAACAATCAGGCCACGTTGTTAAATGACGCTGTAGCGAATGTGATGTGCTGTTTTTTTAAATGCTCGTTCTTTGGTTGGAATATACCCTCACACGATCAGTTGACCTGATCAATTTGGGCTTTGGACCAGATTTGCATTGAGAAACACGCGTATCCAGAGTTCTCTCCAGACTGGGTTTATGTGGCTGCTGCTAAATATCGAGTGTGTTTGGTGGTGCTCTGGGCCAGAGGTACTCTGCTTTCTAATCAAAACCAAACCAAAACGTTTTCTATTAGTGCTTTCTGCGTCGTCCACTAAGCAGTACCGTAGTGTGTTGCTCCCATAGTAAGTACTAACCTAATTTCTAAGCAGCCTGTTTTAGCACTCGTCCCGCTTACCTCTAACCAGCTTTGTAGAGACTCCCATACCATGTTCTACCACTGACCTATACCACATCCCTAGGTATACAGGAACAGGAAACAAGTATCCCAGCTGTCTGCTCGTACAGGGAAACCTCCCTCCCACCCCCCCCCACCCCCCACACCCACCCCCAACCCCCCCCCCCCCCCACCCACCCCCCCCCACACCCCACCACCACCCCCCCCCCCCCCCACCCCCCACCCCCCCCCCCCCCCACCCAACCCAACCCCCACAACACCCACCCCCCCCCCCCCCCCAACCACCCCCCCCCCCCCACCCCAAAACCCCCCAACCCCCCCCCCCCCAACCCCCCAACCCACCCCACCCCCACACCAACACCCCCCCCCCCACCCCCCCCCCCACCCCCACCCCCCCCCCAACCCCCCAACACCCCCCCCCCCCCCCCCCCCCCCCCACACCACACCCCCCACACCAACCACCCCAACCCCCCCCCCCCCCCCCACCCCCCACCCCCCCCCCAACCAACCCCCCACCCCCACCCCCCCACCCCCCACCCCCCCCCCCACCCCAACCCCCCCCCAAACACCCCCCACACCCCCCCAACCACACCCCCAACCCCCACACCACCCACCCCCACCCCCCACCCCCCCCCCCCCCCCACCACCCCAACACCCCACCCCCCCCACCCACCCCACCCCCCCAAACAAACCCAACCACCCCACAACCCCCCCCCCCCACCCACAACACAAACCCCACCCCACCACACCCCCCCCCCCCCCCCCCCCCAACCCCCCCCCACACAACCACAAACCCCCCCACACCCCCCCCCACCCCCCAACCCCCCCCAAACAACCCCCCCACCACCCCACCACCACCCCACCACCACCCCCCCCACCACCCCAACCCCCCCCACCACCCCCCACCCCCACCCCCACACCAACCCACCCCCCCACACCCCACCCAACCCCACCCCCCCCACCCCACCCCACCCCAACCCCCCCCCCCCCCCACCACCCAACCAACCCACCAACCCCCACCCCACCCCCCCAAACCCACACCCCCCCCACCACCAAACCACCACCCACCCCCCAACAACACACAAACCCACCCCCCCAACCCACCCCCCACCCCCCCCCACCCACCCCCCCCCAACACCCCCCCCCCCCCCCACAACCCCCAACACCCCCCCCCCCCACCACACACCCCCCCCCAACCCCCCCCACCCCCCCCCCAACCCCAACCCACCCCCCCCACCCCCCCCCCCCCCCAACCCCAACCCCCACCCACACCCCCCCCCCACCCCCCCCCCCCACCAACCCCCACCCCCCCCCACACAACCCCACCCCCCACCAACCCCCCCACCCCCCCCCCCCCCCCCAACCCCCCCCCCACCCCCCCCCCCCCCACCCCCCCACCCCCACCCAACACCCCCACCACCCACCAACCCCCACCCCCCCAACCCAACACACCCACACCCCCCCCCCCCCCCCCCAACACCCCCCCCCCCCAAACCCCCCCCCCCCCCACCCCCCCACCCCCCCACCCCCCCCCCCCCCCCCACCCACCCCCAAACCCCCCCACCCCCCCCCCCCCCCCCCACCCCCCCCCCCCCACCCCCCCCACACAACACCCCCCCCCACACCCCCCCCCCCACCCCCACCCCCACCCCCCCCCCCCCCCCCCCCCCCCCACACCACCCCCACCCCACCCCCCCCCACCCCACCCACCCCACCCCCCCCCCACCCCCCCCCACCCCCCCACCACAACCCCAACCCAGGGAACACTGGCCTGACAGCACCTGCCCGGCTCGCTGCACCACCTCTCAACATGGTTAACGCAACATCTTAGTAGTGGGATCATAAACTGAGGCTTGTAGTGTTCTAAACTGGGGATATGGAACACACTGGTTCTCCACTAAACATGTAATTGAAGGTTGATGGTAACGGTTGTGATGGTAACGGGTGTGTGGTGTCCCCAGCCGCCTCCCCTCCGTCACCCGCGCTGTGCGGATCTTCATGAACGACGACCGGCATGTGATGGCCAAACACTCGGCCGTCTACCCCACACAGCAGGAGCTGGAGGCTGTGCAGAACATGGTGTCCCACACTGAGCGTGCCCTCAAGGCCGTCTCTGATTGGCTGGATGAGCAAGAGAAAGGGTGGCAGTGAGCGTGACTGATGAAAGGAGGGGGGAGCAGGTGAGGAGGGGGGTCGGAGTGAGGGAGGGAGGTAGGGGAGGGGGAGTTGGGGTGAGGGAGAGGTGAGGAGGGGGAGTTGGGGTAGGGAGAGGTGAGGAGGGGGAGTTGGGGTGAGGGAGAGGTGGAGGGGGGGGAGTTGGGGGAGGAGAGGTGAGAGTGGGGTGAGGGAGAGGGAGGAGGGGAGTTGGGGTGAGGGAGAGGTGAGGAGGGGAGTCAGGTGTGGGAGGTGAGGAGGGGGAGTTGGGGTGAGGGAGAGGTGAGGAGGGGGAGTGGGGTGAGGGAGAGGTGAGGAGGGGGTTGGGGTGAGGGAGAGGTGAGGAGGAGTTGGGGTGTGAGGGAGAGGTGAGGAGGGCGAGTCAGGGTGTGGGGGAGTCGGGGTGAGGGAGAGGTGATGAGGGAGAGGGCAGGGACAGGGGGGACGAGAGGAGGTATATATACTGGTTATAACTACCAACCTGTGGTTTATGTGTGTCTGTATCCCACTGCCTGTGTGTGTGTGTGTGACTATCCCAATGCCTGTGTGTGTGTGTGACTATCCCAATGCCGTGTGTGTGTGTGTGTGTGTGTGTGTGTGACTATCCCAATGCCTGTGTGTGTGTGACTATCCCTAATGCCTGTGTGTGACTATCCCAATGCCTGTGTGTGTGACTCCAGCGAGCACAGGGCCCAGGAGCACGTGAGCCGCTCCCTGCGGGGGGTGATGAGGGTGGGCCTGGTGGCCAAGGGCCTGCTCCTGAAGGGAGACCTGGACCTGGAGCTGGTGCTGCTCTGTAAGGACAAGCCCACCGCTGGGCCTGCTCAACAAGGTGGCCCTCAACCTGGCCGTGCAGCTCAAGGTACATTCAGCCTCTCTCCTGATAGGCTGGCTCTGACCCTGTCTCTCTCCTGATAGGCTGGCACTGACCCTGTCTCTCCTGATAGGCTGTCACTGACCCTGTCTCTCCTGATAGGCTGCCACTGACCTCATCTCTCTCCTAATAGGCCATCACCGAGGACAAGTACGTGGTGACCCAGTCGGTGCGAGACGCCACCATCATCATCAAGAGTATCAAGGAGCCTCCTCTGAGCCTGACCATCCACATGACCTCTCCCCTGGTCCGTGAGGACGCCGAGAAGGCCGCCGCTGGAGGTAGGGGTCCGCACGGGGGCGAGGGCTCGCTAGCGCCCCCCACGGGCAGGCAGGCCACACCACAGGCAGACGGGGCCAGGCTAGACAGATATTGTTTATTGGGCCTTCAATGGAGCTAGGGGACATAACCATGAAGGAGCTGTCATGTAACTGAAACATGCTATGTTTATAGCTTACTAGACTCTCGTAGTTCCATGTAATGTGAAGTGCATTTTTGATGGCCCAATATACAGTATAGGAAAGCTAGTTAGAGTGACCAGACTTGCTCTTCCCCTACGGAGTCAAGACAACAACTACACGAAGGCTTACTGAGAATATAACAAAACAAAACAAAAAAATAAACAAAACAAAGACCACTTTGTTTGCATGTGTTGATATACCTCTGATGAACGGTTCGCATTGCAGCAAAAATGAGTAGCGAGGTGTGAGGTGCGTTTGATTGGTGTGCGGGCTCCGCCAAGGCGCCCCTGACCATGCAGTTCCTGAGCGTGGAGGCGTGGGGCTGCAGACAACGC
Organism: Mallotus villosus; assembly: GCA_903064625.1. Lineage (NCBI taxonomy): Eukaryota > Metazoa > Chordata > Actinopteri > Osmeriformes > Salangidae > Mallotus > Mallotus villosus. The sequence continues at coordinate 278,836 of CAEFZP010004246.1, read as the reverse complement.
CGGGGTCGTTTGACTCTGCATGGCTGAATGTCACGTTCACCCAGACACAGTCAAAACCAAGAGGGCCACACTGACCACAGTCGCTACGGTTACCGCGCTCGCCACAGAGGCTGGCAATGTCATCAGGAGGAGGCGTGGGGGGGGCGGGCGCCGGATGAGTTGACAGGAAGTCACCTCTACAAGGGAGAGAGAGAGGTGGAGAGAGAGGTGGAGAGAGAGAGAGAGGTGGAGAGAGAGAGGTTGTGAGAGATGGAGAGAGACAGAGAGACGAAGAGAGAGTTTGGTAGAGTGACACCATACCCTGCAGGATAGGCAGCTCCAGGCCTCAGGCCCGGACCCCCAGCCTTGTCTGCACCCCCCGACCCCATGGTGAGCCCCACTTGGGGGGTTGTGTTGCAGGCCATCAGTTTTGCTGCAGTGTGGACCAGTTTCTTATTTCTGTGCATATGATTCCTGCTCCCTGTGGTTCCAATTCTTATTCTCTCTGTCAAGCCTTCTAGTTTGTCAATTTTAGGGATGCTGGACCTTTGACCAACTGGCCGCTGTCTGTCTCTGAAGGGGTCACGGAGGGGTCACGGCACCCGGAGAGCAGGCGGGGGAGGGGCGTCTCCTCCCTAAGGCAGCTCTAGGCTGCCTGCTACGGAGAACAGGAGAGTGCAGCAGGGAGACCAGGAGAGATCAGTAGGGAGACCAGGAGAGATCAGTAAGCAGGGAGAGAGAGAGAGACAGCAGGAGAGAGCAGGAGGCAGAAAAAGAGAGGGGGACCAGGAGAGAGCAGTAGGCAGAGAGAGAGGGGGAGACCAGGAGAGAGCAGTAGGCAGGGAGAAAGAGAGACCAGGAGAGAGCAATTGGCAGAGAGAGAGAGAGAGACCAGGAGAGAGCAGTTGGCAGGGAGAGAGACACACCAGGAGAGGGCAGTAGGCAGGGAGAGAGGGAAACCAGGAGAGAGCAGTAGGCAGGGAGAGAGACCAGAAGAGAGCAGTAGGTTGGGAGAGAGAGACGCCAGGAGAGAGCAGTAGGCATGGAGAGAGAGACACCAGGAGAGAGCAGAAGGCAGGGAGAGAGACCAGGAGAGAGCTGGACAGGGGTTTAGGTAGTGAGTCTGAACATATATAAACAGAAGGTGTATAAACAGAAGACAGGTTATAAAGGAGATGTTTAACCAGAAGACAGGTTATAAATGACATGTATAACCAGAAGGTAGCAGTGTATCTCCTGAGGAGGGCCCCCCTCCCCCTAGCCTGTGGTAGGGGAAGGCTGTTCCCCTGGCCAGGTTCCCCTGGCCCTGAGACAGAACCCCCCTTGGTCAAACCGTACCTTGTCTTCCTATCCCACCTCGTCCAATAGAAACGCTCTCAGGCAGCGACCCGCCGGATGTTCTGGACAGGCAGAAATGCCTGACTGCACTGGGGTCTCTCCGCCACGCTAAGTGGTTCCAGGTTTGCATCTTGTCTTTATTTGTCTTCAGAAACCGTAGTTTTTATGTTTGTTTATTTTCTTAATGCTGCTATTTTCGTTATTGTTGTTTAAAATATATATATATATATTTGACATTTATTGTTTTTCCTTTGGCGCAGTTTCTGTGATAAAAAACCCTGATTGTCCATGTTTTGGTTTTCCTCTCGGCTGTGTAGACGTCTCAGCTAGTCCATCTGTTTGATGTTCTTTAGTGTTTAAAACAGAGGAAGGGTTTCACAGGAAACCTTAGTCATGATCACACTGCAGCACTGCAGTGTCATGATCACACTGCAGCGCTGCAGTGGAGTGACTCGAACAGATGTTGTTGCAGTGTCATTATATCTGCTTCTAACCCCGCCCCCAACACCCTCCAGACTCTGCTGCTCTCTGATTGGTCACTGGAAGCAGTGATGTGTGACTAACTCCATACACAGTGCGTTCACAGGTCTACCTACCAACAATATATAAATAACCCAGTGTGATAGTATCAGTGCACATACATGATACACAGCCAGTCATCCTACACAACCTGCCATACGTCATTATCACACATGACCTCTAGAGGTGGAATTTACCACCAAATCATGTAAAATAACACACTTGCTAAGATGAGTTGGAATCAGGACCAGGATGGATGTAGCCATGCGTGAGTGTAGCCATGCGTGAGTGTAGCCATGCGTGAGTGTTCACCACAGGGGTGTGAAAAGAGCTTTTGGAGTTTAGTTCAGCTTTAAAGCTAGCTGGGTGGATGCTAGATCTTTACAAAAAAGTTCAAAACATTTACATAATGAATTTGGTATATTAATAATAATGGCCTACTTCATTGCCAGAATAAGAATATGTAGTCTAGTGGACATATGTGATTCTGTAAAAGGAGATTCTGGAATCTAGAATCTGGAAAGGGAGATTCCGGAACCTAGAATTTGTAAATGGTGATCTCCACCACTAGGAAGTACACCCATCATATCCTGCCCTGCTTCAATAGATGTCGTCTGCAGTGTAATCATGAGCGTCCTCCACCAGAACCATTGTCCAGCACTATCAGACAGACAATATTCTCTCACCACCAGTTCTGCTGCCCAAGTCAACCTAATGACAGAGTCAAGCCAGTAGTGAGTCTGTGTGGCTTTTTGGTGATTAGTAGTTCTCTCGGTGTGTTTGTGTGTGAGAGAGTGTGTGTGTTCCTTCTGACCACGCCCCCTCTGCGTGTGTCTGCAGGCGAGGGCCAATGGGCTGCGTTCCTGCGTCATCGTCATACGCATCCTCAGAGATCTCTGCTCCCGTGTCCCCACCTGGGCCCCGCTCAGAGGCTGGGTGAGCCTCTCCCCCTTCAGCCTCTCACCTCTCTCCCCCTTCAGCCTCTCACCTCTCTCCCCCTTTCAGCCTCTTACCTCTCTCCCCCTTCAGCCTCTCACCTTTCAGCCTCTCACCTCTCTCCCCCTTCAGCCTCTCACCTCTCTCCCCCCTTCAGCCTCTACTTCACCCCCTCTCACCTCTCTCCCCCTTTAGCCTCTACCTCACCTCTCGCTCTCCCCTCGCTCTACTCTCTCCCCCTTCAGCCTCTCACCTCTCTCCCCCATCAGCCTCTCACCTCTCTCCCCCTTCAGCCTCTCACCTCTCTCCCCCTTCAGCCTCTCACCTCTCTCCCCCTTCAGCCTCTCACCTCTCTCCCCCTTCAGCCTCTCACCTCTCTCCCCCTTCAGCCTCTCACCTCTCTCCCCCTTCAGCCTCTCACCTCTCTCCCCCTTCAGCCTCTCACCTCTCTCCCCCTTCAGCCTCTCACCTCTCTCCCCCTTCAGCCTCTCACCTCTCTCCCCCTTCAGCCTCTCACCTCTCTCCCCCTTCAGCCTCTCACCTCTCTCCCCCTTCAGCCTCTACCTCTCTCCCCCTTCAGCCTCTCACCTCTCTCCCCCCTTCAGCCTCTACCTCTCTCCCCCTTCAGCCTCTCACCTCTCTCCCCCTTCAGCCTCTACCTCTCTCCCCCTTCAGCCTCTCACCTCTCTCCCCCTTCAGCCTCTCACCTCTCTCCCCCCTTCAGCCTCTCACCTCTCCCCCTGCTCTCTTCTCCTTCAGCCTCTACCTCACCCTCTCTCCCCCTCTCCTGCTGCCTATTTCCCTCTTCCTCTCTGCCTTGGTTACATGATGATAGTCTTACTAGGCAGGGCAATGTCCTCTTATGACATCATCACTTTCTGTCCTATCAGCCGTTGGAGCTGCTGTGTGAGAAGGCCATTGGAACAGGGAATCGGCCAATGGGAGCAGGAGAAGCTCTGAGGAGAGTTCTAGAATGTCTTGCTTCTGGGATCCTCATGGCAGGTGAGTCGCTAGCTACAGCTCGGTGAGGTCACAGGTTCAAACCCCTCTCTACTTTTACATGTTGCTTTGAATACAAATCTGCTCAAATCAATGGGCCTCATTCTCAAACAAGTTTTTTCTGAAATGTTTCTTACCAGTTGTAGTCTGGATTTCCACCTGGTTTCCATCTAGTCCATATGAAGTGTTTCTGTCTGCGTGTTCCTGTGGCGGTTCTTTCATGTCTCTTCTTCTGTGGTGTCTTTGCCAGACGGTGCTGGAATCTGCGACCCCTGTGAGAAGGAGCTGACTGACGCCATCGCACACCTGGACACCCAACACAGAGAGGACATCACACAGAGTGCACAGGTGTGTGTGTGTGTGTGAGAGAATCCTGTCCGTCTCACACATCTACCCAGAACACCCCCCTACTGTTGCTCGTCTGTGTGTATGATTGTGTGTGTGTGTGTGTGTGTGTGTGTGTGAGAGAGAGAGAGAGAGAATGGGGGATGGACTGGTATTTCCAAACAGAGCTGTAATGTCTGTCCCACACATAACTACCCAGAACACCCCCGTACTGTTGCTCGTGTGTTTGTGTGTCAAACCTAAACCTGTCTGTCTTCCATTTCCCAGCATGCCTTGCGGCTGTCTGCGTTTGGACAGCTGCACAAGGTGCTGGGCATGGACCCCCTCCCCTCCAAGATGCCCCGCAAGCCTCGCGGAGAAGCTCCCATCGATTACACAGGTAGGCCCCGCCCTGATACCCGGGCCCTAGGCCCCGCCCTGATACTGGGCCCTAGGCCCAGCCCTGATACCTGGGCCCTAGCCCCACCCTGATACCTGGGCCCTAGGCCCCGCCCTGATACCTGGGCCCTAGCCCCACCCTGATACCTGGGCCCTAGGCCCCGCCCTGATACCTGGGCCCTAGGCCCCGCCCTGATACCTGGGCCCTAGGCCCCGCCCTGATACCTGGGCCCTAGGCCCCGCCCTGATACCTGGGCCCTAGGCCCCGCCCTGATACCCGGGCCCTAGTCCCAGCCCTGATACCCGGGCCCTAGTCCCAGCCCTGATACCCGGGCCCTAGTCCCAGCCCTGATACCCGGGCCCTAGTCCCAGCCCTGATACCCGGGCCCTAGTCCCAGCCCTGATACCCGGGCCCTAGTCCCTGCCCTGATACCCGGGCCCTAGTCCCAGCCCTGATACCCGGGCCCTAGTCCCAGCCCTGATACCTGGGCCCTAGTCCCTGCCCTGATAAATTGCTAATATTTTTTCAACCTTTTAAAACAATTAATATTCTTTTTTTAAACGTTTTTACTACAGCCACACCAATAATTGTGTTTGCCCAACCATGAAATAAGCAAGGTGTGGAAGTGCTCATGTTGGGTTTGTGTGTTTCAGTCCAAATCCCCCCCAGCACCACCTACGCTCCTCCCATGAAGAGGCCCATAGAGGAGGAGGAAGGAGGCGACGACAAGAGTCCAAATAAGAAGAAGAAGAAGCTGCAGAAGAAATGTAATAATACATTTGAATACATTTGATTTGTAATGCGCCTTTCTTTCACTAAAAGTGCTTCATCAGAGACCCACTCAGGGGACAGAAAAGACCAGGAGGTTAAAACGCTCTTCCTCCCTCTTCCTCCCTCTTCCTCCATCTCCTCCTCTTCCTCCCTCCCTCTTCTCCTCTTCAAACTCTCACCCTCTCTCCTCTTCCCACCTGTCTCGTCTCCTTCTGCCTCCCTCTCCTCTGTCCTCCCCTCCAGCCCCAGATGAGAAGGCCGACCCCCCCCAGACCATGAACGCTCTGATGCGTCTGAACCAGCTGAAGCCGGGCCTGCAGTACAGGCTGGTGTCCCAGACCGGGCCGGTCCACGTGCCGGTGTTCACCATGGCGGTGGAGGTGGACGGCAAGCCTTTCGAGGCCTCTGGGCCCTCCAAGCGCACCGCCAAGCTGCACGTGGCCGTCAAGGTGACCTTCAACCCCAACACAGCTCACAGGGCTCCTGCTTACGGAGTGGAACTACCACAAGTCACATGATGAAGTCCAATTGATTTGTTGAGCCCTTTTTTACAAACAATGTCACAACGTAAAACCATAGTAACCTCAAAACATGTCTGTATTATATTCGCTTATTATTAGTAGCAGCAACCAAACACAGAACATTATCAATGGTCCATTTGTATTTATTAAGATGTGTTTGCGTCCAAAGCAATGTGTAGTGCACATTGTAATTACAGGGGGAAACATGAGAAGTGCATCACTAGAAATATGTACATTTTTGTGGAGCCATTGTGGTCATCAATCAACAGTCATCAATTGTTAAAACGGACCTTAAACAATCCAACTATAAATTCCACAAAGTTCTGGAGACTGCTCCCACCTTCCATAAAGATATTGATTTTGCATTGTGGGTGTGACTTCCAATTGGCTTACTAGTGTATCTAACGTGTATCTAACAATCATCGGTGTGGTCCCTTCCCAGGTGCTGCAGGACATGGGCCTGCCCACAGGGGTGGAGTTAAAGACGTCAGAGCCGGTGAAGGAGGAAGTGGAGCCGGCGGTGGAGGAAGTGAAGCCTTGTGCCCCGCCCACCCCGGAGACAGAAGTCCCCCCCGCCACAGTACCCGCCAAAACAGAAGCTACCGACACCGCTGAGGTACACACACACACACACACACACACAGCTCAGATCCTGCCCCTGTCTGAGGTACACACACCCACACAGCTCAGATCCTGCACCTGTCTAACCCGGCCCAGTCTAACCCCACCCCTGTGTGTGACCCTGCAGAGCGCGCGCCAGGGACCCATCCTGACCAAGCATGGGAAGAACCCCGTGATGGAGCTGAACGAGAAGAGGCGTGGCCTGAAGTATGAGCTCATCTCAGAGACGGGAGGCAGCCACGACAAACGCTTCGTTATGGAGGTTTGTGAGTGTGTGTGGTGTGTCTGAGCCTGAGCCTGTGTGGTTGTGATCAGGTGGAGGGGTGGGTTTGATGTTCTAAGTGTGTGTGCATGTCTGTGATCCAGGTGGAGGTGGATGAGCAGAAGTTCCAAGGTACAGGGTCCAATAAGAAGGTGGCCAAGGCCTACGCTGCCCTGGCTGCACTGGAGAGCCTCTTCCCAGAGGGAGCCGTGGTCGAGGCAGCCAAGAAGAAGAAGGGACCCCCTATGGTTAGTCCTCCAGCCTCCTTTCTTCTTCTCTAGTTTGTGTGTACGTGTGTGTATTCTCGTGTGTGTATTCACGTGTGTGTATTCAGCAGCACCAGTCCGGATTCAGCCCGATTGGGGCTCCCCCGGGAGAGCCTGCAACTAGCCCTCGAGGCCGGGGTCGAGGCCGGGGGCGGGGCCGGGGGAGGGGCTTCAACAACGGTGGAGGCTACGGTCAAGGTAAGAGACCAGCTTTGATCTTTATTTGATTTACTAAATTTTACTTTGTATTTTAGTAGGTGTATTTATTGACTACATTCATCCACATTACAACCAGTAAAAACAATTACCAGCTGAGTTTTCAGCAGAACCATGTCACTAATATGAGCGCTTGTTCAAAGCGTGATGTACGCGGGGTGTGTGTCCTGATCGCTCGCTCTCAACCCGCAGGTGGCTTTGGTACTTTTGGTTTTGGGAACAACGGCAGCTCTGGATACAGTGAGTGCTCCTTTCTAGCTATGCTGCACCCTGGAAATACATTCTCACAGAACTTTACAGTCTGATCTCTGTAAACCTGGTCAGAACTTTACAGTGTAAACTATGTAAACCTGGTCAGAACTTTACAGTCTGATCTCTGTAAACCTGGTCAGAACTTTACAGTCTGATCTCTGTAAACCTGGTCAAAACGTTAGTGTAAACGTGTAAACTTAGTCAGAACTTTACAGTGTAAACCTGGTCAGAACTTTACAGTGTAAACTATGTAAACCTGGTCAGAACTTTACAGTCTGATCTCTGTAAACCTGGTCAGAACTTTACAGTGTACACTTGTAAACCTGGTCAGAACTTTACAGTGTGAACTCTGTAAACTCTGGGTAGTTCCTCAGAACACGCTGTGATGGTAGAACAAACGAAGACATATTTATCCTGCACAGGCGTTTACGTGAATATACTGATCCAGTCTGGCGTCGGCCAGACGACCAAGGTTACCTTGGCAACCCGCTGAGGGCTCTTGATACTTCAGGTTTTTGATGATTTTAGATTTCTCTGCTTTAAGCCACAGGGCTTGATCTGTGACCCTTGACCTCGCCCTAGCCCCCCGTCACCTTGCCTGAGGACCCAGAGTGGACAGGAGCAGAGAAATATAAAAGTTCAATCTGCAGAAAGAATGCTGTTTTTAGACAACACAATTTGACAAATAGAATCTATAAAAGGTGCCAAAACTAAAGGCTATACCAAAAAAAGGAGAGAAATCTAATTGCATATTTTCCTTCTCTGCTCTGTTTCACTCTGTAGGTGACTTTGTCTCAGACTGCTACCACGAATTTGCGACATAGATCGTCCCGATCGCCCCTAACCCCCGTCGCAAGCTTAAAAACACTATAGAGAGGGGACACAGCGCAGTAGTATTCCTTCCTGCAACACAAACTGCTGTGCTGCTGAGCCCCCCTACCCCCCCTCTCCTTCCTGCCGCCCCCTCACCTCTAGCCCCCCAGAGACACCTGCCCCTGGAGCCCCAGTACGCCCCTCTCCTTCCTGCCGCCCCCTCACCTGTAGCCCCCCAGAGACACCTGCCCCTGCCTCCTACCTGCCTACCAGGAACACACGGACACCTTGATCTGCCTAGGCCCCGCCCACCAACTTCCTGTTACAATGCCGCCTTGTGGCACCTGAATGGAGAAGTTGTCTGTTGTGGATGGACAGGTGTAAAGCTGCTTGCTGGTGTGACCCCCCCACCCCCTCTCCTCCCACCCCTCTCCTCCCACCCCCTCTCCTCCCACCCCCTCTCCTCCCCCCAACTCATCTACAAGCTGCTCTCTGACTCTCTGATTTTCTTGTCAGGCTGTGATGACGTGTTTGAAATCAAACCACTTCCAATCAGTGTTTCAACAACTGTTCTGCTCCTGGTTCTTGCTGAACTTGTTTAACTTGACTGAAAGTCTTTTTTGTTGACTGAAATATTTGCCATGAAATTCTTGTTATTACATTTGTATAATGGACACAACATGATATGATGCTGGCTCCTGTTTCTATGGTAGCTAGTTGGATAGCAGTCAAATATGTTGCCTCTGTGATGACATCATGTTGCCTCTGTGATGACATCATGAGTATGATTGTGAAGGAAACATTTTCATAATTTTTTTACACAAATAAATAAAGGTGATCCTCCGAAAACACTAAATGTAATTTAACTGAAATGTCTGCATCATGGGCTGGTTATCAACCGAGCAGTCCGGCTGTGGATGTGGTCCGGCTGTGGATGTGGTCCGGCTGTAGATGCCTTGTAGCTGACGCCTGCTGCTCTCTCCTAGACTACTACAACAACGGAGGAGGCGGGGCCTCGGGCCCAGGGGGAGGAGCCTCCACCAGCCCTGCCGGTCCTTCTCCCGCCTCCTACGGCTCATACTACCAGAACGACGGGGGCTACGCCACGCCCCCCTCCGCCCCCAAACCCCCCGCCAAGAAGCCCCCCATGCACCAGGGATCCAAAGCGCCCTTCGCCAGCGTCCCCGGGGTGAGCCCTGGGCCGGCGGGGGGCTACCAGGCCGCCCCCGCCCCTGGACAGAGCCCCTACAACCCGTACGGCTACGGGCCAGGGAAGAAAAGCTTCACCCAGAGCCAGGCCGGCACGGGGGGTTACCCCTACTCCACCGCCTACCCCAGCCAGGTGACAGGCGGGGCCGGAGGTGGGCAGGACTACAGTTACGAAGGTGAGGCTATATAGACACTCTGTAGACACTCCCCCTCTTTAAACAGTCCACCTCTCTCTGGACCTGCCCCCCCTCCCCCATCTCAGGTGTGCTTCTCTCCTGCCCTTGTGGGAGTGCTGCCCCGTCTTCTTGCTGTAATGGTGGTGGTACAGTGAGCCAGTACTGATGCTTCCTGATGGTCCGTTGTTGTCTGACTGTGTGTGCAGGTTACGGCAGCCAGCCCAACTACAGCTCCCCTGCTGGTGGAAGCCAGGGCTACACGGCCCCCTCAGCACCTTACCACAGCCCTGCAGGCTACGGCCGGGGGGGGGGACCCCTCCATGAACTACCAGTACAGATAGACTCCCCGCAGCCCCTACCAGCAGAGAGCAGCCCCCCCCCTCCTCGTCCTCCTGCATCCTGCCAGCTCTGTGACTGACTGGACGAAGCTCCGCCCCCTGACCACTCATCATCTGGTCACTGGAGTTGTGCATTTTATGTTGGTGTTGTTTTGGACGCTGTTTCATCGGGCCCCTGGTCCCTCAACAAGCTGCCAGAACTGTTGTGACCACTTGTAGCTTTTCACAGAGCCTTGTTTTGGTAAAGTCGTTTTTTGTTGTTGTCCTTTAACAGTACAATAGGCTCAGAGAAGTACTTGCTTGTTTTTTGATTTTATTTTAATTTTTATGATCGGTCTATTCAGCTGGACAAAGTATTGTAGATTAAAGTTCTTAAAGTTCTCTTTCACATTCAAATGTTTTTGTTGTTGACTCATTCTGTGTCTGTATGAGACACAGTGTGAGGCAGAGTGTGAGGCAGAGTGTGAGACACAGTGTGAGGCAGAGTGTGAGACACGGTGAGAGGCAGAGTGTGAGACACGGTGAGAGGCAGAGTGTGAGACACGGTGAGAGGCAGAGTGTGAGACACAGTGTGAGGCAGAGTGTGAGACACGGTGAGAGGCAGAGTGTGAGACACGGTGAGAGGCAGAGTGTGAGACACGGTGAGAGGCAGAGTGTGAGACACGGTGAGAGGCAGAGTGTGAGACACGGTGAGAGGCAGAGTGTGAGACATGGTGAGAGGCAGAGTGTGAGACACGGTGAGAGGCAGAGTGTGAGACACGGTGAGAGGCAGAGTGAGGCAGAGTGTGAGACACGGTGAGAGGCAGAGTGTGAGACACGTGAGAGGCAGTGTGAGACACGGTGAGAGGCAGAGTGTGAGACACGGTGAGAGGCAGAGTGTGAGACACGGTGAGAGGCAGAGTGAGGCAGAGGGGGAGACACGGTGTTGGGAGTTCAGCTACACTAACCTGCATGTTTGGAGAGAGTTCAGCTACACTAACCTGCATGTTTGGAGAGAGTTCAGCTACACTAACCTGCATGTTTGGAGAAAGTTCAGCTACACTAACCTGCATGTTTGGAGATAGTTCAGCTACTTTGGGATTTGAGTTTCACCATACAACTTTGAGCAACCAGAATTTCCGAACCTTGAATTTTTGGATCCGATTTTTTTTAATCATTATAATTCATAGGTGAATTCAAAACCAACAAATTCGTTGGTGTTTACGATAAGTATTCAAGCGTTTACAATCTTAAAGACATTGGGCCTCATTCTCTAACATTTTCTTAAGTTTCTTCTTAAATGTTTCCTATGTGCTTCGGAAAAACAACGTAAGAAAAAGACGTCCGCCAAATTCATGAACGCTTGAAAATGTGTTCGTACGCAGCAGAATTTTTCTGAACTGTGCTCCCGGGAAAAGTTGTCTTAAGTTGAAAGCGCGTCCTCGTGCTCCTGAATTTGCATACATACACGCCCCGGCAGCTCCTTATAAGGGCACGCAACAGCAGTGACGTGTGCCGACACAATTAAGAAAACAATTAGGAAAGCAACAGGAACGCAAGTTATTTGCTCGAGCAACAGTAATTGTGTCATATTGTATGCCTAAGGTGCACACTCGTCCCTTTAAATAGGTCATGTGATCAGTGATAATTGGATGGCCTGGTTGAATTTATATGATGTTCAAGTCCAAGTGCAAGGTAAAGGTTTTATTTGTCATATATAACATCACACCAGTAAAATGAGCAGTGTGCATACATAGCAAGGTAAATTATTATAATTATTTTAATCCGCGGATGTCTGTAGAGTTGATGTGAACGCAATCACCAACGATTTCTCACAAATTCATTAACACGAATGCGATTCCCCTTGTGGTTTTTTAAGGAATCGCATTTGAGACAACTCTGACCGATTTTCGACTGCTATTTCGAGTTCGGAAAGTCTTCTGAAGTTAAGAACAAATTAAGAACAAATCCCAGATAAGAAAACTTTCATGAATGCCACATTTTTTCCTAAATCCAATTAAGAAGAAATTACTTCTTAAATTATTTCTAACTGCGTTCGAGAATGAGGCCCAATGTCACTGATTTGCTTCCATAATAATGCTTTCTAATAATACAGGAGTCGCGTCACTTCACTTCCGGTAGGGGGCGATCACGGACGGACACATCGCGATCTTCCCTGCAACCGAAGACAATGGATCTGGGAGTTTGGAAGAGCGCGGGGAGGGGAAGGGAGTTGGCATCCGAAGCCAAGCCGTGAGACCCGGGAGGAGAAATCCGTTCTAGCCTGGTAACTAACATGAAGGAATGTCCTCACTAGCGTCGGGGATGTCGCTGTAAGAATGCGTGCGCCACGGATCTACATCCCTCTGCTCTTCTCTCTCCTGTCCTGTCTTTGGGAAGGATTCTCTAATTCTATTCCGGACAGCGAGTCTCTTGGTGAGTTCTTGGGAGGGAAAGTGTCCTATAGGAGGAAGGAAACGGTGAAGGTAACATTTAAAACGCATAACGTTAGTGTTGTGACTGGGCGCTGTCGTGTCGTCCGTCTAACGTTGACATGGGAAGAAATTTCATACGAGTCTGTTATGTAATCGACGCGTTTATGCGTTCGAGCGGATACTAGTTTGTCGGGGCTACTTTACATTCATGGCACTCGGGGGCTAGCTCAAACAGTCGAGAGACAAAAGATCTAGTGAGAAGGCTGTACCTTCATCGTATAGGACATCAGAGAGTGTATTGGTTGCAGGTTGTGTGTGTGTTTGTATGTGTGTGTTTGTGAAAGCTACATCAGAATCCGTTATATTAATCCTGTCTTGATATGCGGACTGCGCTGTCACACCGATGACGAGATGCCGGCGCAGCTGAAAGTTGTGTCCCGTGTCGTCAGCCGCTCCCCGCAGCGCAGACATTCCTGCACGGTGTCTGCAGAGCGGCCGGACCGACACCCCGGTCGACTGACAATGCTAGCGTTGCTGTTATAGCAAACACGATGCTTCTGCTTCCACTTCTGTTGTCCTTGGTTGATATATTTGAGTTAGGATAGCTTTAATCATGGATTGCGTCGTTAGCCAGTTGTCTATGCTGTCAAACGACTGGACATGAGAAACAAATGACAATAGCCTAGATTGTACTGCATTGTAGGCCCTATAGTTCATGTGAAGTATCCCGGTATTTAAGAATACATTGATTACAATATCTGAATAAAATACGTTTTAGACATTTAGGCGTTATTATGGTAGCCTACCATAAACCCTTGGTATGCAATGTTGATCAAATCAACAGGATACACTGTTCAACTTTGTATAGTGAAAACTGTGAGCTTTTGACTAACTTTTCTACAGCATCTTACATAAATATTATTTTACTGAAACACCGACGTTTTTGAATGTTTACATTTTACGTAACAAACGTATCTGTGGGTAAATTAGGCTATAAGGAAAATGCATCTGGCATATTACAACATGTTGTTATTCTCATGCATCTATAACTCAGTAGGGCTCAACTCAACAAAAGAAGTAAATACAAACATAGACATAAATACAAAGAGTATGACGAGGAAGTTGTCGATTATAGTGCGAGAACAGCTGTGTCCGTGTTTTCATTAGGACACTGTGGGAAGTGTGAGGAGCCGTTAAGATGTTTAAGTGTAACCGATTTCAAAAAAGATTTGGAGAGTTCAGCTACCCTCGAGGCCCAGGGAGACTTCGACAAAGTACGCACCAGACGAACAGTATCAGGATACGTTCGGCAGCTATCCTGCATATTGGGAGCCTGCACATCGGTATAGCCTACATTACGGCTTTCAGTGTTAGGATGTGCGGATCTAGACATGTTCACCTGGGGTGGCAGGAAGTAGTTGTAGGGGGGCGTGGGGGGACAGTGTGACCCGATGCCATCAATTATTATAACAGTGTTTAAATAGGCTAATTCCAATAATAAATAAATAAAATATACTTGAATAAAAAGTACTAGAATATATGAGGAGGTATAAGCCTACATGTTGCATGAGGACATCGGGGGTGGGGCAAATCTGTTTTACTGGGGAGTTGCTGCCACCTCTTGGATACTCCAGGATGTGCAGGCAGGCAGGCTAACCGCTAGCCGAGGCCCTGACTCCTCCGTGTTCCCCGCAGTGACGCTCCGAGTGCAGGTGTTTGACAACAGCGACCTCTCTCCGCTGTCCGGGGCTGCAGCCCTCGTCTCTGGGAACGTCTCCTCCCTCGCCTCCGGCACCGCCGGAAACGATGGGGTCGTCACAGTTACCTTCCCCTACCGTCCTGGGACCTGGGTTATCGTCATGGTGACCAAACAGGGTTTTGTCACCAACTCCGCCCCCTGGCACGCCAGCCGCATCCCCTGTAAGTTTGACTTTTGATCTCCTGGTGTTCACTATCCTCTCCTCCAGTTATCACTATCCTCTCCTCCAGGTCTCACTATCCTCTCCTCCAGTTATCACTATCCTCTCCTCCAGTTATCACTGTCCTCTCCTCCAGTTATCACTATCCTCTCCTCCAGTTATCACTATCCTCTCCTCCAGTTATCACTATCCCCTCCTCCAGTTATCACTATCCTCTCCTCCAGTTATCACTATCCTCTCCTCCAGTTATCACTATCCTCTCCTCCAGTTATCACTATCCTCTCCTCCAGTTATCACTATCCTCTCCTCCAGTTATCACTATCCTCTCCTCCAGTTATCACTATCCTCTCCTCCAGTTATCACTATCCTCTCCTCCAGTTATCACTATCCCCTCCTCCAGTTATCACTATCCTCTCCAGTTATCACTATCCTCTCCTCCAGTTATCACTATCCTCTCCTCCAGTTATCACTATCCCCTCCTCCAGTTATCACTATCCTCTCCTCCAGTTATCACTGTCCTCTCCTCCAGTTATCACTATCCTCTCCTCCAGTTATCACTATCCTCTCCTCCAGTTATCACTATCCTCTCCTCCAGTTATCACTATCCTCTCCTCCAGGTCTCACTATCCTCTCCTCCAGTTATCACTATCCTCTTCTCCAGTTATCTCTCCCTTCCTTCTCCTCTCATCAAGGCGTCTTTGCCACCACCCACACATAGTGCTTGTCTCATCACTCCGTTGTCACGACAACCCGTGTGCTGAGCTGTGGTCGGTATATGTCCTCCAGTGGCTCTCGGCTCTGACTGGCTCAGCGTGGCACCATGTGATCACATGAGCACGTTGTGATGTTACCTGGCAGGTTCATAATCACAGCAGCATCACTCTACATGCTACGTACTGCGACCACAACTCTGATCACCCTATTTCTCTCTCTTTATCACTCGCCCTTTCCTCCTCCCTTTCCCCTCTCCTCTCTACACCCCTCCCCCCCCCCTCTTCTCTCCCCCCCAGTGTATGCATCAGTCAGCCTCTACATGCTTCCAGAGAGGGCTGCCACCCTCATGGTCTACGAGGACATGCTGCAAGTGCTGCTGGGAGCTCCAGGTGGGCTGGCAAACACACTGCTGTTATTACACTGTTATTATACACGTATTACACTGTTATTATACACTAGTTATTACACAGTCAGTCTGATGTACCTGTTGTTCCACAGTCATACATACAGTTCTAGAATCTGATGTAACAGTTCTTACATGTTGGAGGGAGTAGAGATGGGAAGGAAGATGAAGCATGTAGTACGAGAATAGAGAGAGATGGAGGGACTATAAATAAATATAGAGATGAGAAGGTGTGGGTGGAGATGGAGACATTGTGCAGGCATGAGTGGAGAGATAGAGAGAGCGCGAGCGAGAGAGAGAGAGAGAGAGAGAGAGAGAGAGAGAGGAGGAGGGATGGATAGACAGACATGGGGAGAGAGAGAAAGCAAAGGGAGAGAGAGACTGAGATGGATAGATTGAGATATAGGGACAGGAGGAGAGTGGGAGGAATGATGAGGGAGAGAGAGGCAGGGAGGGGAGAGAGAGGGAGGGAGAGAGCGAGAGAGAGAGAGAGGGAGGGAGAGGGGAGGGAGAGAGAGAGAGGGAGAGAGAGATGTGTAGATGGACAAGGGATAAAGATGAACAGACAGAAGGAGAGTGGGAGGGACAGCGAGAGAGAGAGGGAGAGGGAGGAGAGAGAGAGAGAGAGGGGAGAGAGAGAGGGAGATGGAACCGTTCCATCCAGGCCAGACTGTCAGAGCAGATCAGACTCCTCTGAGAGCTCTCATCTCCCTGGCAAGCAGAGCGAGGAGGGAGGGAGGGAGTAAGGGGGCCTACTGCTCTAACCTGTAACCCTACAGTAACCCAGCATCTCACACCTGTTACCATTTAAGACTAGATTTCACAGCTTTAAAGCTGTCTTGACCTTTTGAGTTACCTCTGACTATTCCCCCATCCCCTTCCCACTCTTCTCCCCCCACCTCTTCTCCTCCCCCACCTCTTCTCCTCTCCCTGCCTCTCTCTCCTCTTGCTCCGCTCTGCCCTCCTCCCAGGAGGGCGGAGGCAGGCGTGGGTGCAGCTCCAGTGGAGGGCCCTGCCTCCCAACCTGAACTCCTCCAGGACGGAACTGAGCGCCTGCCTGACCGCCCCCCAGACCCAGGGCCAGCTGGGGGCGTTCCCCTACCCCCTGGGGCTGCAGCTCAACCGCACTGGTGAGGGAGGGGGGAGGAGGGGAGGGGTGTGAGGGGGAGGAGGGGAGGGGGAGGAGGGTGGGTGTGTGTTTGTGTGTGTGTGTGAGGATTAGACCCTTACCTTCCCCTCCCCACCTCCTCCAGGCTCTAACAGCAGCTGGGTGGAGCTGACTCCGGTAGCGGCGGTCAGTATCAGCTTGTCCCTGAGGAACGGCTCCAGGCTGCAGGTGAGGCAGCCGGTCCACGTGTCCGTGCCCCTGCCCTCCGACTCAGCCCTCAGCTCTGCCACCAGCGCCCCCCTGTGGACGCTGAACGACACTACAGGTCAGGACACATTCCACCATTTGAATAAAAAGAACTGTTATGCAACATTCTTTTGGCTCGTAGGGTCCTGCTTGGCGCAGCGACACGGCCAAAGGACAAGAGAGGAGCACAGCGAGAGAGAGAGAACGAGAACAGGGACCCGAAGGACAAGCGAAGGAGACAAGAGAGAGAGAGAAACAGAGACAGGAGGAAAGAGAAGGCGAAAACGAGAGAGAGAGAGACGAGAAAGGAAGGAAAAGAGAAGGAGAAAAGAGAGAGAGAAAGCAGAAACAGAGAAAGAAGGAAAGAGAAGGAGAACAAGAAAGAGAAAAGCAGAGAAGAAGGAAAAGAGAAGGAGAAAAAAAAAGGGAAGAAGGAAAAGCGAAGGAGAAAGAGAGAGAGAGAGAGAGAGAGAGAGAGAGAAAGAAGGAAAAGAGAAGGAGCAAAAGAGAGCGAGAGAAACACGAGCACGGCACGCAACAGAGCCGGAGAAAGGATAGACATCACAAGTCCTGATCCCACGCCTGTCTCTCTCTCGCTCTATCCATCTCTCTCCTCTCTCTCTCTCTCCTCTCTCGCTCTCTCCATCTCCTCTCCCATCTCTCTCTCTCTCCCCTCTCTCCCTCTCCCTCCTTCCCATCTCCTTCAGCTGTCTAGGAGGGTAGTTGGTCCCCAGCTTGAAGAGAAAACAATTTATAGCTGAATAATGGAACATTAAAGTTGTCCACCCATAATCTAGACCCTTTTTGTCCAGTTTTGAATTCAAATATATATATATATTTTGTATCTTATTATTATTTTTGTATCTTATTTATTATATAAATGTTTCTACGAGCCCTTCAGAGCTTCACACACACCTGCCTCAGTGATGTACTGGGCAACATCCCACATTACAGCAACCCAGTCAGACCAGCAGTCGTTCCAGTAACAGCAGTGAGACCAGCAGTCAGACCAGCAGTCAGACCAGCAGTCAGACCAGCAGTCAGACCAGCAGTCAGACCAGCAGTCAGACCAGCAGTGAGACCAGCAGTCAGACCAGCAGTGAGACCAGCAGTCAGACCAGCAGTGAGACCAGCAGTCAGACCAGCAGTGAGACCAGCAGTCAGACCAGCAGTGAGACCAGCAGTCAGACCAGCAGTGAGACCAGCAGTCAGACCAGCAGTCAGACCAGCAGTGAGACCAGCAGTCAGACCAGCAGTCAGACCAGCAGTGAGACCAGCAGTGAGACCAGCAGTGAGACCAGCAGTGAGACCAGCAGTGAGACCAGCAGTGAGACCAGCAGTGAGACCAGCAGTGAGACCAGCAGTGAGACCAGCAGTAACAGCAGTGAGACCAGCAGTGAGACCAGCAGTAACAGCAGTGAGATCAGCAGTAACAGCAGTGAGACCAGCAATGAGACCAGCAGTAACAGCAGTGAGACCAGCAGTAACAGCAGTGAGACCAGCAGTAACGGCAGTGAGACCAGGAGTAACAGCAGTGAGACCAGCAGTAACAGCAGTGAGACCAGCAGTAACAGCAGTGAGACCAGCAGTAACAGCAGGCTGGTCCTGTCTCCTCTACCGCAGGCCTGTGGATGCGCAGTGGGAGTGGCTACATCAGGAAGGAGGGGAATCAGCTGATCTGGAGCTTTGTAGCTCCTCAGCTGGGATACTGGCTGGCTGGCTTCCCCTCCAGCACAGGTAACATCACAACACCATAACAGCACAACATGCTAACAACACAGGCAGCTAAATGATGTGTGTTTGTGTGTGTCAGCGGTGACGTCTGGAGGCCTGGGAGACCTCAGCTCCTACAACACCATCTTCCTGCTCTCCATCCTGGGGTCCATGGCCCTGCTGCTGCTGGTGCTGCTCTGCCTTCTGCTCTACTACTGCAGGTGAGCCCCCCTGACCATGACCTCTGACCCCTGGGTCCACTGGACCCCAACCTTCTCCTCCCCACCCCAACCCTCTCCTACCGACCCTTATCCCACACCTGACCCCAACCCTCTCCTACCGACCCTTATCCCACACCTGACCCCAACCCTCTCCTACCGACCCTTATCCCACACCTGACCCCAACCCTCTCCTACCGACCCTTATCCCACACCTGACCCCAACCCTCTCCTATCAACCCCTAACCTTTATGGATGAGTGACCCCTGACCCCAACCCTAAGCTTGACCCCTCTCGTCTGCTTGTGTTCCTCGTTCAGGAGGAGGTGCCTGAAACCACGGCGACCGCGCCGCAAGCGAGCGAGCAGCTGCCAGCGGGACCAGTGCACCTCCACCTCCCACCTGCCCCTCATCAGCACCGCCCACCTCGACCCGCCCTCGCACCGTTACCGCGACAACACCCACTCCGCCAAGGACAGCCAGGGACTCTACCCCCCTGTCCCCGGCCCTCCGCCTCCCAACGCGCACCCCTCCCAGGCAGGGGCCGACCCCAGCAGGCCCCCGGACTACTCGGCCCCCGCCCTGCCCTCCACCCAGCCCGGGCAGCTGGTGTTCTGCCACTCCCTGGAGCAGATGAGGGAGAGCATGTACAACAGCCTGGTGCCCACGCTGGTCATCCCGGCCCACTACATGAACCTGAGCTCAGAGCTGCCCGGCCTGGCAGGCCTGGGGGCGGGGGAGCAGGGTCTGGGGAACCAGGGGAACCAGGGAAGCTTGACCCTGCCCAGGGCCAGGCCCAGCCAGGGGGAGCAGAGCCAGGCCCAGAGGGCGGAGGCCGCTGCGCCGGTCCGGATCCCGGTGCGGTTCAACGACTCGGCCATGGCCCAGGTGAGCGAGGAGCTGCAGGGCCTCACGGAGAGCCAGCTGCTGGAGCTGGGCATCAAGCCCAACCCACAGGCCTGGTTCGTCTCTCTGGACGGGCAGTCCAACTCGCTGCGCCACTCCTTCATCGAGTTGGGGGCCGGGATTGGGGCGAGGGCTGGACCAGGGGCCGGGGCGAGGGCTGGACCAGGGGCTGGGGCGAGGGCTGGACCAGGGGCCGGGGCGAGGGCTGGACCAGGAGCCGGGGACGGGGGAGAGAGGAAAAAGGGCGATACCGGGAGGATCCACAGCCAGCCGCCACAGATCTCCTCGGATGAGGCGTCCAGCAGACAAGCCCTGCAGGGAGGCTCTGTGACCCCTGACCCCCAGGGACGCTCAGGGACCTTCCCTCGGCCCGGCCGCAGCAGGGACGCCAGCCTTAGGGACAGCCTCCCCTCCACCAGCCCGGAGGAGGGCCGGGAGGAGGAGGGAGACAGGAAGAGCCCGTGGCAGAAGCGAGAGGAGAGACCGTTAATGGTGTTCAAATAGGACCCCAGACCGCCTCTAGTCAAATAGGACCCCAGACCGCCTCTAGCCTGACCCCAGAAGGGACCTAAGATACAACCCAATCTTGACCACTGTAACACCCAGCTACAACCCTAATGACCACTGTAAAACTAATCTTTAACCCTGACCTGACCACAGAATGACCTAGCTATAGCCCTAATATGACCATACCATCTAACATACCATCCTAGATTTAACACTTGACCACTGAAAGATGAATATATAACCCTGACCTGACCACACTCGCCTGCAGCTCTGGAGGGAACGGATGGACCCCAGACGAACTCTCCTCCTGATTCCTCCCAGCCCGCACCATGGACCTGCCAGGTGAACTCTCTCCTCCTGATTCCTCCCAGCCTGCACCATGGACCTGCCAGGTGAACTCTCCTCCTGATTCCTCCCAGCCCGCACCATGGACCTGCCAGGTGAACTCTCTCCTCCTGAGCCTCTCCCAGCCTGCACCATGGACCTGCCAGGTGAACTCTCTCCTCCTGAGCTTCTCCCAGCCTGCACCATGGACCTGCCAGGTGAACTCTCTCCTCCTGATTCCTCCCAGCCTGCACCATGGACCTGCCAGGTGAACTCTCTCCTCCTGAGCCTCTCCCAGCCTGCACCATGGACCTGCCAGGTGAACTCTCTCCTCCTGAGCTTCTCCCAGCCTGCACCATGGACCTGCCAGGCATAGCTTGCATTATTAACCAGGGAAACACGCCCTCAGACTTGAAACTTCGTATGTAGACTTGACAAGTATCTCTAATGCCGGGTTTAACTTGACACATTGATAGTTCTTCATTTTCAAGATTTAAGATGTTTTGTGGGAGAGAACGATACAGGATCAGGAGACACTCAAATCACATGACTTGTGGGATGAAATGTAACCTGCTTTAGAAAGAGATTATTTTCTGCATCCATTTAGCCAAGTAGCTGAAGAGTTTGTGTGTTTTGATCCTTCCACCCCTCTCCCTGATCCCTGCACGGGCTCCAGTTATGCCTTCATTTTACCACAAGATGGCAGCGTTGACCCTATCATGACCATTGTTGTGCTGTGAGACTAGTTGTTAGGTTGATGCCGTTTTTATACCTGTGAATCCTTTACAGATTTGACTGTTTGCACTTAACAAAGGAACAAGTAATCACCCAATCAGCTGGGCTAATGTAAAGGAATAATAAATCGGTGGGAGTTATACATTGGTCAACCAATCAGGTGTAGCTTGTAGTCCCCTAACAGGAGAGGAGGGAGTGATTCGTTACACAACAATCAAATCGAAGTGGCAATTGGAAACAGTTAGCCTATGTAGGCCTACTTAGAACTACTCTTTTCAGTTTTTACACCAGAATCAGTTAAACAATCTTTGTTGTTGCAATCTTTCAATAAAAGTATTTCGCACATAATCTGTAATGTTTTATATATATAGAGTT
The DNA here is from genome assembly GCA_903064625.1 of Mallotus villosus. Lineage (NCBI taxonomy): Eukaryota > Metazoa > Chordata > Actinopteri > Osmeriformes > Salangidae > Mallotus > Mallotus villosus. Next base: position 257,315 of record CAEFZP010004246.1, on the reverse strand, counting down.
ATATTATGCCATTAGTTTCACGAATGTTATCAAACGTCTGTAAATAGCCTACAACCTTTATGTTTAGTTATAAATATTTGCAACTCTCTTTACAAGTGTACGGAGAATGTTTTCACATCCTCCGTTACACGCTGCATCCTCGCGACGCCAGATGGAGTAAAGTAGCTGATCCGATTTATAAACCGAGACTCGACATTCCTGCTTTGAGATTCCTTACGCACCTGAAACGGAACATGCATTATTTTTGTTTCATTTAGTATATATCTATTATTCTGGAAATTGTTTTATTCTGTCGACAAATTAGCCTTTTAGTCCAATTTCAGAAGACAAGGATATCCTCAAGTTTTGAGATTATCTGACAGTTTGCTTTGAGCGACGGGAGTGCGCGTCATGGTTTGACAGTGTAGGAGCGCGCTCGTTAACGTGAACGAGTGTCGTTCGGGTTTTTCTCACAATCCTTGAGATGTGAAGCGGTGAGCAGAAGAAACTAACATTGACTGCATTAGGCTAATAGAGGAGCATAGCCTTAGTGAGACGCGGGAGGGAGAGACCGGCGAGGAAAGCAATATAGCCTAGTCTCTCTCAACCAGTTCCGTGGTGTTCCGCTATTTAACCAAGGTCAATTCACCGCCTAAGATCGTGTCCTTCTCAGCCGGCTCCGTTATAAATTCGGAGGCGGGGGGACATAGCGGTCGAGGATGGACGGGATGCAGGCGTACGGTGCAGGCAAGGCCGGTGGTGCTTTCGACCCCTTAACGTTCTTCCGACAACCACCGACTATTCTCCGGCTGGTGTGCTGGGTAAGATTAACCAACCTCAACCCCAGATTTACGGTGTGATAAATTGATACCACGCTCACGTGCTTTACAGTTGTCCGCTGTTTTTGGAATCTTACCTAAACGCGACAAATTACCTATTCAGTCTGTGGTATTTGCATTAGGGATTGGTTTGCGTTACTGTCTATTAAACGGCGTTGAACATGAACCGAGTCTCGGCGCCCTCAGATTCGACCCGTATCGACCAATTAAGCTCTGTTTTGACCTCCCCGGTGCCTAACTACTCCTGTCTATTAACAAGCAGTTGCTTTTCGTTGAACGCGGATGTATTGTATCGGTTTTACAGTTGAACCGCAGACGTCTGCTTGTGTCTGGAGCGGACATTGGGGTGCAGTTAAATCAACCGTTCTAATTTTAGAACCACCTCTCGTGCATGGAGGGATTTTCTGCGTGTAAGATGCTAATCGTCTCGAGTTGCAGCGCGACCTTTGGTGTTGTTAAGGAAGCGGTTTGTTTTTTCTTATTTAATTATTTTCCAAACATCGCTTAGCTTGACACCCGAACTTTGAGTCTAATTAGCCATGTTGCCGTGAGCACGTAGCCCTTAAGTTTTTAGATCGGGCACGGACTGAGGAGATTGCGGGGACGGGCGCGCAGTAGAGGCCGTTAGGACAGCCCTGATTGATGCTAGCCGCTACTGGAGTGTTGCGAGCACATCGCGCTTGCGCACACCTGAATCCCAAGCCGCTCATAACGGCGGTGTACCTGTGAGTCACGAGCTGGTTTGAAACCCGAATATAGTGTGCTACTGGGGTGTCGATCTCCAGTGAAGACGGATGCTAAGCTAAACTTAACATGCCACTGGTCTGGTTAGTCTTCGAGAGGGATTATAACACTGTATTGTCCAAATAGCTGGAAAGGTCCAGCTTGTACTGTTTTCATATCTTCATTAAGTAGCTGTACAGTAACTGGCCTGCAGGCGTGTAGAATGTCTCCCTGTTTGATCACGAGTCTCCCAGTCTCTCTCTCACACACACAAACACACACACACACACACACACACACATTCCTGTGTGGCTTAATGTTGGGCATGAAAGCCCCTGTGCTGTTGATCACAGGATCAGGAACACGTGGGGGCCTCCACGCTGCCTGCTTCATAGCTAGACCACACAGCATGTCTGTCTACATGCCTGTCTGCCTGTCTACATGCCTGTCTGCCTGCCTGTCTGTCTACATGCCTGTCTGCCTGTCTGTCTGACTGCATGCCTGTCAGACTACATGTCTGTCTGACTACATGCCTATCTGACTACATGTCTGTCTGTCTATATGCCTGCCTGTCTGTCTACATGCCCGTCTGTCTTTCTACATGCCTGTCTACATGCCTGTCTGTCTACATGCCTGTCTGCCTGTCTGTCTGACTGCATGCCTGTCAGACTACATGTCTGTCTGACTACATGCCTGTCTGTCTACATGCCTGTCAGACTACATGTCTGTCTGTACATGCCTGCTTGTCTGTCTACATGTCTGTCTGTCTACATGCCTGCCTGTCTGTCTACATGCCTGCTTGTCTGTCTACATGTCTGTCTGTCTACATGCCTGCCTGTCTGTCTACATGCCTGCTTGTCTGTCTACATGTCTGTCTACATGCCTGCTTGTCTGTCTACATGTCTGTCTACATGCCTGCTTGTCTGTCTACATGCCTGTCTGTCTGTCTACATGCCTGTCTGTCTCAGTGTGTTTCCTGAGAGGAGGTGATGTTGAGCCTGTAAGCAGGGCTGTGGGAGCACCAGCCGGCAGGGCAGGGTTATCTCTCCTCAGCCAGACACGGGAGAGGACCGGAGGCTGTGGCCTCGTCTGTCTCTTCCCTCTCCACAACACGGTCCTAGAATGTCCCAAGAATCCTAAAGAACAGAATCCGGAATCTCCTCTGAGATTCTAGAATGACGTTGGTTCTAGGTCAGACTGCTGACGTCGTTTCCCTGCCGCCCCTCAGCTCTTCTCCATCGTCATCTTCGGGTGCATCGCTAACGAGGGCTACGTGAACCGGCCGGACGAGATCGAGGAGTTCTGCATCTTCAACCGCAACCAGAACGCCTGTAACTACGGCGTCGCCATGGGAACCCTGGCCTTCGTCAGCTGCGTGGCGTTCCTGGCGCTGGACGTGTACTTCCCCCAGATCAGCAGCGTCAAGGACAGGAAGAAGGCTGTGCTGGCCGACATGGGGGTGTCAGGTACGACCTCTGACCCTGAAGGGCTCAATCTCTACAAGTCCCTTTCCATTTTCCATACAGTATTTAAATAAAATATCTTTCCCATTGTTCTTTCTGTCTAACTCTTTTTTTATTTCTCTTGCCTCTCACTCTCACTCTCACACTCTCACACTCTCTCACTCTCTCACTCAGCCTTCTGGTCATTCGTCTGGTTTGTGGGGTTCTGTTTCCTGGCGAACCAGTGGCAGGTTGCCAAGGAAGAGGATAACCCCCTCAAGGAGGGCGGAGACGCAGCCCGTGCTGCCATCACCTTCTCCTTCTTCTCCATCTTCACCTGGGTAGGTATACTACACCTGCTGCTACACCTTCCAACCTGCTGCTACACCTCTCTCTCCTCCCTCACTGTCTTAACCCTGAATACTTACTGCCTTAACCCTTGAACTTCAACAGGGTCATCTTGGTTGAACCCCAAACTTTCTAACTCTAACTTTCTCCTGTGTCTCTATGTCTCTCTCTCTCTCCTCCTTGGTCTAATGAACCTTAACACAACAACTAACCCGTCTCTCTCTCTAGGTTTTAGTAAGTCTGTCTAGTTCCTGGTCTGTCTGTCTGGGTGCTGACCTGTCTGTCTGGGTGCTGACCTGTCTGTCTGGGTGCTGACCTGTCTGTCTGTCCCCAGGGAACTCTGTGCCTGCTGTCTCTGGAGAGACTAAAGCGGGTGTCATACGAGGAGGAGTACGACAAACTGTTCACCCCCCCATCTGCCCCTCCTGTAGTGTGACCAGCAGGAGGCCCCCCCCCCTCCCTCCATCCATCCATTCCCTCTCACTCCTCCAGCCCAGGCTGTAAACCATCTGAATGTGTTGTTACATGTTGAGTGGTTTCAGAATGGACATCTGCTTCTGAAGTGCCTTTTCACTGGAGAACTCCATGGACCTGCTCTCTGTACTGTTCAACAAAGGCCAATGCTGTGTTCATACAGTTTCAGGTTCTTGAAATGTCCTTTAGTGTGCAAAATATCTTTGTTTTTCAAGCTTAATTTAGTGTTTTGTCCTTGTACACTAGTCCCTGTCTAGGTGAGGTGGGAGGGGTTAGTGAGGAGGGAGGGTTTAGTGAGGTGGGAGGGGCTAGTGAGGTGGGAGGGTTTAGGGGTGTGGCGCTTAATTCTGCAAATCAATGTTTGACAGATAATCTCTCAGGAGAAGTATGTATTTTTACAAACCCAGCTAGGTCAACTCATCTGTGTATATGCAAATAAACACATGTATCCATGGCTACGGTGTAGCTACAGAGTCACTCTACCACGCAGACACAAACAGAACAACCATCACACTTAGAAATCCCATGTAAAACTTTCCATAACCTCTCTTAAGGTTGTAAAATGTTGAAGTGAACACTGTTGGTATATTCTCACAAGCAGGCATATTTAACAGCCTCTTCTAATCAGCAGTAGTTCAGACTGGTCAGAGGTGCTGAAACTGATATGATGTACTAATGTTGTACTAATGCAGCTGCTCATCCTTCTTTCACCTGTTGTGTCCTCTCTCCCCTTTTCCACTCTCCCCTCCTCTTTCTTTCCTTCCTCTCCCCTCCTGGTCCCACCCTCTCCCCTCACCCTAACCACCCTCACCTCTCCCCTCACCCTAACCACCCTCTCCCCTCCTGGTCTCACCCTAACCCCTCTCACCCTAACCACCCTCACCTCTCCCCTCACCCTAACCACCCTCTCCCCTCCTGGTCTCACCCTAACCCCTCTCACCCTAACCACCCTCACCTCTCCCCTCACCCTAACCACCCTCTCCCCTCCTGGTCTCACCCTAACCCCTCTCACCCTAACCACCCTCACCTCTCCCCTCACCCTAACCACCCTCTCCCCTCCTGGTCTCACCCTAACCACCCTCTCCCCTCACCCTAACCTCCTCTCCTCACCCTAACCACCCTCTCCCCTCCCCTCCTGGTCTCACCCTAACCACCCTGTCCCCTCACCCTAACCACCCTCCCCTCGCCTCACAGGCTGCCCAGGCCTTCCTGGGGTTCCAGAAGTACAAGCTTGGTGCCGACTCAGACCTGTTCTCCCAGGACTACGCCGACCCCAACGCTGCCCCCGGCACCGCGGCTGAGTTTCCCGCCTACGCTGGAGACATGGAGGCCCCCGCCAACACGGAGCCGGCCTACGACGCCTCCGCTGGGTACCAAGGACAGGAGTACTGAGGCGGGGGAGGATGGGAGGGGGACGGACAGGAGTACTGAAAGGGAGGAGGAGGAGAGATGGGGGAGATGGGGGAGAGGAGGAGGAGGAGGAGGAGAGATGGGGGAGAGACAGGAGTACTGAAGGGGAGGGGGAGGAGAGATGGGGGAGAGGAGGAGGAGGAGGAGGAGGAGAGATGGGGAAGGGGAGAAGAGATGGGGAAGAGGAGGAGGAGAGATGGGGGAGAGGAGGAGGAGAGATGGGGAGGGGGAGGAGGGGAGAGGAGGAGTACTCAGGAGAAGTTGGGTTAGCGTACTGAAGCCTGTTGTGCTGTCATGGCGACCAGACCAGCAGGGGGAGCTGTTCCAGAGCCTCACAGCAACCAACATAGCAACCAACATGCCAATACCAGCAGGTTGTTACAGACCAAACAGTGCTGAAGGTCTTACTCTTTGTTCCCCAATGTTGTGTGTGTATACCTATTTGTGTGTGTGTGTGTGTGTGCGTGTGCATATACGTGTGTGTGTGGACTTGTTTGTGCTTTTTTTCATGTGAGTACATTTGATCCTCAAGGTAACTTTTATCCAGACTATAATTGTTAGCAATTGTGAGCGTACTATAAGTTTAACAAGATATTTTTTTAATTTGTGGAATAAACAAATATATTATGAACACACTTATGATATTGATTTCTAGATAAAACTACAATCTGAGAAGATAAAAGGACATGTGTGTGAGATCCGTGACCAGTGTTCCGTGACCAGTGTTCCGTGTTCTGTGTGCTTCTAAAGGAACATCACTCCTAGACGCTTCATTTGTACGATGTTAGAACTCGGAATCAGGATTGCTCCTCATTTTCATGTTTTACATCTGCTAAACAAAGGCAGCCTACTGAGTGCTGTGCAAGGATGCGTTCATCTGACGCTACAGAGGATGTGTTCATGTCTGACGCTACAGAGAGGATGTGTTCATCTCTACAGAGGATGTGTTCATCTCTACAGAGAGGATGTGTTCATCTCTGACGCTACAGTGACCGGGTCCGTAGTTGTGTTTTAATGTGGTGATTGTGTGTGATTAAATTAATCGGTTGATAAATAAATTGTGGGTCTGTGGAATGATTTTCAGTCGTGGCTTTGGAAGGCAAAGTCAAACCAAGTTCAAATGTAGCATCCAATGTTTAGATTATCAAAACCTTTTATAGATTTTTACATTTACATTTTGTCATTTAGCAGATGTTCTTATCCAGAGCGACTTACAGTAAGTACAGGGGCATTCCCCCCAAGGCAAGTAGGGTGAAGTGCCTTGCCCAAGGACACAATGTCATTTTTCACAGCTGGGATTCGAACCAGCAGCCTTCTGATTAATAGCCCGATTCCCTAACCGCTCAGCCATATGACACCCTTATAGATATTTTTTTAAATATAATTTCTTGCTTTAACAGACGCTGTAAACCTACAGCAGAAGTTTTGTAAAACTCTCTTTTGGGAGTCGCTTTGGATAAAAGCGTTTGCTAAATACATACATGTAATGTAAATGTAAGTTCAAGGATCGGAAGTAATAATAATAATAATTCATTTGATTTGTAACACGCTCTTCATTCAAAAGAATCTCAGAGTGCCAAGTGACCAGTCAAGGAACGGTCTGTATTTACGAGAAACCACAAGTTTTCAACCATGGGTCCGCTGCCCTCCATGTTCTAGATGTTTCCCTGATCAGGCACACAAGTCGTCATCTAGATCAGCTGAAGTCTGATAATGATTCTTCATCAGAATCAGAATGGGTTTTAATCGCCATGAAAGTTTGCAAAGACAAGGAATTTTCTTTGGCAGGAAGGTACATATGTAGTACACATACAGGAATATTAAAAATATAATTTGAATGAGATGTGTTGGAGCAGGCACACATGCAAAACCTGTGTTATGAAGTAGCAGTCTGCACTATCAGGAAGGTGTTACAGCTGTTTGAACAGCAGTGTAAATACGCACACCACTTCCTCTTGTCATTGTGTTATTTAATACCAGCCTTCCTCCTAACCCCTCCTCCTCTGAGTCACAAAGTGGTTAATAAGTGTGGTTCTACAGAGCAACGTCAGGGTTCGATTTACGGGGGGGGTTTAAGACTTGGACCCCTGCCTAAAAACAACAGGTCGGGGGGGGTCGATACACGCCCTGGAGAAGTTGACCCCCCCGATTGTCACTGCGTCTAACCCCTGTAGGGGATAGAAATATGGTCGAAAGAACCAAAACGAATTCCCCTATGGTTTAAAGGAAGATGGGAAACTGAAGTGTATTAGCATGAACCAAATAATGCCAATACAAATATAAATTATAGTTATTTGACTCTATGGGTTAAATCAGAGCAAGAATGGTCAAAGTACGGTCAAAAGGAATACGCATTTAATAACATTGCAAATGAATGAAATCAATTACAAGGCAAACATGTTACAAATGAAGGCGTTAAATCTTACCTACTTTACCGTGATCATTGTAAATCAGAAAGCAAGAGTGAGCAGAGTAGGACAGTAGGACAAGGCAGAACTGAGAAGAAGGTCTCAGGAGATCAAGAATCCAAAGAACAATGCATTACAATTCCCTTTATACACAAGAACAACCAATCAGACCACATCTTGAATGGGGTGTGGAGCCATCAAGTTGAGACCTCCAGAAACTCCAGACTTTAGCATATGAGAGGTGGGGGCAGGTTTGACACCCAGCCTTACACCCCTCTTTAGTAACCGCGGTAACAGCCATCACGGTCGTCAAGGATTGTTCTGGACTTAAAGACTCGATACAAGAGATGTAGCAATGTTCTACACTAATCAGGCTGCAGGGGACACTAGCAGGTGAACAGTTCTCTGTTCTCCCCTGGTGTTTTTTAGATGCAGAAAAGTCAGGTTTCTGTTCCAGCCTGGCCCTGGTTTAGTAGTCTCTGTTCCAGCCTGGGAGACAGAAAGACAGAAAGAACAGGTTCATAAGCAGACAATTTATCTGGATGGATCAGTCATAACATTCCAATAAACACAGGGAAACCACGTCAGCATTCTGACCTAGATGTTTATCACCGTGGTATCCGTGGTAACGGCTACGGTAGGTCGGCGTCTGTCCATGTAAAACGTAATAATCACGACTGCTGCATTAGAAGTGTTGGCAGTTTGTTGCATAATCAGGCATGACGGCCATGTCTGATACGTTTGGCAGCCTGTCATCCTTGTTCAAGCCTTAACTTGGAAACCAGAGAGCTGTTTCTGTACTCTCAAAAGTTTGTTAAATGTGCATTCCACTGGCACTGAGCTGTCAGAGTTAGGAAGGACTCTCTGAGTACCTCACAAGCTTACACAACACATTTATAGAAGACGAATCTTTAACTTTTTTTACTGTCAATATTGTTCTTACTGCACCTTTAAAGCCGACCTGACTCACGGGATGTTTGGACTCTGCTCTCCTCTGGCCGGAGGGACATGGCCTGTATCAACTGTGCAATAAAGAAGTCAAGATAGAAACTGTCATCTCAGTGTCCGTCTCTAAACTTTTGACAGCCAGGGTCTTCTCAGTCACAAACCAACCAAACCCTCTACAACATCTGTAAGATCAGGAGATACATTTACATTACATTTACATTTATTCATTTAGCAGACGCTTTTATCCAAGGCGACTTCCAAGAGAGAGCTTTACAATAGTGCATAGGTCACTGATCATAACAACGAGATATCCCCAACATTGCAAGTAGTCAAACATGGATCGTACATTGTGAAAAAACCAACAATAAGTGCCAAAGGGAAGAATCATAAGAGCATGGAGTTAAACAAGTTACAATTGAACAACATGAACCTTAAAAGTGCACGAGTGTACCTGTGGAAGAGCAAACAACAGTTTAATCAGTTACAGCTAACCAGCAAGAGCAGCAGGTCTCTAAGTAAGAGTCCTTCTGATCCTGGGAGAAACTAACATCATGTCCAGCACCTTTCCTAGGTACCGTTGTATTCCCGGAACAAGTGTGTCTTGAGCCTTTTCTTGAAGGTGGGGAGACAGTCAGTGTCTCTGATGGAGGTGGGGAGTTGATTCCACCACTGGGGGGCCAGACAGGGGAAGAGCTTGTGTTGGGACCGGGCGGTCTTGAGCGGTGGGACCACCAGACGGTTGTCAGCGGAAGACCGAAGGTGGCGGGTGGGGGTGTAGGGCTGGAGGAGAGACTTGACGTAGTCGGGTGCAGTCCCATTCACCGCTCGGAAGGTCAGTACCAGGGTCTTGAATCTGATACGGGCCGTGACGGGCAGCCAGTGAAGGGAGACGAGGAGCGGGGTAACATGGGAGCGTCTGGGTAGGTTGAAGACCAGACGGGCCGCTGCGTTCTGAATCCTCTGGAGAGGGCGGGTTGCGCATGCTGGGAGCCCGGCGAGCAGCGAGTTGCAGTAGTCCAACTTGGAGAGGACAAGTGCTTGGACCAGCAGCTGGGTGGAGTGCTCAGACAGGTATCTCCTGATCTTCCGGATGTTGTAGAGGGTGAATCTACACGACCGGGAGACCGCAGCGATGTGGGCTGTGAGGGAGAGCTCGTCGTCCATGGTAACCCCGAGGTTCCTGGCAGAGGAAGAAGGGGTCACCGTTGCAGATCCCAGGGTGATTGAGAGATCATGGGAGATGGACGGTTTGGCCGGGATGATGAGGAGTTCAGTTTTGGCGAGGTTCAGCTGGAGGTGGTGCTTGGTCATCCAGGCGGAGATGTCTGTGAGGCAGGCCTCAATCCTGGCTGAGATCCCCGGATCAGTCGGGGGGAACGACAGGTAGAGCTGGGTGTCATCAGCGTAGCAGTGGTAGGAGAAGCCATGGGAGGTGATGATTGGTCCAAGCGAGGTGGTGTACAGGGAGAAGAGGAGGGGTCCAAGGACGGAGCCCTGTGGGACACCAGTGGAGAGCTGGCAGGGGTCAGACACATCGCCTCCCCATGAGACCTGGTAGGATCTTCCGGACAGGTATGACGAGATCCACTGAAGTGCAGTGCCAGTGATGCCCATCTCGGAGAGTCTGGCGAGCAGGATCTGATGGTTAACCGTATCAAATGCTGCAGAGAGGTCCAGCAGAATGATGACGGATGACCTCGAGGCCGCTCTGGCAGACTGGAGGGCCGTGGTGACCGACAGGAGGGCAGTTTCGGTGGAGTGGCCCGTCTTGAAGCCCGATTGGTGGGGGTCAAGCAGGTTGTTCTGAGTGAGAAAGTTTGACAGTTGGTTAGATACAGCGCGTTCAATTGTTTTAGAAAAGAAGGGTAGAAGTGATACCGGTCTGTAGTTCTGGAGGACAGCTGGGTTAAGTGAGGGTTTTTTGAGTAGGGGTCTAACTCTGGCCTGTTTGAAGGCAGAGGGGAAAGTGCCGGAAGTAAGAGAGGAGTTGAGGACATGGAGAAGGAATGTTGTGATGGAGGGAGAGATGGTTTGAAAGAGAGGGGAGGGGACTGGATCAAGGGGACAGGAGGTGGGGCGATGAGAGAAAATGAGGTCAGAGATCTCTGCCTCAGATAGGGCCGAGAAAGAGTTGAGACATTTAGTAGGGTCAGTCATAGAGGGTGAGTGAACAGGAAAGGTTGGTTCAGGGAACCGACTGCTAATGTCAGCAACTTTTTTCTCAAAGAAGGAGGAGAAGTCGTCTGCTGTCAGAGTGGAGGAGGGGGGGGGGTGGGGGAGGTGGGTTAAGAAGGGTGGAGAAGGTAGAGAAAAGTTTGTGAGGGTTTGAGGCAGAGTTAATTTTGTTCAAGAAGTAGTGAGTTTTAGCATCAGTTATATGGGCAGAGAAGGATTTGAGGAGGGAGTGATACTTATCTAAGGTCTAGACTGTCGTTAGACTTGCGCCATCTCCTCTCAGCTGCTCGAAGGGTGGAACGTTCTTCACGAATAACATCAGTGAGCCACGGGCAGGAGGGAGAAGATCGCGCAGGCCTAGTTGACAGGGGGCAGAGGGTGTCCAGTGATTCAGTTAATGTGGATAACAGCATGTTAGTGGCAGTGTCGGTAGGGTGGGACATGAACTCGTTAATAGGAGGGAGAGAGGATGTTACAATGGAGGAGAAGTGGGAGGGGGATAGGGAGCGGAGATTGCGTCTGAAAGTTATGAGGGGAGGGGAGGTAGGAGGAGTTGGAGGGAGAGAGATTGAGAATCGGATAAAGTAGTGATCAGAGATGTGTAGTGGGGTTACAGAGGTTAGGTCAGTTACGTGTCAGGACGAGGTCGAGCTGTTTTCCTGCCTGGTGGGTCGCTGGTGTGTTGAGCAACGTCAGGTCGAAGGAGGTCAGGAGGGACTTGAAGTCAACAGCCTGCGTTCCATCGAGGTGGATGTTGAAGTCACCAAGAAGTATCAGCGGTGTTCCATCATCTGGGAGGATGCTGTGGAGCATGTCCAGCTCCTCCACAAAGTCAGCTAGCGGCCCTGGTGGGCGATAGAGGACAATTAAAAATGCTTTGATAGGATCAGTTAGCATTACATAGTGGTGTTCAAATGATTTGGCAGTAAAAGAGAGTGGGGTGGATGTGCATTTAATATGTGGGGAAAGAAGCAGACCTGTCCCACCACCTCGCCCAGTTGAGCGAGGAGAGTGGGAGAACAAGTGGTTGACGGAGAGAGCAGCAGGAGTTGCTGTGTCCTCTGGGCGGATCCATGTCTCTGTCAGCGCGAGGGCGTCAAGAGAAGCATGAGATGCATACGCTGGGATGAAGTCTGCCTTGTTTCACAACAGACTGGCAGTTCCAGAGTCCTATAGAAAGAGAGAGAGCAGGTGGAGAAGATCTGGAGAGGTAGCTAAGGTTAGAAGTGGAACGTATATACTTTGTGACATATCTACGTCTACGTCTGCGGGTGTTGCAGTGAACGGGAATGCTAAAGAAGCACATGCTAGCTATAAATGTGTTCTAGGTAGAAAAAAATAAAAAATAGGGTGATACTTATCAGAAGAGGTGATCCGCCTCGTCGTCCTTCCTCGGATGACTCCCGCAGGAAGACTCCCTTTGTCTTGTTGACCGAGTCTTAGTGCCCGAGGCTGCCAGGCGAGGCTGCCACAGGTGTGCTAGCTGCCTTAAATGCAGCTGAGCCTGTCTGAGCTGTCTGAGCTACCTGAGATACCTATCTGAGCATTCCACCCAGCTGCTGGTCCAAGCACCTGTCCTCTCCAAGTTGGACTACTGCAACTCGCTGCTCGCGCTCTCCCAGCATGCCCCCGTCTACATCCAGTCTCTTCTCCTGCCCCACCTGGCGCCACCTAAGGTCTTCTTCTGACAACTGTCTGGTAGTCCCACCTCTCAAGAGTGCCCAGTCCCAACGCAAGCTCTTCTCCTGTCTGGCCCCAATGGTGGAATCACCTCCCCACCTCCATCAGAGACACTGACTGTCTCCCCACCTTTAAGAAAAGGCTCAAGACGCACTTGTTCCGGGAGTACAACGGTACTTAGGAATGATTGGCTGGACCTGATGTTAGCTTCCTCCAGGAACACAATGACTCTTACTGAGAGACTTGTTGCTCTTGTTAGTTAGTTGTAACTGACTTAAAATGTCGCTGTGAAATATATTTTTGTGGCTTACTTTTTCCACAGGTACACCCACTTTTGAGGTTCATGTTGTTTAATTGTAACTTGTCTAACTACATGTTCTTATTGTTCTTCCCTTTGGGACTTATTTGGTTTTCACAATGTATGCTTCATGTTTGGTTACCCACAATGTTTGGGGCTATCTCGTTTGTATCTCATAACTCTAAATGTAACCACACCTCTCTCTCCATTCATTCTGACTACTTTCACACACCCCTCCCTCCCTCCCTCTCTACCCCCTCTCCCTGTCTTGTTCCCTCCCTCTCTCTCTCTCTCCTCTCTCTCTCTCTCTCTCTCTCTCCTCCTGTAGTTAAACCAGTTCCCTATCTGAGGTAGGTGACAGCTGGGGGCAGTGTAGGGCAGTCAGTCTGGGACAGCAGAGCCACTGGGCTCCAAGCACAACCCTATCCCCAACATGGGAGGAAACTACCTACCAGCAAGGTACGTGACCTCGCGCTGCTCACCTCCATCTCCCTGTTCCTCTCGTGTGTGTGTGTGAGTGTGTGTGTGTGTGTGTGTGTGAGTGTGTGTGTGTGTGTGTGCAGGGCTGATGGTAGAAGGTTGTCCCTAGCCTCTTCCTCCCACTTGCCCAGTCTGAAAAATGGATCTCCCTCTCTCTCTCTCTCTCTCTTAATACTTTCCTGCTGGTAGAGGTGTTTCTGTTTGCTAAAGGAAGTTCAGCATCATTTTATGAGAGCAAAGTGATATCAGTATGACATGTGACTGCAGTAGTCAACAATACAGTCCAGTGGTCAGGCTGTATGAAGGCTGCCAGGTCTATATAAACAGACTTCTTTCTAATGTGACTCCTTTCTAATGTACACTAATATTGGGTTCCCTCCCTCCTTCTCCATCCCCCTTTCCTCCTCCTCCCTCCCTCCTTCTCCATCCCCCTCCCTCCCTCCCTCCCTTCCTCCTTCTCCACCTCCCTCTCCCCCTGTAAACCTGGAGCTTCTGCCCCTGGCTAACGTGTGTGTGTGTGGATATGTTGTGTGTGTGCATACATATGCTGTAGTGTGTATGTTATGTGTGTAAGTATATGTTGTATTTATGTCTGTATATGTTGTGGGTATAAATATATGTTGTGTGTGTTTTATGTTGTGTGTGTGCGAGTGTGAGTGTGCGTGTGTGTAAGAGTGTCAGTCCTCCCTGCATGTCTGTCCCACAGGGCCAGTGCTTAGTGCACAATGGAGCTCATTCTCCACCATCGCTTCAAATGTCACCTTCCCTCCAACAATCCTCCCCTCTCCCTTCTCCCTCCTCCCTACTCCTGCCTCCCCCTCCCTCCCTCCCTCCTCCCCCTCCCTCCTCCCTCTACCCCTGGAAGATAAGAAAAGGGGGGAAACCCCTTTCTCTTGTCGGTGGTAGGAGAGGGTGTGAATGGTACCATGGTTTGTTTGTGGATGAAATCCCCTCCTAAATGAAAACATGGTTTTCATAGTGTGTGTTGTGGACGAAATCCCCTCCTAAATGAAAACATGGTTATCATAGTGTGTGTTGTGGATGAAATCTCCTCCTAAATGAAAACATGGTTATCATAGTGTGTGTTGTGTGTTTGCTCCTGCAGGTGGAGGCTGGGCCGTCACACGGTGTTGCTGCTCTGCTTCCTGGGGATGTGCGTGTTCTCACTCATCTGCTGTTACCAAGCCATGTGGCTGAACCCACGCCTCCAGACACAGGCCCCCCTCCCCCCCCTGGCTCCCCCGGCACCCTGGGCCTTTGACCCTGGGCTTGACCCCGCCCCTGCCGGGCAGTTGTGGGCGGAGCCAGACCGGGTCACCCTCCCCGACCCCACAGGACCAATGGGGGAGATTCACAAACGTCACTTCCTGCTTCAGGAAGACTCCACCCCCTACTTTGTACGCACCCGGTCTGGGGCGCTGTGCTTCAGAGACGGGATGGAAGACCCCGCCCCCCACCGCCCTCCCCCCCGGTCCCCCCCTCCTCCAGAGGCCAGGGATCCTCCCAGGAAGGGTGTCCGTCCGAGTTGTGTGTGCAGCCCGGGGTGGCACGGCCCCCACTGTGGTGTCCCCACCCTGGTGCAGCACTCCAACCTGGCCACCAGGGGGCGCCTCCTGCCCAGGGAGGTGCCTCGGCGCGTCATCAACGCCGTCAACATCAACCACGAGTTCGACCTCCTCCACGCACGCTTCCACGAGCTGGCCTCGGCCGTCGACCTCTTCCTGGTGTGCGAGTCCAACTTCACGGCGTACGGCGAGCCGAAGGAGACGCCCTTCCTGCGCATGCTGCTGAACGGCACGTTCAACTACGTCCGTCGTAAGATCCTCTACGTGTACCTCGACCACTTCCCCCCCGGTGGCCGGCGAGACGGCTGGATCGCCGACGACTACCTCCGCACCTTCCTGACGCGCTCCGGCCTCTCCCGGCTACGCGGCCAGCGCCCTGACGACGTCTTCATCCTCGACGACGCCGACGAGATCCCCGCGGCCGCCGGCGTGCTCTTCCTGAAGCTGCACGACGGCTGGACCGAGCCCTTCGGCTTCCAGCTACGCAAGTCCCTGTACGGGTTCTTCTGGCGGCAGCCCGGCACTCTGGACATCGTGTCCGGCTGCACGCTGGCCATGCTGGACGCCGTCTACGCCGGCGACGGCATCCTGCTGCGGAGGAGGAACTACTACACCCTGCCGGGGTTTCGGGAGTACGAGCAGAGCGCCGGGCGCCGTCTGGTTCCGTGGTCGCTGGGCAGCGCCGTCCACTACGCCGGCTGGCACTGCTCCTGGTGCTTCCGTCCGGAGGGGATCCACCGCAAGCTGGTGTCGGCGCAGAACGGTGACTTCCCCCGCTGGGGGGACTTTGAGGAGAAGAGGGACCTGAGCTACATCCGGGGGCTGGTCAGGACGGGCGGCTGGTTCGACGGCTCGGTGGAGGGCTACCCTCTGACTCGCCTTGGGGATCACATGTACGCACCGGAGTATCTGCTGCAAAACTTTCAACAATATCACTACTTACTGAAGAATCCATATGCTGCACCAGAGAAGGAGAACAGATAAACGTTTGCTGCTATTTTGATCAGAAAGTGACTTTTTACTTATCACATTGTACTTGTTGAACACAAAGGGAGGCCAGTGTTGAACTGCACAGGTTTGGCAGCAACATTTGGAACACCGATGTAGCCTGTGATGGGTTTCCAACTTTGAACTCTCAGGTAATCTACGAAGAGACTTCAATATAACAAAACAACGTATCTTACAAACATGAATGTAGCTTTCTTCAATAAAACAATTACATTGTTTACAAGACATTTATCATTCCATATTGAAATTATGAATAGAGGAACGTATGAAATTATGAATAGAGGAACGTATATAGGTAGAGAGAACAAACAGTTGAAGACTAGATAGTTTCCTGTCTCGCTGTCTCAATGCCACACTGACATCTACAGGTAAGGGAAACAATGTCTGTAAATGAAACCCTGGATGTGTTAAAAGGGGGATTTAACCACCCGTTTATCCACATGTTGATCCACCTACCGCTAGTAAACGTATAACAAAAATAAAAGCATATATAAGAAGATAAAAGGGGTTAGCCTTCTATGGAGTTATCAGGGCAACATGTTTTGTTAATTCGAAAAAAACAACTATGGTTAAAAGACTAAAGCTTGGTCGAAAACTTGAAAAATAAAACCATGTATTCAAAGAAAAAATAAGTGTACCAATTTTTTGTTTGAGGTTGACAAAAATGTCGATACATTTCTGGAATTATTTTGAATAAATAATTAATTTTCATTTTTCACTTTTATATTTTCACATAGTTTCACATTTCATGTTTCCAGATTCAAAACTTTTTTTTCTTCAAAATAATTCCAGAATTTAATATAAATTTTAGTCAACCTCAAAATAAAATTGTACATTTATTTTTTCTTTGAATACATGGTTTTATTTTTCAAGTTTTCGACCAAGCTTTAGTTTTTCAACCATAGATTTGTTTTTTCGAATTAACAAAACATTTGGCCCTGATTTAGCTCCATAGCCTTCACGTGGCAGCCCTGTTTTGATAAAGTACCACACAGTTCTAATGAATGTATTCTATATTGGAATCCAAAGAATGGTTATGAACCACAAAAACCACCAACACCAGGCAAACGATATGAGAAAGGAGACATATGCAGTTACTTTTGTACCAATTGCTTTAATATATAATTGTACTTGTAATCACTTAGGCCTATCTATCATGCAAATATGCCAATTAGAATATGACATGGCCAAAACATGTATCAGGCACCTGTATTCCTGGTATAGGAGGAATACAAAGGAGTAACGGTTATTACATGTGCTGGCCACCCTGTGGCGCCCTTGTGATCGAGGTGATTGTCACCTCGATCACACACAGACGGCTACAGCTGCACCTGTCTCTGTCCGCGCTGCCTTTCTCGCTATTTTTTTCCCTCAGTTTATATCTCCCAATGTCTGTCTGTCTGAATTCCCTGCATGTCTGTTTGCGATTCTCTCAGTCATGCCAGTGTCTTATTGTTGCTTCGGAGAAGATCGTATTTTAACCGCCCCTCCCGAATATGACGTAGGCTAAGCGTGGTAACTCCTCCTTCAGCTAAAACTTTCAAACAGGTTGGGTCCAGACTCACTGCAGAGCCCCGGGATACCTGACGAATAACGGACCGGCAGTAGAGATGACATGGAGTAGGGAGTTGTAGAACTCAGGATATGACTCAAATTACCTTTTTATGCAAACTTGTCTGGACTGTACCTCCTTTGCACAACACCCATTTATAACGGTGGACCAACACTCCAGTGAGAATACTTTTTTGGGGCTCACATGGCTGTACGCTACGGAACCAGGATACAATTGATCAGATTAACGTTCACTGTATGAAAACAATTCTGTGGAAACTAATCAGAGACATTTGTCGAGCGAATGGATTATTATTTTTGGAACGATACATGTTGGATTGAAACTTCTGTCGGATTTTTAAGGGGAAACGTGCTTCAAGTCTTGGAATAGGCAGTTAAATTGTGTTTAAGAGAGTCTGGGTTTCTGCCATTGCATCGGTGCTGTCAGGCTGATGCAAGTGTAGCTTTGCTCAAGTTCGTTTTTTATTTTTATGTAGTTTTATAGGCTAGTAGTATACTCTTTAAGCAGTATCTGTTTGTAAACTTGTTTCGTTCGTTTTTAAGTGACGAACACCACACTCCGCTTTCCGAGGAGGCTCTTATATGAACCATACATTTGAGATTTGAGAAAGTCCAGCCACGGGGTGTTAACTATAAACACCATAATGATCCCGGAGGAGAGGAGCGGTGTATCTAAACAAGTGCTCAACTTCCCCGTGGACTTATTGATCCGCTCGCCTAACAAACGCTTGGCGAAACTGGGCAGGAAACACAGTAACGGATCCTTACAGTGAGTCACAGTAGTAGAAAACTTCTAATGAAACACAGTTCTACAGAACCCTTAGCAATAACCTTGTCTACAGGTTTATATATAGGTCCATAAGGGTACAGTTGAGAGTATTTTTTCTTCAGATTTTAAGGTTGCTATTCTGCTTGGAATCTTACTGACCCAAAAATAATATTTTCCTACGTTTTCTAATGTTGTAACAAATAACCGTAGAGTAGGTTATGCGTTATGCGTACATTGTTTATAGTATATCATATCTCAAAGACATCCTACTAATGAAGAATAAATACACGACTGATAGTATCTGTAGTCTCCAGTCGGTAATGAATGTGTGTTGTAGCAGTCGTGTCAACTCTTCAGCCACTCCGTCACTACAGACGCGGCGTTTCTCGTCGCTTTTCTTTTGTTTTCCACGAGAAACAAACGGCTACCCTTAATCTTCAACTTTCTTACTCGTTCCTGAACCTGAACTGACACATTTATCATCTATCTCCTTCTTTGTCCTTCCTGATCCCTCTCTCCCCATCCTCTCTCTTTCTCCCCTTCCCTCTCTCCCTCTCTCCTCATCCTCTCTCTTTCTCCCCTTCCCTCTATCCCTCTCTCCCCATCCTCTTTCTCCCCTTCCCTCTCTCCCCTATCCTCTCTCTTTCTCCCCTTCCCTCTATCTCCTCTCTCCCCATCCTCTCTCTTTCTCCCCTTCCCTCTCTCCATCTCTGTATCCCCCAACCTCTCTTTCCTTCTATTTAATTCCCACCCTACATCTCCTATCTTTCCCTCAATCTCTCTCCACTCATCTTCTTCTCTCCTTCTCTCCCCCCCTCCTTCTCTCCCCCCCTCCTTCCCCCTCCTCCCCCAGGTCTAACTCCTCAGACCAGACGACCCGCTCGGCGGAGAGTGTACCGGTCAGGCAGCCCGCCAAGAACAAGATCCGTCGCCACAACAACCGTCTGTCCACCGTGTTTTCCCGCAGCCCCAACCTGCGTGAGGAGCGAGCTGCGCCCCCCCGCTGGCCGGGGGGGGACCTGCGGCCGGCAGGACGACCCGGCGGAGCTGTCCAGCCAGGAGTCAGCGCCCGGGATCCTCAAGGTGTTCGGCAGCGACATCAGCCAGGGAGCCAATTACAAGAGCGTGCTGGCCTCCCCTCGCTCCAGCGCCCTGGGGCTGGTGAAGGAGGCTCTGGAACGGTGAGGGTCAGGGGTCAGGCAGGCGTCAGAGGCTTGTCAGGGTCATGGGTAGTCATCGCCAGGAAGTCCTTCTGATTGGTCCACCTGCCCTGTTGCTTAGGTACTGTCTGGAGAAGGAGGATCCTAGCGGATACGTGCTCTGCGATGTGATTGGCCAGACGGGAGCCGACCACCTGTGGAGGACGGAGTGCTTCCGGGTCGTGGGCGACCACGAGAAGCCCCTCCTGCTGCAGTCGCTATGGAAACCCAAAGAAGGGTTCTCCCGCCGGTTTGAGATCCAGAGGAGGGCGAGCGTGGAGGAGCATGTTGCCAAGGAGCCGGACACGGTGACGGCAGGTAGGAGGCAGACGAGATGGAGAGGGCTGTTACAGCCCCTACCCCCCCAGCCCTCTCCAGCCCCCCCTCCTCTGTTCCCACAGGGCTGCACCTCTGCCCCCCCCCTCCTCTGTTCCCACAGGGCTGCACCTCTGTCTCCTCTGTTCCCACAGGGCTGCACCTCTGTCCCCCCCCCTCCTCTGTTCCCACAGGGCTGCACTCTGTCTCCTCTGTTCCCACAGGGCTGCACCTCTGTCCCCCCCCCCTCCTCTGTTCCCACAGGGCTGCACCTCTGTCGTCCCCCCCTCCTCTGTTCCCACAGGGCTGCACCTCTGTCCCTCCTCTGTTCCCACAGGGCTGCACCTCTGTCGTCCCCCCTCCTCTGTTCCCACAGGGCTGCACCTCTGTCCTCCCCCCGTGTTGTTCTTTCCAGTAGAGCATGTTTCCTGAACAATGGAGACTGTTTGGCCCTGTTGACTTTGGCATGCGTTCTCAGCCCCTGCTGCACTCTGAGACTAGCGCCAGTATGGCAAAACCATGTAGCAGAGCCAACGCTCACTGTTCCCCTCCACACCTGACAAGACGAGGGGGGACTTCAGCCAATCCTACGGCCTGTTGATATCAACCAGGAAGACAACACCTCCCTCTCTCCTCCCACACTTCCTCTCCTTCCTTCCTTCCCCCTGTCTCTGCTTGGTTTGACCCAGAGCCAAGCCAGCAGACTACTCCAGGCCAGACCATGTGAACAGAAACAGGGGGAAGGGTTGACGGATCTGGTTGCTTCGTCACAATATGGCTGTTAACGTTCCAGACTATGACACTGTGACTAAAGAGGATGTAATCCAGCCATGTAACACCTGTACACTTCCTAACCCTAACCCTGAATACACACCTGTACACTTCCTAACCCTAACCCAGACAGAGATGGTCATCTCCTCTCAGAAACTGATCTGATCTCTCTTCCTATTACTTCTGTCTCTCTCTTTCTCTCTCTCCTGCTTATTCTCTCTCCTCTGCCCCCCCCCCAGGTATCAACGCCCAGGCCCGGAAGCTGCAGAGGGTTCGGTCGCGGGTCACCTCCCTCTTCGTGGACGGTACCGGCTCTGGGGACGACCCAGCGTGTCTCTGGAGGAGCCTGAGTGACATGGACCTGTCCTCCGTGGTGCGCCACGCTGCCCAGGCCCAGCAGGAGCCCAGCAGGACCCAGGCCCGGGACCAGGCCCAGGGATCTTTGCTGAAGGAGGACCCAGAGGTGGAGGCCGACAAGGAGGCTCTGGGCCTGGAGAGGGAGGAGACAGAGAGCAGTGATGACCTCACCACCCAGTACTACTCCATCCACCCGCCCTTCGACTTCCCCTACTTCCTCTTGCTGCAGGGCTACAACCACAGACAGGTAGGGCTGTTACAATGGTGCCGCCTAGCTTAGCCTAGTTTAGCCTATTTTAGCATAGCATATCCTAACCTAGAATAGCATAGCATGGCATAATGTAGCGTAGCATATCATAAAATACAATGTTATGACATTGTTATGTCATGTTATGTCATGTCAATGTTATGACACCCTGCCCTGCATATTCTAGATGTTTTCCTGCTCCGACACACCTGATTCTAATGAATGGGTCGTTTTCAGACTTCTGCTAAGCTTATAATGATCCATTCATTTGAATCAGGTGTGTTGGAGCAGGAAAAGATCTAGAACAGAGAGAGGGATGAGGCATAGAAAGGGATGAGGGAGAGAGAGGGGGTGGCAGGGAGGTGGTGTTTGAACAGAGAGAGGGATGAGGGAGGGAGAGGGGGTGGCAGGGAGGTGGTGTTTGAACAGAGAGAGGGATGAGGGAGAGAGAGGGGGAGAGGGGGTGGCAGGGAGGTGGTGTTTGAAAAGAGAGAGGGGTGAGGGAGAGAGAGGGGGAGAGGGGGTGGCAGGGAGGTGGTGTTTGAACAGAGAGAGGGATGAGGGAGAGAGAGGGAGAGAGGGGGTGGCAGGGAGGTGGTGTTTGTGTGGATTGTGCCAGCGGAGACAGGAGAGTGTGTTGGCAGACAGGGAAGGAACAGCTTATCACAGACACCAGGCTGTCAACAATTAGAGCTCATCAGTGCCCACTCATACACTCTCTCTGAACCTCTTAACTAAGAAGGTAAACAGCTAAAGCACTCCCTCTCCTCCATCTCCTCCTCTCCTCCTGTCCTCCTACCATTTCCTTCTCCTCTCCTCCATCTCCTCCTCTCCTCCTGTCCTCCTCCCCATTCCTTCTCTTCTCTTCCATCTCCTGTCCTCCTCCCCTTTCCTTCTCCTCTCCCTCTCTACTGTCCACTCTTCCTCTCTGCCCTGACACTTTAACACTCTGTCTGAACCTCTTAACCGAAGTAAATCCTTGAGGGTTTAGTGTGTGTGTACGTAAGTAAGTGTGTGTGTGTGTACGTAAGTAAGTGTGTGTGTAAGTAAGTAAGTATGTATACGTGAAAATGAGTGTGTGTGTGTGCGTGGGGAGTAGAGGAGGTGGTTTGGAGACCCAGACCACAGCATGTTGTTCTGATGCAGCTTGGCAGTTTAAGACTGAGGTTCAGTTTTGGTCAAAATTATTAAAACCCTCCAACTAACCTCTCCTCTCCTCTCCTCTCCTCTCCTCTCCTCTCCTCTCCTCTCCTCTCCTCTCCTCTCCTCTCCTCTCCTCCCTCTCCTCTCCTCTCCTCTCCTCTCCTCTCCTCTCCTCTCCTCTCCTCTCCTCTCCTCTCCTCTCCTCTCCTCTCATGTCTGATGTCTCTCTTCCCTCCCTCCTTTCTCCCAGGACTTTGTCCTCTACCTGTTGGGGTCCTCCTCCACCATCTTCGGCTGCTATGGGGAGCACAGCGAGGGGGAGGACGAGGAGAGGTTAAAGGTCGACATCCTGCTCTTCGCCCCCGACATCCTGCCCCAGCACTGCCTGGTTCGACGCCCGGACCGTACCACGTCCCAGCGGGGGTGCCTGCTGAGACCCCTGCACGGAGCCCCTGTCTCCCGGAATGGTGTGGCCCTGAGGGGGGAGGAGCAGCTGTGCTGTGGGGATCTGGTGGGGCTGGGGAACCACTACCTCTTCATCTTCAAAGACCCCTCCTCCTCCCCCTCCCTCCCCCATACCCTGCCCTGGCTCCCCCAGCTGGGCCCTCCCCTCCACGGAGGCGTGGCCTCCTCCTGTCAATCATGTGGCTCCTCCCTCCCCGTGAGAGGAAACAGGAAGTGGACCCCTCCTTGCTGGACTGGTCCAGAGGGCGTGGCCCTCTCGCTGACCTATCAGGAGGGCCAGGAGGGGCGTGTCCTGGAGAAGGTGATGGCGATGGCGGACGGCGGGGGAGATGACCCCCCTCTGACCCCTGCCTTCCTGCTGTGTGTCCTGATCCAGAACTCTGCCTCCAGCTTCCCCCTGACTCACCTGCAGGCTTCTACTGCCTCGCCTCGCCGCCCTCATAAACACCTGCGTATGGGTAGGTGAACAAGCAGAACACACTGATCTATCTCGATCGATAGCTAGAGAGAGATGAGATAAAGCGAGAGCTGGATACAAACGCGAGATAGCTGAGAAAAAGAGATGAGCTATACGAAACTCTCTATCTCTCTCTCTACTCTATCTCTACTACTCTCTCTCTATCTCTCTATATCTCTGTCTACCTATCTCTATCTCTCTCTCTCTCTCTCTCTCTCTGTCTGTCTCTCTACCTCTCTCTTTCTCTCTCTCTGTCTACCTCTCTCTCTCTCTGTCTACCTCTCTCTCTCTCTCTGGCTAACCTCTCTCTCTCTCTGGCTACCTCTCTCTACCTCCCTCTCTGTCTGCCCCGCTACTCTATCTTTCTCTCGCTACCTCTATCTTTCTCTCTCTCTGTCTACCTCTCTCTCTGTCTACCTCTGTCTCACATGTGTTTGTGGGTGTGATGATGTTGATGCAGACTAAGAGAAGAAGTAGTAATCAGATCTCGCTGCTAGAGAATAGATCTAGCGAGCTGCTAGCGATAGCGATATAGCGATAGCGATCGAGATCTCTCTCTCTCTATACTCTCTCTCCCATCTCTCATCTCTCTCTCTCTCTCTCTCTCTCTCTCTCTCCATCTCTCCTCCTAGGACAAGACCAAAACAGCTTGCAGCCATGCAGACAGAACTGTGAGTAGCTTCTCAGAGCTTCACCTGTTACACCTGACCTGAGACCAGCCTGTTAAATCTGACCTGAGACCAGCCTGTTAGATCTGACCTGAGACCAGCCTCTTAGATCTGACCTGAGACCAGCCTGTTAGATCTGACCTGAAACCAGCCTGTTAGGCTTGACCTGAGACCAGTCTGTTAGATCTGACCTGAAACCAGCCTCTTAGATCTGACCTGAGACCAGCCTGTTAGATCTGACCTGAAACCAGCCTGTTAGATCTGACCTGAGACCAGCCTGTTAGATCTGACCTGAAACCAGCCTGTTAGATCTGACCTGGACCAGCCTGTTAGATCTGACCTGAAACCAGCCTGTTAGATCTGACCTGAGACCAGCCTGTTAGACTTGACCTGAGACCAGCCTGTCCCAGCAGCCCCGGTGTGGACCCTGAGCAGAACACGTCGCTGCAGGATCTGACCCCAGGTCTGCGGCCCCTGGTGCTCTGGATGGCCAACGCCCTGGAGCTGCTGCACTTCATCCAGCTGGAGGTCCCTCTACTGCTGCCTCCACAACAGGAGGAGGAGGGTAGGAGGAGGGGAGGGCGGGGGAGGAGGAGGGGGAGGGGGGAGAGGAGGGGGGGGAGAGAGAGGAGAGGGGAGGAGGAGGGGGGGGAGAGGGGAGGGGGGGAGAGGGGAGGGGGGAGGGGGGAGAGGGGAGGGGAGGAGGTGGAGGGGGGGAGAGGAGGGGGGGGAGAGGAGGGGGGGGAGGAGGGGAGGAGGAGGGGGAGGGGGAGAGAGGGGGAGGGGGGGAGAGGGGAGGGGAGGAGGTGGAGGGGAGGGGAGAGGTGTTGTGTGTTTGTGTGTTGTGTGTGTGTGTGTGTTCCAGGTGTGTGGGACTCTGAGGTGTTGTATGTGTGTGTGTGTTCCAGGTGTGTGGGACTCTGAGGTGTTGTATGTGTGTGTGTGTTCCAGGTGTGTGGGGACTCTGAGGTGTTGTATGTGTGTGTGTGTTCCAGGTGTGTGGGACTCTGAGGTGTTGTGTGTGTGTGTGTGTTCCAGGTGTGTCGGACTCTGAGGTGTTGTGTGTGTGTGTGTTCCAGGTGTGTGGGACTCTGAAGTGTTGTGTGTGCGGTCCTCGTGTGAGGAGACCATGACGGCGTTGGAGGAGGTCATCATGTTCACCTTCCAGCAGACTGTCTACTACCTCACCAAGGTCAGTAGCGGGGTTGGTTAAGGAGCAGACCAGCCTCACTACCCCCACACACACAGGGCTGGTTTAAGGAGCAGACCAGCCTCACTACCCCCCACACACACAGGGCTGGTTTAAGGAGCAGACCAGCCTCACTACCCCCCACACACACAGGGCTGGTTTAAGGAGCAGACCAGCCTCACTACCCCCCACACACACAGGGCTGGTTTAAGGAGCAGACCAGCCTCACTACCCCCCACACACACAGGGCTGGTTTAAGGAGCAGACCAGCCTCACTACCCCCCCCACACACAGGGCTGGTTTAAGGAGCAGACCAGCCTCACTACCCCCCACACACACAGGGCTGGTTTAAGGAGCAGACCAGCCTCACTACCCCCCACACACACAGGGCTGGTTTAAGGAGCAGACCAGCCTCGCTACCCCCCACACACACAGGGCTGGTTTAAGGAGCAGACCAGCCTCACTACCCCACACACACACAGGGCTGGTTTAAGGAGCAGACCAGCCTCACTACCCCCCACACACACAGGGCTGGTTTAAGGAGCAGACCAGCCTCACTACCCCCCACACAGGGTTGGTCACCTGACAGCTCAGTGTCTGGGGGTCTAACCCGTTCTTCAGTCTGCTGAGCTGCACCGTGAGACCAAGAGGACGTTGTTGTGGTCCAAGCTGACTGGGCGTGGCCAGTGTCCCACAGGCTCGATGGCTTTAAACTAACCGGACAGGCTCGCTGCCACACCCTGGCCTAACCGCCGTAACTATGGTGACCACAACCTGGCCTAACCACCGTAACTATGGTGACCACAACCTGGCCTAACCCCCGTAACTATGGTAATCACACCCTGGCCTAACCCCTGTAACTATGGTGACCACACCCTGGCCTAACCCCTGTAACTATGGTGACCCTGTTGCTGGTGACTGACAGAGAGGCTCTATATGTATTTGTATTATGGTCTTGCATGTTTTAATGTTGTTTTTTGATATGGGCCAAGTGCCTGAAATAAAACTGAAATGATCTCAGAGACGGTAGAATCACTGTCTGCCTGTCTGTCTGTCTGCCTGTCTGTCTGTCTGTCTGTCTGCCTGTCTATCTGCCTGTCTGTCAGACGGAATGCCTCACAACCTGGATGGTGAATGATGGGCCGAGGTCATTCTGTTAGTCATGCTGTGTGTGTGTGTGAGTGTGAGTGTGTGTGTGTGTGTGTGTGTTTGTGAGAGAGGTAACAGTGAAGTACACGACTACCGTAGATGAATGGAATGTTTCATAATGAGTAGAATCATGTAGAGGTTATCCCAATGCTGAGGGACTAGTGAGGCGTGTGTGTGTCTGAGTGTGTTGTGTGTGTGTGTGTGTTTGTGTGTGTGTGTTTGTGTTCCAGTCCCACCTTTCCTGTATCCTGGGAAACAGACTTTCCTGCTTTGTTTCCTGACTGCTCTGTGAAAGCCTTCCTCTCCCAGACACACCCACACTCTCTGTCTCTGTCACACACACACACACACACGCACACACGCACACACGCACACACGCACACACACACACAACACACACACACACACACAACACACACACACACACACACACACACACACACACACACACACACACACAGGGCCAGTATGTACAGAATCCAAACATGACAGATTAAGACCCTCCAGTATTACAACCCTGTTCTCACACACCCTGTCTCTCCAATGCCCCCCTTACTCCCCCTCCACCATCTATCCCCCTCTCAAAATCCCCCTCTCCTACAGGGTTGCCAGTGTATAACCCCCCTCTCCTACAGGGTTGCCAGTGTGTAACCCCCCTCTCCTACATGGTTGCCAGTGTATAACTCCCCTCCCCCATCCCTCTCTCTCCAGAGTATGTACGGGGCGTTGCCAGGTTTCCTGAACGGTAACCCCTTCTGTGAGCAGGGGCAGCTGTGTGTGCCGGAGGGGGTGCGGCACGTTCTGGTGCTCCTGCAGGGGGCGCTGTCTCTGCTGCAGGACCTGCAGCTGCACCCCCAGCTCTGCTCACAGCTCTGCAGCTTCCTGCTGTTCTTCATCAACGCCTCGCTCTTCAACGCTCTCATGGAGAGAGGTGGGCAGACTGCAGGGGCACACAGACAGACACACACACACACACACAGAGACACACACAGAGACACACACAGAGACACACACACACACATAGGCAGACTGCAGGGGCACACACACAGAGACACATAGAGACACACAGAGACACACACAGACACACACACAGACACACACACAGACACATACAGCCCTGACCTGGATCGTGTGGTTCTGTGTTTGTTCCCATGGTTGTGTGCGTGTCCCAGGTTCTGAGGGCGGGTTCTACCGGTGGTGTCGGGGGGGTGCAGCTGCGGGCCAACCTGGACGTGCTGGTGGACTGGGTGCAGAGCCAGAGTCTGGAGGATCAGGTCCTCCTGAAGCTATCTGCTGCTGCCAACCTGCTGGCCACGCCCAGGAACACCCTGCTGCAGGTCACTCCATACACACGACACACACACACAGGAACACCCTGCTGCAGGTCACTCCATACACACGACACACACACACACAGGAACACCCTGCTGCAGGTCACTCCATACACACGACACACACACACAGGAACACCCTGCTGCAGGTCACTCCATACACACGACACACACACACAGGAACACCCTGCTGCAGGTCACTCCATACACACGACACACACACACAGGAACACCCTGCTGCAGGTCACTCCATACACACGACACACACACACAGGAAACACCCTGCTGCAGGTCACTCCATACACACGACACACACACACAGGAACACCCTGCTGCAGGTCACTCCATACACACGACACACACACACAGGAACACCCTGCTACAGGTCACTCCATACACACGACACACACACACAGGAACACCCTGCTGCAGGTCACTCCATACAGACGACACACACACACAGGAACACCCTGCTACAGGTCACTCCATACACACGACACACACACACAGGAACACCCTGCTGCAGGTCACTCCATACAGACGACACACACACACAGGAACACCCTGCTGCAGGTCACTCCATACAGACGACACACACACAGGAACACCCTGCTGCAGGTCACTCCATACACACGTTACACACACAGGAACACCCTGCTGCAGGTCACTCCATACACACGATACACACGCACGATACACACACACGATACACACACACAATACACACACACAATATATACACATACACGCATACACACACAAGATGTATATATACATACATACACACACTCACACACAGGACAAATACACACACACAGACGTATTTATGCACACACACACACTGCCCTCATGTTCACCTGCTCATCTCCTGTCCCTGCTCAGACCAACACACCTGACTACAGAGGGAGTGGGGAGGGAGGGGAGGAGGAGGGAGGGAGGGGAGGAGGGAGGGGGAGGGAGAGTATCCTGGTGTAGAGCAGATAATCCTCTCTCCACCATGTTCTCTGTAATCCTGTTTGTGTTGTGGTGCTGAGTTGAGCAGGGTGGCGGGTCACTGATCAGGT
Organism: Mallotus villosus; assembly: GCA_903064625.1. Taxonomy (NCBI): domain Eukaryota; kingdom Metazoa; phylum Chordata; class Actinopteri; order Osmeriformes; family Salangidae; genus Mallotus; species Mallotus villosus. The sequence continues at coordinate 228,842 of CAEFZP010004246.1, read as the reverse complement.
GATGGTTGCCTAGTTACTTAGGTACACACATTTAGTTATACACACACATACACACATTCATCCTGATCCTGGTTTATGGGAGCTGACCAAAGTAAACTGCAAACCACTGTTTCTAACTTGTGGGTGTGTGTGTGTATGTGTGTGTGTGCGTGTATATGTGTGTGTGTGCCAGGCCTCATGGAGCTTCCTCAGGTCAGAGTTCCCGGCCCTGAACGCAGCCCAGCTGCACCACCTGCTGAGAGAGTATCACCCTGACCATCCTCACCACTCTGACCACCCTGACCCCCCTAACCCTCACCACCCTGACCCCCCTAACCCTGACCTCCTTAACCCTCACCACCCTGACCCCCCTAACCCTCACAGATCTGACCACCCTAACCCTCATCCCCCTCACCACTCGACCACCCTCACCCCCCTAACCCTCACCACCCTGACCCCCCCTAACCCTGACCTCCTAACCCTCACCACCCTGACCCCCCTAACCCTCACGATCTGACCCCCCTAACCCTCATCCCCCTCACCACTCTGACCACCCTCACCCCCCTAACCCTCACCACTTGGAGGTGCCCGCTGCTGGAACCCCCCTCCCCAGGACACCCCTGCAGCCCTGCGCACTGGTGGGTCATATATACACACACACACACACACACACACAGTATATACACACACTTACACATTTGCCTCTTCTACTCCATATGATCATGTCATATCCTGTGTACAGAGGACCTCCTGGAGAGTTTTGACGACCACCCGCCCCTCATCCTGCCCACCTCCAGCTTCCACCTGGGGCTGGCTCAGCCAATCACAGACCAAGCTCTGTTACGACAGCTCCAGCGCCTGCAGGAGTGCATAGGTCGCCTCTCCACCAATGAGAAGCAAGCTGATGTTGACCCTGAGCAGCAGGTAGGAACCCTAGTCAACTCCTGACCCCTGACCCAACCAGCCCTTGACATTAATATTTTTTATGGTCGTTGTTATGGTAACTAGATGAGACACTCCTCATCTTCATTTTTCTTTGATGTTTCTCCATCTGGTTCTTATTTTAACCATCTCACCTCTCCTCCCCCTCTCCCACCTCTCCCTCTCTCCCCTCACCTCTCCACCCCCTCTCCCACCTCCACCTATCTCTCTCTCTCTCTCTCTCTCTCTCTCTCTCTCTCTCTCCCCTCACCTCACTTCTCCCTCAGGTTATAAACAGCACCCCCCCTGATATCCAGTTTCCCTCTTCTCCTCCCCCTGCCACGGCCCCCCTCAGAGGGGCCCCTGCGGACCCCCCAGCGGCCCCCCAGCCCCGGGGCCCTCAGGGCAGCCTGAGCAGTGGGGCGGGGGCCCGGGCGGTCCTCACCCAGAAGCTGCGGAGCCTGGAGCTGCAGAGCTCCTTGCCTGGGTCGGGGAAGAGCCCCAGGGGCATGGCGCTGGACCCCTCCTGCCTCCTCACCCCCCCCCAACACCCCCCAGGGCCTGGAGCAGAGGGAGAGAGAGGGCCCTCTGGAGCGGGGACACATGCCCAGTAGGTTGTCTACACAACACAGTATATATATATATGGTATATACCACACACACATAAGGCTGGGTGATATATTTAAAAAATATATCTCTCTTCCCTCTCTCTTCCCTACCCGCTAGCGTGCAGATCGATCGTGCATACATCGCTCGTCCCTCGATCGGATCGCGAGATCTCTCGTATACAGCTCGGGATCTATCTCTTCTCACTCTCTCGTATCCCTCTTCTCCCTCTCTCTTCCTTCTCTCTCTTCCCTCTCTCTCTCTCTTCTCCCTCTCTTCCCTCTCTCTCTTCCAGCCTTCGGTTGTAGTACCAGGACTGGTGATGATGATGTGTTCATTGTGGAGCTGCACAGAGGACCCCACGGTCTGGGCCTTGCATTGGTGGATGGACTGGTGAGTGACAGCTGAGCTGGCCAATCACATTCTCCTCCTTGCACCAGCTGTGTAGTAGTATAGGACAATGGAGAAAAGCTGAAGCAATTTAATATTTGATAAACTACTGAAAATGTAAGATGATGTACAGTGTAGCTCGGTGGTAGGAGCATTGGACTGCAGGTTCTTATATCCTGATAATATAGGAACCTGACTGCATCTGGGAGACTTCCTGTACACAGCTCCCTCTCCAGGCCTTAGAGAGAAGTGCAGTCCTGTAGTGTGTAACAGTCCTGCGCCCTTAAAATAGCATCTGAATAATGCGCCATTGTCTTTAAACCACCTTTTTCCTGGTCAGTGGCGGAATGGTTTTTCGGAAACCGCAAGATAGCACCGAGAACGTTTGCGCCGGAACACGCCTCCTTTTTCGCTGAACCGCCCCCAGGAGCGCAAGGTCATTTCGACGTGCGCCCGTGGAGGGAAAAATCCGCTTTGCGCCGAGTGCAAGCTAGGAATGATACTTGCGTCACTGACAAAGTCAATTGCGCTGGGTGCAAGATAGGGCCCCTGGAGTCCTTTAGTCGTGTACAACATCACAGTTAAGGTTTGTGTGTCACAGACCTCCCTCCTCATCCTCTCTCTATTTCCTGTCTCTCTCTCTATCTCTCTCTCCTCTGCCCCTCTTTCTTTCTCCCCCTCCCCCTCTCTCCTCTCCCCCCTCTCTCTCCCTCACTCCACCTCTCCCTTTCCCCTCTCTTTAGAAGTGTCCTCTGAGGATGTGTGGTATTTACATCAAGTCAGTGGTTCCAGACTCTCCTGCAGCAGGCTGCCACAGACTGGGACCAGGCGACCGCATCTTGGCTGTCAACGGCATCAGCCTGGTGGGCATGGAGTACCACGTGTAAGTCCCACATTAGGGTGCTCCCATAGACCTGGACCTACTCACACACAGTATGGTGCTCCCATAGACCTGGACCTACTCACACAGTATGGTGCTCCCATAGACCTGGACCTACTCACACACAGTATGGTGCTCCCATAGACCTGGACCTACTCACACACAGTATGGTGCTCCCATAGACCTGGACCTACTCACACAGTATGGTGCTCCCATAGACCTGGACCTACTCACACAGTATGGTGCTCCCATAGACCTGGACCTACTCACACAGTATGGTGCTCCCATAAACCTGGACCTACTCACACAGTATGGTGCTCCCATAGACCTGGACCTACTCACACAGTATGGTGCTCCCATAGACCTGGACCTTATCACACACAGTATGGTGCTCCCATAGACCTGGACCTACTCACACACAGTATGGTGCTCCCATAGACCTGGACCTACTCACACAGTATGGTGCTCCCATAGACATACTCACACAGTATGGTGCTCCCATAGACCTGGACCTACTCACACAGTATGGTGCTCCCATAGACCTGGACCTACCCACACAGTATGGTGCTCCCATAGACCTGGACCTACTCACACAGTATGGTGCTCCCATAGACCTGGACCTACTCACACAGTATGGTGCTCCCATAGACCTGGACCTACTCACACAGTATGGTGCTCCCATAGACCTGGACCTACTCACACAGTATGGTGCTCCCATAGACCTGGACCTACTCACACAGTATGGAGCTCCCATAGACCTGGACCTACTCACACAGTATGGTGCTCCCATAGACCTGGACCTACTCACACATTGTGTAGTATAGGATAGTTACTGTCTCTTAATCCCTCTTTCCCTTCTCTCTCTACGCCCCTCTCCCTCTCTCCGCTCTCTCTCTCTACATCCCTCTCTCCCTTCTCTCTCTACATACCTCCCTCTCCTACTCCTCCCTCTCTCTACACCCCTCTCCCTCTCTTTACACCCCTCTTTCCCTTCTCTCTCTACATCCCTCCCTCCCTTCTCTCTACATCCCTCCCCTCCCTCCCTTACAGCGGCCGTGAGCTGATTCGCTCGTCGGAGAAACACTTTGCGACTGTTGGTGGCCAAGACTGAGCCCACAACCTCAGCCCCCAGCCTCCCCTTAGCCCCCGGCCTCACCTCAGCCCCCGGCCTCACCGCAGCCCCAGGCCTCACCTCAGCCACCAGGTGCTGAGCGACAGAGGGCAGGGGGAGGAGAAAGGAGGATAAACTAGTTCACTTGGACAAAGCCTAGACTTGCAGGTATGCTGACAGACTAAACCAAACCCTGGGTGTCTGATGCAAACCAGGCAGGCAGAAGGCAGCCAGTCTCCAGCCTCCAGCCTCCAGTCTCCAGCCTCCAAAACTCCAGGCTCCAGACTCCAGGCTCCAGCTTCCAGTCTCCAACTTCCAGCCTCCAGGCCCCAACCTCCAACCTCCAGCTTCCAGTCTCCAGCTTCCAGCCTCCAGGCCCCAGCCTCCAGCCTTCAACCTCCAACCTCCAGTCTCCAGCTTCCAGCCTCCAGCCTCCAACCTCCAGCCTCCAGGCTCCAGGAAACCCTCTGTGACCCAATTGGTGGAGAGAGGAGGATGACTGTGGTTAGGAGCTGGGGAGAACAGGGAGGAGGGGAAGAGAGGAGAGGAGAGAGGGGACGTGAGGAGAGAGGGGAAGAGAAGAGAGGAGAGAGCGGACGTGAGGAGAGAGAGGATGTGAGGAGAGAGCGGATGTGAGGAGAGAGGGGAAGAGAGGAGAGAGGGGAAGAGAGGAGAGAGCGGACGTGAGGAGAGAGGGGAAGAGAGGAGAGGAGAGGAGAGAGGGGACGTGAGGAGAGAGGGGAAGAGAGGAGAGGAGAGAGGGGACGTGAGGAGAGTGGGGAAGAGAGGAGAGAGGGGAAGAGAGAAGAGGAGAGAGGGGACGTGAGAAGAGAGGGGAAGAGAGGAGAGAGGGGAAGAGAGGAGAGGAGAGAGGGGACGTGAGGAGAGAGGGGAAGAAAGGAGAGGAGAGGGGAAGAGAAGATAGCTGTGGCTGAAGAGGGCAGAGCCAGGCTGGACCGCAGAGCTATTCCTGCGTCTACAAGGTCATTTCTGTCTGCTGGCGAGGAGGGACAATAACAGCCAGCTTCACTAGCAGGGACAATAACAGTCAGCTTCACTAGCAGGGACAATAAAAGTCAGCTCCACTAGCAGGGACAATAACAGTCAGCTACACTAGCAGGGACAATTACAGTCAGCTCCACTAGCAGGGACAATAACAGTCAGCTACACACAGCCACCCAGATACTGACTGAACCTGTCATTCCTCCTCATCTACCAACGTTGTTCTGAACCTTTCTGACCTGAACAGATCTCACTCTGCTGTTCATAGGCCTGGGTAGACCAGGACCAGGGTAGCTCAAGGACATGACTTCAGGGATCCTTCGGGATCAATAAAGTATCCATCTATCATAACAACATCAAAGATATGTATAGTGCAGGGGGAATTTGAACCTGCAGCTTGCAGTCATATGTTCTAATCCCTGGTTATGAACCTGCAGTTTGCAGTCATGTGTTCTAATCCCTGGTTATGAAGCTGCAGTTTGCAGTCATGTGTTCTAATCCCTGGTTATGAAGCTGCAGTTTGCAGTCATGTGTTCTAATCCCTGGTTATGAACCTGCAGTTTGCTGTCATGTGTTCTAATCCCTGGTTATGTCTTCCCCCTTACATCCAGAGCTCTACCTGACTACTACACAGAGCTCATACAATATTTGTAACACATAATGTACAAATATTAGCAACTCATTCTATAATAACTGGAATTGTTTTATGTTGTAAACACTTTTGTCAACACTGTAGATGTAGTTTTTGTTCAAACGAGTCCAAATGTGAACCATTTCCATGCCTTGTGTTAAATTGTATATTCAGACTAATTCTCGTTTTGTACACAAGTGGGAACCATGGGCGGATGGGCCATAGTGAGGCAGGGCGAGGCAGGGGGAGGCAGGGCTAGGCAGGGGGAGGCAGGGCCCCTGCAGCTTGTCTGCTGTCTGGCTCCACTCCTCCGTACGAGGACAGCCTTCTGGCTGGCAGTGTTACATCTTCAGTATTATTGTCAACCAAAAACATTTTCTAATATTTATATTGTGCTGTATTTTATATATATATTGAATATTAAATATATTTGATTTAAAAGGAAAAAAAAGATTGAGCACGGGTCCTTTATTACAACTGGAGGATAGATCTCCTGGAGCCTGGTGAGAGTGTAACCCTACAGGAGGGTAAGTCTTCAAGGGGAAGAGGGAGGAGGCAGGGGGGGAGGAGGGGGGGAGGCAGGGGGGCACTAGGGTGTGTCCCCCCATGGCACGCTTTACTGGCCCACCACATCACAACACACCAAGTTTAGAGCTGCCCTGTGGTTTCCACTGGGGCTGCACTTTCCACTACATAAACCAGCCACGCACACACACACGCACACAGAAACACACACACACACACACACAAACACACACGAAAACAGTACTACACGTAGACACACACATACAAACACACGAAAAGACATTGACGCACACACACAAAATTACAGTAACCTCCCTGAAGTGAGTGTTTGCAGGTTGGGATGTCTTCATCCGCTAACAAGACTGTCGGCCCCCCTCCGCCCCCCTCGGCCCAGCTAAATATGAGGTGTTTTATTGTGTGTTGAATTTAAAAGCTCCAGACGTGTCCTCAGTGGCTGGTGCTCATTACCAGGAGCGCTACCAGGTGTGGAGATGCTGAGAGAGGAGTCCTGTATTACCAGGAGCACTACCAGGTGTGGAGATGCTGAGAGAGGAGTCCAATATTACCAGGAGCGCTACCAGGTGTGGAGATGCTGAGAGAGGAGTCCAGTATTACCAGGAGCGCTACCAGGTGTGGAGATGCTGAGAGAGGAGTCCTGTATTACCAGGAGCACTACCAGGTGTGGAGATGCTGAGAGAGGAGTCCAGTATTACCAGGACGCTACCAGGTGTGGAGATGCTGAGAGAGGAGTCCAGTATTACCAGGAGCGCTACCAGGTGTGGAGATGCTGAGAGAGGAGTCCAGTATTACCAGGAGCGCTACCAGGTGTGGAGATGCTGAGAGAGGAGTCCAGTATTACCAGGAGCACTACCAGGTGTGGAGATGCTGAGAGAGGAGTCCAGTATTACCAGGAGCGCTACCAGGTGTGGAGATGCTGAGAGAGGAGTCCTACAGACCAGGGTTCAGGTAAGGCTGCTGACTACAGACCAGCTGGTTCCTGATTCTGACTACAGACCAGCTGGTTCCTGCTTCTGACTACAGACCAGCTGGTTCAGGTACAGATCTCCTCATGAGTGAGTAAATTGCTCATGGGCACCGACATGGGGTCAGGGAACCAGTCACAGGCTAGTCAGGAAGTGAACAAAGACCCAGGATTCTGAGCAGTCTGACTCACACCCAGGGCTTTGAGAATGTCTCTTTCTCTCAGCCCCCACAGGGGCTTTTCAGACTGCTGTGAATCGGAAGCCACATCTAAACGCTGTGTGATCTCCTGCCTGTGTGACTTGCTTTATCTGAGATGTGACAGAAGCTTAGCTCAGTCGAGAAGGAGGGGTTAGGCTGCACGAGGAACCAGACTGTGAACATGAGGCTCTGAGAAGCTGGGAGGTGGAGTTCAGGGGGTCGGGTGGATGTTCAGGAGAGGCCCAGACTAGAAACCAAGTCAGGAGGAGTTCAGACGACTGATGAAAGCTTCTGTTTCCGTCTGGGAATGAAAGATGTAAGGAGGGTGGAGAGGAGGAGGGTGGAGACGAGGGAGAGAGAGGAAGGGAGAAGGAGGGTGGAGTGGAGGAGAGGAAGGGAGGAGGAGGTGGTAGAGGAAAAATAAAGAAAATGCAGCATCAACACGGCCACACACCCCGCCCGCCCACACACACACACACCCCGTCCGCCTGCCTGCCTGCATGCCCACACACACACACACACTGTAATGGCTGCTGTCTGTGACAATGACATTGCATTGTACGCATTAAGTACTCATCAATGATGCAAACCTTTTTTTCTTAACTTCTTTTGAAACCTTTTTTTCTACCTTTCGTATCCTTCTTTTAAAATATTCTTTAATCTTTTACAACTTTTTGGGCTAACTTTGTTTTCACACAAAACACGACACAAAATGTTTTCTAGTATAACAGTTTTTTCTTGTTGCCTTCTGTCTTGCTCCATAGTGGCTTATGTTTGATAGCCAGGAAATTAAAAAAGGTGCACAATGAAATAATATTGGTCATACCACCAAATACTGATTACAACTAAAGTAACGAGCCTGGCTTTAAAATGTAAGAAGTATGAAGTACAGATATCTTGATATGTCGAAGCATTTCACATATGTGGATGTGAGTTTTCAGTAGTATAAACGCGTGTGTGAACGTTTCACGTGAATGTGGATGTGTTTCATATATGTTTGTGTGAGGACAGTTTGAATGATTTCCTTAACGGACCCTCATACACAGACACTGCAGCCTATTAATGTCGCCCAGGCAACAGAACCCAGTAGTTACAGCAGAGCAGGGTTGTCATGGGGATAAAGGGTTTAACAGACAGGATGTGAGCTGGTTCACCCTCCTCCCTCCAGGACGGAGACAATGAGAACAGGAAATACAACATGGCTGCCGCTAGTTAACCCCGTCACGACTGGCTCCTCTGACACAGCCACACCATCAGGTGCCACGCAGCTTCTCAACACCTACGTACTACAGTAGATACTATTCAGAATGACAGAAACATTCAGTGACCCAATACATAGTATGTCAAGTGCAGTATTTCCCAATACATCATTAGATGACATCATCAGGTGACACTGTGTCCAACAGAGTCACAGCAGCTCTGACATCATCAGGTGACACCATCAGGTGACACTGTGTCCGAGGTCATGACTCAGGATGACGGCTTTGGAGGAAGTCTTGAGGGAAACTCCCAGGGTCTCCCAGGGTCTGGGTGAGGCCAGTGATGGCCCCGGTCTCCTCTACCCAGCCAATCACAGGCTTAGTGCTGGCCCCGGTCTCCTCTACCCAGCCAATCACAGGCTTTCCCACACAAGAAGTCCAGTCTGGTATGCAATCTCTCTTTACAGTAACCCCAGTCTGGTATGCAGTCTCTCTGTGGCTCTCTGGTGCATGCTGACCCCACCCAACAGGTTCACCAGACCCCACCCCACAGGTTCACCAGACCCCACCCCACAGGTTCACCAGACCCCACCCAACAGGTTCACCAGACCCCACCCAACAGGTTCACCAGACCCACCCAACAGGTTCACCAAACCCCACCCCACAGGTTCACCAAACCCCACCCCACAGGTTCACCAGACCCCACCCAACAGGTTCACCAAACCCCACCCCACAGGTTCACCAGACCCCACCCAACAGGTTCCAGGCCCCACCCCACAGGTTCACCAGACCCCACCCCACAGGTTCACCAGACCCCACTCAACAGGTTCACCAGACCCCACCCCACAGGTTCACCAGAACCCACCCAACAGGTTCACCAGACCCCACTCAACAGGTTCACCAGACCCCACCCCACAGGTTCACCAGACCCCACCCAACAGGTTCACCAGACCCCACCCAACAGGTTCACCAGACCCCACCCAACAGGTTCACCAGACCCCACCCAACAGGTTCACCAGACCCCACCCAACAGGTTCACCAGACCCCACCCAACAGGTTCACCAGACCCCACCCAACAGGTTTACCAGACCCCACCCAACAGGTTCACCAGACCCCAACCAACAGGTTCACCAGACCCCACCCAACAGGTTCACCAGACCCCATCCAACAGGTTCACCAGACCCCACTCAACAGGTTCACCAGACCCCACCCAACAGGTTCACCAGACCCCACCCAACAGGTTCACCAGACCCCACCCAACAGGTTCACCAGACCCCACCCAACAGGTTAACCTGACCCCACCCAACAGGTTCACCAGACCCCAACCAACAGGTTCACCAGACCCCACCCAAACAGGTTCACCAGACCCCATCCAACAGGTTCACCAGACCCCAACCAACAGGTTCACCAGTACCCACCCAACCGGTTCACATTCAGTTTAGTAAGCTAGGCTTGGCTAATATTAATACTACCGTTTAATAAGCTAGGCTTGGCTAATATTAATACTACCGTTTAGTAGACTTGGCTAATATTAATACTACCGTTTAGTAAGCTAGGCTTGGCTTATATTAATACTACCGTTTAGTAAGCTAGGCTCGGCTAATATTAATACTAACGTTTAGTAAGCTAGGCTCGGCTAATATTAATACTACCGTTTAGTAAGCTAGGCTTGGCTAATATAAATACTACCGTTTTTTAAGATAGGCTTGGCAAAGGGTCAGAAGGAACCCCATGTAATATGAGAGCAGCGTTTAGAGGACCCAGCAGTGTTCAGGCCAGTGCTGTCTGAGGAGCTGATGAGAACCCCACTACTGCCCTCTACTGGTACCAAAAGGTAACACCTTCTTTTTACAGTCATTGGGTGACACTCACTGACACGATGTGTCTTTTGCTTTTTATGAGATACTTTTTTGTTGTTGATATGAAACACTTTTAGTGACCATGTCACTTTCCGACATTACTCCTAAAATTGAATTACAAACGCTGGTAAAATGTCCCTATCGTGAACAAAACGTGGTGATTGGATGGAAAGTTGTCTGGACTTGTTTTTGGTCCCAGCCTCCACGCCCAATGTGCCTGGACCCCTAAGATAACTGATAACTTTTATTGTTGTAAGAAATAACAACGTGTTATTAAATCCAAGTATTCAGTCACTTTGTTACGTTTTCAAGTAACTCATCCAGTGGAGACTTTTTCTCTAATTTCTTAAAATATACTATTTTCAGTTCTGTCTGAAAATCCACCTCACGAGATCGGTATAATAGGCATTCTTGCATCTTGTTTTCTATGTCTTCATTTTAACTATACAAAGGATGAACCACCAGAAGTGTTTCCCTCGTGTCCTGTTGTCCTCACCCCAACCCATCGACTCGGAGCGCCGAATTCACACTCCCGAACAGTAAGTGGCGCTGCTGCACTTCATCAAGTCTGTCGCTATCTGCCATTGAAAGCAAAAGAAGAATGTTCCTATGCTCATTGCTCAATGTAAAGCTAAAGTTGTTTCCCAGGCTGGAGGTATGTAGAGTAAACTATGTGATGCCTTACGTTCTATTGTTTTTGAAGTTCAAAGTTATGTTGTAAATCTAACAGCTATGAAGGTTAGCATTATAGGTGTTGATTTTGTCGTCGTTGTGTCCAGGATTTGCGACTTTGTGCTTAGTTTTAATATCACCACGGTGCGAGCTAGCCCGCCCATCTTTACTTCCATTGTTACTGTAGCTATATTCAGTTGTTGTCTTTATTAATTGAGATGTTTTTAGTATGTGATTGATACAATCACAATTAATGTAATGTTATTTTAGACTATTTTAACTATGTTTACAGTAGCAGTCTGATTCTCTTCAGTGGAAGCCGCCAGCGTTCTGCCACTCGGAAGTATCTAGGTGCCTATTGTTTACGATCTCCTATTGGCCAATCAGACTTGATCATGGGCGGAGACTAGACAGAGGTGACCATTTGAAGGCTCCAGAGACTCAACCAGAGAGAGCAGTAACCAGAGATAAACAAGCTTCCAGATAGGACCCAGAAAGACCAGACAGAGAACAAAGACAGACCTGAGTTATGGAGAAACATCAGTGTGAGACCTGTGGGAAGAGACTTTCCTCATCCAGGAACCTCAAGCAGCACATGATGATCCACACTGGAGAGAAGCCCTACATCTGTGACCTCTGTGGTCAAACCTTTAGCAATGCTGCCAATTTAAGAGCTCACAACAGGATCCACACTGGAGAGAAGCCCTACAGCTGTGACCTCTGTGGGGAAACCTTTAGGCGGTCAGATGCTCTCAGGTTTCACAGCAGGATCCACACTGGAGAGAAGCCCTACAGCTGTGAACTCTGTGGGAAAACCTTTAGCCGGGCAGGTAATCTCACTCTTCACAGCAGGATCCACACTGGAGAAAAGCCCTACACCTGTGACCTGTGTGGGAAAACTTTTAGCAATGCAGGTAATCTCACTCTTCACAGCAGGATCCACACTGGAGAGAAGCCCCACAGCTGTGGCCTCTGTGGGGAAACCTTTAGGCGGGCAGATGCTCTCAGGTTTCACAACAGGATCCACACTGGAGAGAAGCCCCACAGCTGTGACCTCTGTGGGAAAACCTTTAGGCTGGCAGATGCTCTCAGGTTTCACCGCAGGATCCACACTGAAAAGAAGTCCTATATCTGTGACATCTGTGGTCAAACCTTTAGCCAGTCTGGCAGTTTAAAAGCTCACAGCAGGATCCACACCGGAGAGAAGCCCTACAGCTGTGACCTTTGTGGTCAAACCTTTGGCTGGCTCCACTGTTTCAGAATTCACAGTAAGATCCACACAGGAAAGAAGCCCTACAACTGTGACATCTGTGGTAAAACCTTCTTCTCCACTGGTGATTTGACAAAGCACAGCAGGACCCACACAGGAGAGAAGCCCCACAGATGTGAGGTCTGTGGTAAACGCTTTAGCCGTACCGCTAATCTCCGCAGTCACCGCAGGATCCACACTGGAGAGAATCCCTACAGCTGCCCACACTGTGACTATTCATGTAAAAGAAATGACCATCTGAAGAGTCACCTGCGTATCCACAATAAAAAACAAACCAAAGCAGTGATGTCTGGGGCCAAGCTGTCCCAGAGGTCACCACCTGAGAGAACTTCTGTATGACCCACAGCTGGAAGAACTACTGGCCTACACCTACTGGGACAGCACATGCAGTAACACCAGATCTACAGTCCAACACATGCAGTAACACCAGATCTACAGTCCAACATGACAGCACATGCAGTAACACCAGATCTACAGTCCAACATGACAGCACATGCAGTAACACCAGATCTACAGTCCAACATGACAGGACACAGGAAAGATACTCTACCCCTGTAATGATGGAGGGGAAGCTGTGTCACACTGGGTAGAAACCTGGTCAACTCTGGCTGACATTGTTCTGTTTCGAAGCACACATTAGTACCATCAATATTACATTTTGTTAAACTCTGCAGCCCTTAAGGGTTTCCTTGTTTTTTTGTGTCCATTTGTTGGTAAAGAATTGTTTATTACTGTTGTAATTAGAAGACCTCTTGAGGGACATGCCAATCGTTCTTAACACACCTTGAAACTGAATCTGTATTTTAAGGAAACAATACTTAGTAGTTCTGAAGAAGACCGATCATTGTGTCAATATTTGTTGAAGGATTGTTTGGAATTTGACCTTTCGCACCTCTAGGCCTTGGAAAGACCTGTCTGAGGAAATGACATGATGTCCACTTGATCTCAGTCTAAATACACCAGATAAAGCATATGAAAGCACAGCACAATTCAAACCAGAAAGTGCTTAGAGTTTAATGGATGAATCAATGATTTTCCTGGATTTTGTGAAATTGATAAATGTAATGCCTTTTCTAAGAATGATTTGAAAAATATTCTACAAATAAAATTATCTTGCCTACTCTTTCTGTCTTCGTAAAAAAAATAATATATATTTGTGTCAATTCACCTACATGGGGAAGAGTTTTTTTCCAAGCTACTTATCAGAATGGAAAATATGTTTGTCCATTTAAGTTACAGTATAGTTGAGAGTATGATCCTGACATTGAAATTACTAAAAACAAGAACATATTTGAGTAAAATAACCATTTCTGCTTAGATGGGCATGTATGTGAAGAACTTTCTTCATTTACAATATAGTATATATAGAGTATAGTACAGTCCGCATCAAACCTTTTTTTCGAAACTTGTATTGAAACCTTTTTTTCTACCTTTCGAAACCTTTTTTAAACTCTTCTTTTAAAATATTCTTTAATCTTTTAAAACTTTGGATGGAAAGTTGTCTGGACTTGGTCTTTGGTCCCAGCCTCCACCCCCAATGTGCCTGGACCCCTAAGATTACTGATAACTTTTATTGTTGTAAGAAATAACATAACGTGTTATTAAATCCAAGTATTCAGTTACTTTGTTACGTTTTTCAAGTAACTCTTCCAGTGGAGACTTTTTCTCTAATTTCTTAAAATATAAGATTTTCAGTTCTGTCTGAAAATCCACCTGACGAGATCGGTATAATAGGCATTCTTGCATCTTGTTTTCTATTTCTTCATTTTAACTATACAAAGGATGAACCACCAGAAGTGTTTCCCTCGTGTCCTGTTGTCCTCACCCCAACCCATCGACTCGGAGCGCCGAATTCACACTCCCGAACAGCAAGTGGCGCTGCTGCACTGCATTAAGTCTGTTGTAATCTGCCATTGAATGCAAAAGAAGAATGTTCCAATGCTCATTGCTCAATGTAAAGCTAAAGTTGTTTCCCAGGCTGGAGGTATGTAGAGTAAACTATGTGATGCCTTACGTTCTATTGTTTTTGAAGTTCAAAGTTATGTTGTAAATCTAACAGCTATGAAGGTTAGCATTATAGGTATTGATTTTGTCGTCGTTGTGTCCAGGATTTGCGACTTTGTGTTTTGTTTTAAGATCACCACGGTGCGAGCTAGCCCGTCCATCTTTACTTCCATTGTTACTGTAGCTAGATTCAGTTGTTGTCTTTATTAATGGAGATGTTTTTATTATGTAATTGATACAATCACAATTAATGTAATGTTATTTTAGACTATTTTAACTATGTTTACAGTAGCCGTCTGATTCTCTTCAGTGGAAGCCGCTCGCGTTCTGCCAATCGGAAGTATTTTGGTGCCTATTGTTTACAAACATTCTGAAATGCCCTATTAACTTGGAACTGTTTCTTCCAGATCTCCTATTGGGCAATCAGACTTGATCATGGGCGGAGAGTAGACAGAGGAGACCTTTTGAAGGCTCCAGACTCAACCAGAGAGACCAGTAACCAGAGATAGACAAGCTTCCAGACAGGACCCAGAGAGACAAGACAGAGAACAAAGAGAGACCTGAGTTATGGAGACACATCAGTGTGAGACCTGTGGGAAGAGACTTTCCTCATCCAGGAACCTCAAGCATCACATGATGATCCACACTGGAGAGAAGCCCTACATCTGTGACCTCTGTGGTCAAACCTTTAGCAATGCTGCCCATTTAAGAGCTCACAACAGGATCCACACTGGAGAGAAGCCCTACAGCTGTGACCTCTGTGGGGAAACCTTTAGGCGGTCAGATGCTCTCAGGTTTCACAGCAGGATCCACACTGGAGAGAAGCCCTACAGCTGTGAACTCTGTGGGAAAACCTTTAGCCGGGCAGGTAATCTCACTCTTCACAGCAGGATCCACACTGGAGAGAAGCCCCACAGCTGTGACCTCTGTGGGAAAACCTTTAGGCTGGCAGATGCTCTCAGGTTTCACCGCAGGATCCACACTGAAAAGAAGTCCTATATCTGTGACATCTGTGGTCAAACCTTTAGCCAGTCTGGCAGTTTAAAAGCTCACAGCAGGATCCACACCGGAGAGAAGCCCTACAGCTGTGACCTTTGTGGTCAAACCTTTGGCTGGCTCCACTGTTTCAGAATTCACAGTAAGATCCACACAGGAAAGAAGCCCTACAGATGTGAGGTCTGTGGAAACACCTTCTTCTTCACTGCTGATTTGAAGAAGCACAGCAGGACCCACACAGGAGAGAAGCCCCACAGATGTGAGGTCTGTGGTAAACGCTTTAGCCGTACCGCTAATCTCCGCAGTCACCGCAGGATCCACACTGGAGAGAATCCCTACAGCTGCCCACACTGTGACTATTCATGTAAAAGAAATGACCATCTGAAGAATCACCTGCGAATCCACAATAAAAAACAAACCAAAGCAGTGATGTCTGGGGCCAAGCTGTCCCAGCAGTCACCACCCGAGATAACTTCTGTATGACCCACAGCTGGAAGAACTACCGGCCTACACCTACTGGGACAGCACATGCAGTAACACCAGATCTACAGTCCAACATGACAGCACATGCAGTAACACCAGATCTACAGTCCAACACGACTGGACACAGGAAAGATACTCTACCCCTGTAATGATGGAGGGGAAGCTGTGTCACACTGGGTAGAACCTGGTCAACTCTGGCTGACATTGTTCTGTTTCGAAGCACACATTAGTACCATCAATATTACATTTTGTTAAACTCTGCAGCCCTTAAGGGTTTTTTTGTGTCCATTTGTTGGTAAAGAATTGTTTATTACTGTTGTAATTAGAAGACCTCTTGAGAGAAATGCCAATCGTTCTTAACACACCTTGAAACTGAATCTGTAATTTAATGAAACAATACTTAGTAGTTCTGAAGAAGACCGATCATTGTGTCAATATTTGTTGAAGGATTGTTTGGAATTTGACCTTTCGCACCTCTAGGCCTTGGAAAGACCTGTCTGAGGAAATGACATGATGTCCACTTGATCTCAGTCTAAATACACCAGATAAAGCATATGAAAGCACAGCACAATTCAAACCAGAAAGTGCTTAGAGTTTAATGGATGAATCAATGATTTTCCTGGATTTTATGAAATTGATCAATGTAATGCCTTTTCTAATAATTATTTGAATACTATTCTACAAATAAAATTATCTTGCCTACTCTTTCTGTCTTGGTAAAAAAATAATATATATTTGTGTCAATTCACCTACATGGGGAAGAGTCTGTTTCCAAGCTACTTATCAGAATGGAAAATATGTTGGTCCATTTAAGTTACAGTATAGTTAGTATGATCCTGACATTGAAATTACTATAAACAAGAACATATTTTAGTAAAAATAACCATTTCGGCTTAGATGGGCATGTATGTGAAGAACTTTATTCATTTACAATATAGTATATATAGAGTATAGTACAGTCCGCATCAAGTGCTCATCAATGATGCAAACCTTTTTTTTTAACTTGTTTTGAAACCTATTGTTCTACCTTTCGAACCCTTTTTTTAAACTTCTTTTAATAAAAAAAAATTAAACTCTTTTTTTGCTAGCTTTGTTTTCACACACAACAAGACACAGAAAGGTTTCTAGTATTTTCAAAACAGTTTTTTCTTGTTGCCTTCTGTCTTGCTCCATGGTAGCTTATGTTTGATAGCCAGGAAATTAAAAAAGGTGCGCAATGAAATAATATTGATCATACCACCAAATACTGATTACAACTTAAGTAACGAGCCCGGCTTTAAAATGTACGAAGTATGAAGTACAAATATCTCGATATGTCAAAGCATTTCACATATGTGGATGTGAGTTTTCAGTAGTATGAACGCGTGTGAACGTTTGTCATGTGAATGTGGATGTGTTTCTACCGTTTAGTAAGCTAGGCTTGGCTTATATTAATACTACTGTTTAGTAAGATGGGCGTGGCTAATATGAATACTACCGTTTAGTAAGCTAGGCTCGGCTAATATTAATACTACCGTTTAGTAAGCTAGGCTTGGCTAATATTAATACTACCGTTTAGTAAGCTAGGCTTGGCTAATATTAATACTACCGTTTAGTAAGCTAGGCTTAGCAAAGGGTCAGAAGGAACCCCATTGTAATATGAGAGCAGCGTTTAGAGGACCCAGCAGTGTTCAGGCCAGTGCTGTCTGAGGAGCTGATGAGAACCCCACTACTGCCCTCTACTGGTACCAAAAGGTAACACCTTCTTTTTACAGTCATTGGGTGACACTCACTGACACGATGTGTCTTTTGCCTTTTATGAGATACTTTTTTGTTGTTGATATGAAACACTTTTAGTGACCATGTCACTTTCCGACATTACTCCTAAAATGGAATTACAAACGCTGGTAAAATGTTACTATCGTGAACAAAACGTGGTGATTGGATGGAAAGTTGTCTGGACTTTGATTTTGGTCCCAGCCTCCACCCCCAATGTGCCTGGACCCCTAAGATAACTGATAACTTTTATTGTTGTAAGAAATAACATAACGTGTTATTAAATCCAAGTATTCATTTACTTTGTTACGTTTTCAAGTAACTCATCCAGTGGAGACTTTTTCTCTAATTTCTTAAAATATAATATTTTCAGTTCTGTCTGAAAATCCACCTCACGAGAGCCGGTATAATCGGCATTCTTACATCTTGTTTTCTATTTCTTCATTTTAAGTATACAAAGGATGAACCACCAGAAGTGTTTCCCTCGTGTCCTGTCGTCCTCACCCCAACCCATCGACTAGGAGCGCCAAATTCACACTCCCGAACAGCAAGTGGCGCTGCTGCACTTCATCAAGTCTGTCGCTATCTGCCATTGAAAGCAAAAGAAGAATGTTCCTATGCTCATTGCTCAATGTAAAGCTGAAGTTGTTTCCCAGGCTGGAGGTATGTAGAGTAAACTATGTGATGCCTTACGTTCTATTGTTTTTGAAGTTCAAAGTTATGTTGTTAATCTAACAGCTATGAAGGTTAGCATTATAGGTGTTGATTTTGTCGTCGTTGTGTCCAGGATTTGCGACTTTGTGCTTAGTTTTAAGATCACCACGGTGCGAGCTAGCCCGCCCATCTTTACTTCCCTTCTTACTGTAGCTATATTCAGTTGTTGTCTTTATTAATTGAGATGTTTTTATTATGTGATTGATACAATCACAATTAATGTAATGTTATTTTAGACTATTTTAACTATGTTTACAGTAGCAGTCTGATTCTCTTCAGTGGAAGCCGCCAGCGTTCTGCCACTCTTGGTGCCTATTGTTTACGATCTCCTATTGGCCAATCAGACTTGATCATGAGCGGAGACTAGACAGAGGTGACCATTTGAAGGCTCCAGAGACTCAACCAGAGAGAGCAGTAACCAGAGATAAACACGCTTCCAGACAGGACCCAGAAAGACCAGACAGAGAAAAAAGAGAGACCTGAGTTATGGACACACATCAGTGTGACACCTGTGGGAAGAGCCTTTCCACATCCAGGAACCTCAAGCAGCACATGATGATCCACACTGGAGAGAAGCCCTACATCTGTGAACTCTGTGGGAAAACCTTTAGCCGGGCTTGCCATTTCAAAGATCACCGCAGGATCCACACCGGAGAGAAGCCCTACAGCTGTGACCTGTGTGGGAAAACTTTTATCCATGCTTGCCATTTCAAAGATCACTGCAGGATCCACACCGGAGAGATGCCCTACATTTGTGACATCTGTGGTAAAACCTTTAGCCAGTCTGGCAGGTTAAAAGCTCACAGCAGGATCCACACCGGAGAGATGCCCTACATTTGTGACATCTGTGGTAAAACCTTTAGCCAGTCTGGCAGGTTAAAAGCTCACAGCAGGATCCACACCGGAGAGATGCCCTACATTTGTGACATCTGTGGTAAAACCTTTAGCCAGTCTGGCGGGTTAAAAGCTCACAGCAGGATCCACACCGGAGAGAAGCCCTACATTTGTGACCTCTGTGGTCAAACCTTTAGCCTGTCTGGCGGGTTTAAAAGCTCACAGTAAGATCCACACAGGAAAGAAGCCCTACAACTGTGACATCTGTGGTAAAACCTTCTTCTCCACTGGTGATTTGACGAAGCACAGCAGGACCCACACAGGAGAGAAGCCCCACAGATGTGAGGTCTGTGGTAAACGCTTTAGCCGTACCGCTAATCTCCGCAGTCACCGCAGGATCCACACTGGAGAGAATCCCTACAGCTGCCCACACTGTGACTATTCATGTAAAAGAAATGACCTTCTGAAGAGTCACCTGCGTATCCACAATAAAAAACAAACCAAAGCAGTGATGTCTGGGGCCAAGCTGTCCCAGAGGTCACCACCTGAGAGAAGCTCTGTATGACCCACAGCTGGAAGAACTACTGGCCTACACCTACTGTGACAGCACATGCAGTAACACCAGATCTACAGTCCAACACATGCAGTAACACCAGATCTACAGTCCAACATGACAGCACATGCAGTAACACCAGATCTACAGTCCAACATGACAGCACATGCAGTAACACCAGATCTACAGTCCAACATGACAGCACATGCAGTAACACCAGATCTACAGTCCAACACGACAGGACACAGGACAGATACTCTACCCCTGTAATGATGGAGGGGAAGCTGTGTCACACTGGGTAGAAACCTGGTCAACTCTGGCTGACATTGTTCTGTTTCGAAGCACACATTAGTACCATCAATATTACATTTTGTTAAACTCTGCAGCCCTTAAGGGTTTCCTTGTTTTTTTGTGTCCATTTGTTGGTAAATAATTGTTTATTACTGTTGTAATTAGAAGACCTCTTGAGGGACATGCCAATCGTTCTTAACACACCTTGAAACTGAATCTGTATTTTAAGGAAACAATACTTAGTAGTTCTGAAGAAGACCGATCATTGTGTCAATATTTGTTGAAGGATTGTTTGGAATTTGACCTTTCGCACCTCTAGGCCTTGGAAAGACCTGTCTGAGGAAATGACATGATGTCCACTTGATCTCAGTCTAAATACACCAGATAAAGCATATGAAAGCACAGCACAATTCAAACCAGAAAGTGCTTAGAGTTTAATGGATGAATCAATGATTTTCCTGGATTTTGTGAAATTGATAAATGTAATGCCTTTTCTAAGAATGATTTGAAAAATATTCTACAAATAAAATTATCTTGCCTACTCTTTCTGTCTTCGTAAAAAAATAATATATATTTGTGTCAATTCACCTACATGGGAAAGAGTTTTTTTCCAAGCTACTTATCAGAATGGAAAATATGTTTGTCCATTTAAGTTACAGTATAGTTGAGAGTATGATCCTGACATTGAAATTACTAAAAACAAGAACATATTTGAGTAAAATAACCATTTCTGCTTAGATGGGCATGTATGTGAAGAACTTTCTTCATTTACAATATAGTATATATTGAGTATAGTACAGTCCGCATCAAACCTTTTTTTCGAAACTTGCATTGAAACCTTTTTTTCTACCTTTCGAAACCTTTTTTAAACTGTTCTTTTAAAATATTCTTTAATCTTTTAAAACTTTGGATGGAAAGTTGTCTGGACTTGGTCTTTGGTCCCAGCCTCCACCCCCAATGTGCCTGGACCCCTAAGATTACTGATAACTTTTATTGTTGTAAGAAATAACATAACGTGTTATTAAATCCAAGTATTCAGTTACTTTGTTACTTTTTCAAGTAACTCATCCAGTGGAGACTTTTTCTCTAATTTCTTAAAATATAAGATTTTAAGTTCTGTCTGAAAATCCACCTCACGAGATCGGTATAATAGGCATTCTTGCATCTTGTTTTCTATTTCTTCATTTTAACTATTGTCGTGGCAGTTTTTAAGAGACTCAATCGTTTAAGCTGAAGTTGGGTGAAGTACAGAGTTAATGTTTATTTGACGTGGATTTAACATGTATTAACGTTATCAACATATCATAATCACACACACAAACATAATAACGTTAACACAAAGACAATTTCATACAGCTCCATCTAGCATTCCAGAATGGAACCGGGAGAATCCAGTCCACCAGCACTACCCAGCTGATGGCCCTGAACCCCCCAGAACATTCTTCAACTGACCATTTTATAGATACGACAGTTCTCAAGTCATTGGTCCATCCTCCAGACATGCTGCTATACCAAATCTCTTCTATCATTGGTTAACTCCTTAGAACAATACAGTCGAATCCACATTGTCTTCAGACCAACTGTCTCTTCCCCCTAGGTGACAAGACTCTCCCAGGTCACCTAGACTTCACGTCTCCTAGACTTCATGTCTCCTGGTTAGGTGTCATAAAACTACAGGTGGCTTCTCTGCCTAATGGAGTTGAATCAACATTCATTGTATCAATCTTCTAAATCAACTGTAAACTTCTCCTGAAACACATTCATTGTACATAGGCCCCAAACTTCCATCACACTATACAAAGGATGAACCACCAGAAGTGTTTCCCTCGTGTCCTGTTGTCCTCACCCCCACCCATAGACTAGGAGCGCCGAATTCACACTCCCGAACAGCAAGTGGCGCTGCTGCACTTCATTAAGTCTGTTGCAATCTGCCATTGAAAGCAAAAGAAGAATGTTCCTATGCTCATTGCTCAATGTAAAGCTAAAGTTGTTTCCCAGGCTGGAGGTATGTAGAGTAAACTATGTGATGCCTTACGTTCTATTGTTTTTGAAGTTCAAAGTTATGTTGTAAATCTAACAGCTATGAAGGTTAGCATTATAGGTATTGATTTTGTCGTCGTTGTGTCCAGGATTTGCGACTTTGTGTTTTGTTTTAAGATCACCACGGTGCGAGCTAGCCCGTCCATCTTTACTTCCATTGTTACTGTAGCTAGATTCAGTTGTTGTCTTTATTAATGGAGATGTTTTTATTATGTAATTGATACAATCACAATTAATGTAATGTTATTTTAGACTAGTTTAACTATGTTTACAGTAGCAGTCTGATTCTCTTCAGTGGAAGCCGCTCGCGTTCTGCCAATCGGAAGTATTTTGGTGCCTATTGTTTACAAACATTCTGAAATGCCCTATTAACTTGGAACTGTTTCTTCCAGATCTCCTATTGGGCAATCAGACTTGATCATGGGCGGAGAGTAGACAGAGGAGACCTTTTGAAGGCTCCAGACTCAACCAGAGAGACCAGTAACCAGAGATAGACAAGCTTCCAGACAGGACCCAGAGAGACAAGACGGAGAACAAAGAGAGACCTGAGTTATGGAGACACATCAGTGTGAGACCTGTGGGAAGAGACTTTCCACATCCAGGAACCTCAAGCAGCACATGATGATCCACACTGGAGAGAAGCCCTACATCTGTGACCTCTGTGGTAAAACCTTTAGCCATGTTGCCAACTTAAGAGCTCACAGCAGGATCCACACCGGAGAGATGCCCTACATTTGTGACATCTGTGGTAAAACCTTTAGCCAGTCTGGCGGGTTAAAAGCTCACAGCAGGATCCACACCGGAGAGAAGCCCTACATTTGTGACCTCTGTGGTCAAACCTTTACCCTGTCTGGCAGTTTAAAAGTTCACAGTAAGATCCACACAGGAAAGAAGCCCTACAACTGTGACATCTGTGGTAAAACCTTCTTCTCCACTGGTGATTTGACGAAGCACAGCAGGACCCACACAGGAGAGAAGCCCCACAGATGTGAGGTCTGTGGTAAACGCTTTAGCCGTACCGCTAATCTCCGCAGTCACCGCAGGATCCACACTGGAGAGAATCCCTACAGCTGCCCACACTGTGACTATTCATGTAAAAGAAATGACCTTCTGAAGAGTCACCTGCGTATCCACAATAAAAAACAAACCAAAGCAGTGATGTCTGGGGCCAAGCTGTCCCAGAGGTCACCACCTGAGAGAAGCTCTGTATGACCCACAGCTGGAAGAACTACTGGCCTACACCTACTGTGACAGCACATGCAGTAACACCAGATCTACAGTCCAACACATGCAGTAACACCAGATCTACAGTCCAACATGACAGCACATGCAGTAACACCAGATCTACAGTCCAACATGACAGCACATGCAGTAACACCAGATCTACAGTCCAACATGACAGCACATGCAGTAACACCAGATCTACAGTCCAACACGACAGGACACAGGAAAGATACTCTACCCCTGTAATGATGGAGGGGAAGCTGTGTCACACTGGGTAGAAACCTGGTCAACTCTGGCTGACATTGTTCTGTTTCGAAGCACACATTAGTACCATCAATATTACATTTTGTTAAACTCTGCAGCCCTTAAGGTTTTCCTTGTTTTTTTGTGTCCATTTGTTGGTAAATAATTGTTTATTACTGTTGTAATTAGAAGACCTCTTGAGGGACATGCCAATGGTTCTTAACACACCTTGAAACTGAATCTGTATTTTAAGGAAACAATACTTAGTAGTTCTGAAGAAGACCGATCATTGTGTCAATATTTGTTGAAGGATTGTTTGGAATTTGACCTTTCGCACCTCTAGGCCTTGGAAAGACCTGTCTGAGGAAATGACATGATGTCCACTTGATCTCAGTCTAAATACACCAGATAAAGCATATGAAAGCACAGCACAATTCAAACCAGAAAGTGCTTAGAGTTTAATGGATGAATCAATGATTTTCCTGGATTTTGTGAAATTGATAAATGTAATGCCTTTTCTAAGAATGATTTGAAAAATATTCTACAAATAAAATTATCTTGCCTACTCTTTCTGTCTTTGTATATATTTGTGTCAATTCACCTACATGGGGAAGAGTTTTTTTCCAAGATACTTATCAGAATGGAAAATATGTTTGTCCATTTAAGTTACAGTATAGTTGAGAGTATGATCCTGACATTGAAATTACTAAAAACAAGAACATATTTGAGTAAAATAACCATTTCTGCTTAGATGGGCATGTATGTGAAGAACTTTCTTCATTTACAATATAGTATATATAGAGTATAGTACAGTCCGCATCAAACCTTTTTTTCGAAACTTGCATTGAAACCTTTTTTTCTACCTTTCGAAACCTTTTTTAAACTGTTCTTTTAAAATATTCTTTAATCTTTTAAAACTTTGGATGGAAAGTTGTCTGGACTTGGTCTTTGGTCCCAGCCTCCACCCCCAATGTGCCTGGACCCCTAAGATTACTGATAACTTTTATTGTTGTAAGAAATAACATAACGTGTTATTAAATCCAAGTATTCA
Source organism: Mallotus villosus (assembly GCA_903064625.1). NCBI lineage: Eukaryota > Metazoa > Chordata > Actinopteri > Osmeriformes > Salangidae > Mallotus > Mallotus villosus. The sequence goes on along the minus strand of CAEFZP010004246.1, from coordinate 204,427 downwards.
GTTACTTTGTTACTTTTTCAAGTAACTTATCCAGTGGAGACTTTTTCTCTAATTTCTTAAAATATAAGATTTTAAGTTCTGTCTGAAAATCCACCTCACGAGATCGGTATAATAGGCATTCTTGCATCTTGTTTTCTATTTCTTCATTTTAAACTATTGTCGTGGCAGTTTTTAAGAGACTCAATCGTTTAAGCTGAAGTTGGGTGAAGTACAGAGTTAATGTTTATTTGACGTGGATTTAACATGTATTAACGTTATCAACATATCATAATCACACACACAAACATAATAACGTTAACACAAAGACAATTTCATACAGCTCCATCTAGCATTCCAGAATGGAACCGGGAGAATCCAGTCCACCAGCACTACCCAGCTGATGGCCCTGAACCCCCCAGAACATTCTTCAACTGACCATTTTATAGATACGACAGTTCTCAAGTCATTGGTCCATCCTCCAGACATGCTGCTATACCAAATCTCTTCTATCATTGGTTAACTCCTTAGAACAATACAGTCGAATCCACATTGTCTTCAGACCAACTGTCTCTTCCCCCTAGGTGACAAGACTCTCCCAGGTCACCTAGACTTCACGTCTCCTAGACTTCATGTCTCCTGGTTAGGTGTCATAAAACTACAGGTGGCTTCTCTGCCTAATGGAGTTGAATCAACATTCATTGTATCAATCTTCTAAATCAACTGTAAACTTCTCCTGAAACACATTCATTGTACATAGGCCCAAAACTTCCATCACACTATACAAAGGATGAACCACCAGAAGTGTTTCCCTCGTGTCCTGTTGTCCTCACCCCAACCCATAGACTAGGAGCGCCGAATTCACACTCCCGAACAGCAAGTGGCGCTGCTGCACTTCATTAAGTCTGTTGCAATCTGCCATTGAAAGCAAAAGAAGAATGTTCCTATGCTCATTGCTCAATGTAAAGCTAAAGTTGTTTCCCAGGCTGGAGGTATGTAGAGTAAACTATGTGATGCCTTACGTTCTATTGTTTTTGAAGTTCAAAGTTATGTTGTAAATCTAACAGCTATGAAGGTTAGCATTATAGGTATTGATTTTGTCGTCGTTGTGTCCAGGATTTGCGACTTTGTGTTTTGTTTTAAGATCACCACGGTGCGAGCTAGCCCGTCCATCTTTACTTCCATTGTTACTGTAGCTATATTCAGTTGTTGTCTTTATTAATTTAGATGTTTTTAGTATGTGATTGATACAATCACAATGAATGTAATGTTATTTTAGACTAGTTTTAACTATGTTTACAGTAGCAGTCTGATTCTCTTCAGTGGAAGCCGCTCGCGTTCTGCCAATCGGAAGTATTTTGGTGCCTATTGTTTACAAACATTCTGAAATGCCCTATTAACTTGGAACTGTTTCTTCCAGATCTCCTATTGGGCAATCAGACTTGATCATGGGCGGAGAGTAGACAGAGGAGACCTTTTGAAGGCTCCAGACTCAACCAGAGAGACCAGTAACCAGAGATAGACAAGCTTCCAGACAGGACCCAGAGAGACAAGACGGAGAACAAAGAGAGACCTGAGTTATGGAGACACATCAGTGTGAGACCTGTGGGAAGAGACTTTCCACATCCAGGAACCTCAAGCAGCACATGATGATCCACACTGGAGAGAAGCCCTACATCTGTGACCTCTGTGGTAAAACCTTTAGCCATGTTGCCAACTTAAGAGCTCACAGCAGGATCCACACTGGGGAGAAGCCTTACAGCTGTGACCTCTGTGGGAAAACTTTTAGCCGGTCTTCCCAATTCAAAGTTCACAGCAAGATCCACACGGGGGAGAAGCCCTACAGCTGTAACCTCTGTGGTCAAACCTTTAGCCAGGCTGGTAATCTCACTATTCACAGCAGGATCCACACTGGAGAAAAGCCCTACAGCTGTAACCTCTGTGGTCAAACCTTTGCCCGGCTTGACTGTTTAAAAGTTCACCGCAGGGTCCACGCTGGAAAGAAGCCCTACATCTGTGACATCTGTGGTCAAACCTTTAGCCAGTCTGGCAGTTTAAAAGCTCACAGCAGGACCCACACCGGAGAGAAGCCCTACAGCTGTGACCTTTGTGGTCAAACCTTTGGCCGGCTCTACTGTTTCAGAATTCACAGTAAGATCCACACAGGAAAGAAGCCCTACAACTGTGACATCTGTGATGCAACCTTCTTCTCCACTGGTGATTTGAAGAAGCACAGCAGGACCCACACAGGAGAGAAGCCCCACAGATGTGAGATCTGTGGTAAACGCTTTAGCCGTACCGCTAATCTCCACAGTCACCGCAGGATCCACACTGGAGAGAATCCCTACAGCTGCCCACACTGTGACTATTCATGTAAAAGAAATGACCATCTGAAGAGTCACCTGCGTATCCACAATAGAAAACAAACCAAAGCAGTGATGTCTGGGGCCAAGCTGTCCCAGCAGTCACCACCTGAGAGAACCTCGGTATGACCCACAGCTGGAGGGAGCTATATTATTGATATGCACAATTTCTATGAGAGAAAGGCTTCTCTCCTTTTCAGGTCAAGAGTTCATGCTGTGGATCTCCCAGGGCGTGGCTTGTTCAGACTGACTGGAGTCAGTGAGGAGAAACTAGGCTGGAAAAGGCTTCAATGAGTTACGATGCCGTCAGGTATAACCATTCAAGAATACAGACATGCAGACGGGAAGGAAATTATATTTGAACTTGTCTCTTCATTATATAAAGACTGTTTGTAATCCATGGCCTCACTCCTCTGACCACTCTTCCTTGGACTGGTTCAATGATTCAAGCTCGTTCTAATAAACCAAGTCAACTCTTTTTAATTGTCGTTCATCTTTCCGGACACCGATTGACATCATCCTAATAATTAGCTAACCAGCCAACAACATGTAATTGCTCATTAACAAAGTTAGGTAACATCTACGTAGCCGACACAACACTCGTTGTTGTTGGCTGTGAGTTACTGTTTATTGTTTCGAGCTCTACAGTTCATCAACCTTCACATTAGCCTATTGGTCCTTTCTGTGAAAAGTTCCTGGGGGTGCATATCACAGATGACCTGTCATTTATGGATTCTGTGTTTGTCCTTGTAACCTGTAACATGACTAGACGCACTGCTACAGTTTAGGTCTATGTCAATTAACCAATTGCTGTTGAAAAAAGTTGAACGTGTTTATTCAAAATAATTAGTTCTTTGGAGATAAAGTAAATAGGTGACAGGAGGAGAGTGACATGAACACGGACAGGACACGAGCCCACGACGGTGAGAAGACACTTGACGGAACTGTCTTTTGGGGTTATGTTTCCGCTTTTTGAAGATTCTTTGTAACACAGCTAAATACAGCCTAGCAGTTAGCCTGCCACAAGCAGGCTAGGCTGTTCAAGTAAATACCACAATAATGTGCGACATTTATCGAAATACAATTTGATATTCTTTCATCTACAGTGGTGGAATACCCCGCTGGCCAAGAACAAACTGGTGAGCACGGTCTCAATCCTTGCGCCAGCCGGTGGATGTGACCCGCGCTAGTGTCGCTGAGTCTACATACTGTAGTTGTTTATCATGCCAGAGAAGGTACGTAAAGTTAACAGTGTTGGGCGTCAGGTCAACACTGTCAGTTTTTTTAACCTAATGTATTTTAAGTTCAAAATTACAAATCTGACAACTACCAAAGTTAGCATTGTACACGTTGCTATTGTCACCGTTGATGTTTGACAGAATTTGTGACTAAAGATCACAACGTTGATATATGCTAGCTAGCTTGCCCGCCGTTTCATTTATATCTAGCTCTAGTACTGTACCGAGGACAACCCCGTTTGAGAGTATTTTTCTAAATATGGTTTTGTAGTATTAGCAAGTTAACTTTTTGGGAGGTTTTTAATTGTACCACAGCGCTACTTCCTTTAATTTGAACAACTTCGCCGAAGATGGGTCTGTATGCCTGGTGGGCAATGATTTTTGAATTGTGAAACCCGTGTTGACAAACGCATAATAGGGCCGTTATATATTTGTCAGTTTAGGAAGTCAAACCCCACATTTAAATATAACAGCTTGTTTTTGGTAGTAGTTTTTATTTATTTATAAGAATTTGTTTGATTATTTCATATCCTTTTGGTTGGTACCTGCAAAAACTGAGAAATAGGGTCATAATATTGTTTTGACCTTTTTAGTTGACAACCATTACATATGCAATATGGAGAGTAAATCTGAGTTTGTATTAACGTGGAACTGTTTCTTCCAGATCTCCTAGACAGAGTGGACATCTTAAGGCTCCAGAGAGACTCAAACAGAGAGAAACAAGCTTCCAGAGACTAGACACCAGACAAGACCCTGAGAGACCAGACAGAACAAAGAGAGACCTGAGTTATGGAGACACATCAGTGTGACACCTGTGGGAAGAGCCTTTCCTCATCTGGCAACCTCAAACGTCACATGGTGACTCATACTAAGGAAAAGTCCTACATTTGTGACCTCTGTGGTCAAACCTTTTGCCTTGATACCACTTTCAGAGTTCACCGCAGGAAACACACTGGAGAGAAGCCCTACAGCTGTGACCTGTGTGGCTATTGCTGTACAACACAAGGCAATCTCAAGAGCCACATACGAACTCACACTGGAGAGAAGCCCTACAGCTGTGACCTCTGTGGTCAAACCTTTAGCTGTGCTAGCAATTTCAGAGTTCACAGCAGGGTCCACACTGGAGAGAAGCCCTACAGCTGTGACCTCTGTGGTCAAACTTTTAGCCAGGTTGGCAGTTTAAAAGCTCACAGCAGGATCCATACTGGAGAGAAGCCCTACAGCTGTGACCTCTGTGGGAAAACCTTTACCAATGCTAGAAATGTCAAAGTTCACTGTAGGAGCCACATGGAAGAAGCCCTACAGCTGTGACCTCTGTGGGAAAACCTTTTCTTCCTATAGTGGATTGAAGCTGTACAGTACAGTGCCCACACTGTGACTATTCAGGCAAAACAAATGACCATCTGAAGAGTCACCTGCGTATCCACATTAAAAAACAAACCAAAGCAGTGATGTCTGTATTGTTTTTCAGACTAGACTGAATATATTTCAGACAATACTGACTGAATATGTTGAATCTGTCAATCTTTACTCTATATTGAAGTACTGTGAGCTTTGTTGGTAAATCTAAATCCTTTTGTAAAACTGATTTGAAAAGTGATATACAAATAAAGTCTGAGATACTTTCTCTATCTTGGTTGTTTTGTGACAGTTCACCTAAATTGGGTAAAGTTTGTTTCCAAACTACTTGTAAGCACGAGACAAATGTTAGTGACAAAAATCCATCACTAAACTATTTCACTACAATTTTTTACATGTTTACAGAAGTATGTTATTCTCAGCATAAAATGTCCCTTGCCCATGAATGTGTAATATTCGTCATAAATGATGTTGCTGATGAAGGGTCTAATGCACAATGATCTTCATCCATTGTTGAAGGGTATAGATTTAGATTGGTATAGATCTGTATTTACATTTGCAAGTCAAGGGTCATGAGACTGGATGGTTATGAAACAAATGGGTTTATTGTCCTATTTTGCAGATGATAGCCTGATAACAGGGCAGTTTACATATTTCTCTCCTACCTCACTGGAACTTACTACAAACTCTATGATATCCATACAAGGCTGTGCGTGCCAAACCTGTAGCCTGCCTCCTCCACCGGTACTGGTCAGGGAAGCACAGTTCCTTACTTCTGTCTCTGAAGACCCTTGGGGCTGGTGGGATCAGGGGCGCTGACAGGATTGACATGACAAAAAATAATAATTCCCCCCCCCGCTGCGCAACTGTTGTCACCTCATCTCTAGGACCTAACTGTCACATCATAAGCTTTACATACAGGGCAAAGCAGAGCCATATAAAAACACTTTATATAACGCTCTGGGGCAAATGTGCTGCGAAAACGAGATGACACTTGTTGGAACTGTCTTCTGGGATTCTGTTTCTGCATGTGCGAATTCTTTGTAACACAGCTAAATACAGCAGTTAGCTTGCAACGGAGCATGCTACTGTAGGAGATAGAAGTTACCTTAGTAGCCTAACTGAGCTGGGAACCCAATAAACTACGGTAATGGAGCTGAACTCTCACTGGAATGTATTTGATTTATAGAAATAAGCCTTGATGTTAATTTACGTTGATATATTTTAATATATTAAGTTCAAAGCACTGTTTCAAATGTTAGCCTACGACTACAGCTACAGTTACAGTAGCCCTATAGGCTATCTCTACCATACTAGTCTACTAATAATTTGCGTTGCTATTGGCATTCACATGTTTGTGCATAGTGTTAAACCCGTGAGTTCTTAATATTTCCGACGCTTCCACCAGAGTTGTTTTTGCTAAACGGAAGCTAGTTAGATTTCGTTAACTAGCAACCTAGCATAATACTCTCAGCAATGCTACTACCTGCTAGTGTTACTTGTAGCCTCCTAATTGTACATTTTTTAAGCCTATACCATAGCGTTTTTCATATAGTTTTTGTCTATCGGAAATAGTCGGTTGGAATGTTCAGAATCACACATGTGCGACGCTACTCCTTAACAGGTTAAGCATTGTAGCATTTCTTCCATAGACAGGTTGTGGTTTTTAAGAATTCAAAGTCTATATCTTAGTAGCCTACGTTGTGATGTACTAGGTAAATGTAATGTTATTTCATGTTATTCAGATACAACGCGTTTGTTGTATTTGTACAGTTAGAATTTTAGCAACCTGAATTTCCGAACCTTTAATTTTTGGATCAGAATATAGTCTGATCTTAAATATTAAGTATTCAATACCCATTTTTATTGATATATAAATATTTCCATTTGTAATTTTTTTTCGGCAACCTTGACCCATTTTCTGCAAATTACAAAAAAGTCGGAAGACATATAGGCCTACATTGAGGTTTTCACTGACACGTGTTTTGACCTTAGCTGGCATATGACAGCCTACGTTATAGGCTGATCCCTCTTAGCGGTAAATTAGATATATTCTCTAAAGTGAACTACCTAGTGTTGTCAGTAAGAGTATAAATAAGGTCAGTTTGTTACTGGGCATATGACCTCAGACCATGTGGTCAGCAAGCCAGGGTCCTACACATCAATACAGACACAATGTGTCGTGGTGTGAGAGGCCTTTCACAGTATGAACTTTATTTGAAATACTGGTCAATATGCTAATTGAATTGAACTGTCATATAAAGATGCAGGCACTGGACCTAAATGTGGGAGGCCCCGTTCTCAACTAAATACATCAAAGATCAACAGAACTGTCCGTTATGTTGCTACTGTCCGGTACGTAGCTACTGTTCTGTACGTAGCTACTGTTCTGTACGTAGCTACTGTCCGGTACGTAGCTACTGTTCTGTACGTAGCTATTGTTTGGCACGTAGCTACGGTTCTGTACGTAGCTGCTGTTCTGTACGTAGCTGCTGTTCTGTACATAGCTGCTGTTCTGTACGTAGCTACTGTTCTGTACATAGCTACTATTCAGTACATAGTTGGCTAATATGTTGTCATTGTCAAACTAACGCTATATTCCAGATCTCCTATTGGACAATCTTACTTGATCGTGGGCGGACTCAACCAGACAGACTCAACCAGAGAGACCACATTGAGAGGATGAACCAGGGAGAAAGAAGCGTCCAGACGCTAGACACCAGACAGGACCCAGAGAGACCAGACAGAGAACCAAGAGAAACCAGAGTTATGAAGACACATCTCTGTGACACCTGTGGGAAGAGCCTTACCTCATCTGGAAGCCTCAAGCAGCACATGACGATCCACACTGGAGAGAAGCCTTACAGCTGTGACCTCTGTGGTCAAACCTTTAGACATGCTGGTTCTTACAGACTTCACCGCAGGACCCACACTGGGGAGAAGCCCTACAGCTGTGACATCTGTGGTCAATCCTTTTGCCAGGCTTCCCATTTAAGATCTCACAGCAGAATCCACACAGGAGAGGAGCCCTACAGCTGTGACCTCTGTGGGAAAACCTTTAAAACTGGTAGCAACTGCAGAGCTCACCGCAGGATACATACCGGGGAGAAACCCTACAGATGTGACCTCTGTGGGAAAACCTTTACCATGAAGGGGGATTTCAGAGTTCACAGCAGGATCCACACCGGAGAAAAGCCCTTCAGCTGTGACATCTGTGGTGAAACCTTTGGGCGGGCTGACCAGTTTAGAGTTCACCGCCGGAAACATACTGGGGAGAAGCCCTACAGCTGTGACCTGTGTGATAAAACCTTTAGACTTGCTACCGCTTTCAGCCTTCACCGCAGAAAACATACTGGGGAGAAGCCCTACAGCTGTGACTGCTGTGATAAAACTTTCTATACCGCTGGTGAACTGAAGCAGCACTGCAGGATCCACACTGGAGAGAAGCCCTACAGCTGTGACCTGTGTGACTATTGCTGTACCACACAAGGCAATCTGAAAAACCACATGTCTTTTCACATTGGAGAGAAACCCTACAGCTGTGACCTCTGTGATAAAAACTTTAGCATGAAGGGAGATGTCAGAGTTCACCGCAGGATCCACACCGGAGAGAAACCCCACAGCTGTGACATCTGTGGTAAAACCTTTAACCGGGCTGGCAATCTTAGAACTCATCGCAGGATCCACACTGGAGAGAAGCCCTACAGCTGCCCACACTGTGACTATTCATGTCAAACAAATGGCAATCTGAAGAGTCACATGCGTATCCATGATAACAAACTAACCAAAGCAGTGATGTCTGGGGCCAAGCTGTCCCAGCAGTCACCACCTGAGAGAACTTCTGTATGACCCCAGCTGGAAGAACTACCGGCCTACACCTACTGGGACAGCACACAGTGTTTCCTCTAGGATTTTTGTTATCAGTGGGGGCAGGTCTGTCCGAACTACCGCCCCAAATCTACACCAAAACAGTCGAGCAGGGAAGCTTTCAAGAGATATGGGAATTCTGCTTTTTGCACCCAAAATACAAACGTGAGCAAAAGGCAGCAATCGCTATAGAATCAACAGACGTGCAATTTACTCTAGCTTGCAGGGGGAGAATACAAACAACGAAAATCACCATTTAACTTAATTTAAACTAGCAAGAACTATAGACTAATACAATAACAGGCTTAAATGAACTGACAACATAAGTTGTACGACTTACAATTCTCAAGACGCACATACGCAATCTCAACTGCGATATGAAGCGCATGACCGTGCTATTCTCCGACATGCACTCTAAGAATCATTGCAAAAATTTTGTACAGCCCTATTTCTGATACCGTGGCGGCAGAAATTGTAGCCGTTGCGAGCCTTTATCAACATAGAGAAAACACTGGCACATGCAGTAACACCAGATCTACGGTCCAACATGACAGCACGTGCAGTAACTCCAGATCTACAGTCCAACATGACAACACATGCAGTAACACCAGATCTACAGTCCAACATGACAGCACATGCAGTAACACCAGATCTACAGTCCAACATGACAACACATGCAGTAACTCCAGATCTACAGTCCAACATGACAGGACATGCAGTAACACCAGATCTACAGTCCCACACGACGGCAAACACACTCTTGTTGTTTACTATATTGTAGTGCTGATAGTTTCATGATGTTGTTAGTCTTTTCATTGATCTGCATAATTCCCTATCATCACTTGCTTCCAGTCTCTGTTAGCTTTGTTGTATATGATCAATGTAAAGGCCTTAGACTGATTTGATAAACAAATAAAGTTATCTGACTTACTCTCTCTGTCTATCTGTACTGAAAATATCCACTTTATACTGTCGTTCCGTTAGCTAGCCAGCAATTCATCCCTAAAGGATACCCTTTGAAATCAGCACTGCAAACTAATTGTAGCTATCAACCTTCCAGCTATACCTACTGAAGTAACCCATCCACTTAGCTAACTAAGAAAAATACTATATTTAATCAGTAAAATAGTCTTGAATTTCTGTATCGCACATCAATAATATTGTTTCTGTTAGGCTGCTGCACCTCAACGTTGGTCATAATCTGCCATTGAAAGCTAAATAAGAACGTTCCTGTGTTCAGGACAACACTCTGTGGCCCAATACCAATGTCCCCCTCCTGAACCAGGGGTGATCAATCCTGGTCCCAATGTCTCCCTCCTGAACCCTGAACCAGGGGTGTTCAATCCTGGTCCCAATGTCCCCCTCCTTAACCAAGGGTGTTCAATCCTGGTCCCAATGTCCCCCTCCTGAACCCTGAACCAGGGGTGTTCAATCCTGGTCCCAATGTCCCCCTCCTGAACCAGGGGTGTTCAATCCTGGTCCCAATGTCCCCCTCCTTAACCAAGGGTGTTCAATCCTGGTCCCAATGTCCCCCTCCTGAACCCTGAACCAGGGGTGTTCAATCCTGGTCCCAATGTCCCCCTCCTGAACCCTGAACCAGGGGTGCTCAATCCTGGTCCTTGTGGCCTGCTGTCCTGTATGTTCTTGTACAAATTCTGCATATTGTGTAAAACTGTTCATAAGTTTATAAAAGAGTTGTTTGCAGGGCATGCAGTTGTCATCACAATTTTGTGTGTTTCTCCTGACAAAATAAACCTGAGAAACACACTCCTCACCAAATGATCATATTACGTGTGCAGAGTGGACATTGACGGACAAAATGTTTCATTTTTTGGCTGTATATTCATTAACTTGGAACTCTTTCCTCCAGATCCGCTGTTGGCCAATCATACTTGATTGTGGGTGGAGACTAAACAAAGAAGACATCTTACGGCTCCAGAGAGACTCAACCAGAGAAATGAGCTTTCAGAGAGCAGACACCAGACAGGACCCAGAGAGGCCAGACAGAGAACCAAGAGAAACCAGAGTTATGAAGACACATCTCTGTGACACCTGTGGGAAGAGCCTTATCTCATCTGGAAGCCTTAAGCAGCACATGAGAATCCACACTGGAGAGAAGCCCTACAGCTGTGACCTCTGTGGTCAAACCTTTAGCCAGGCAGGTAATCTCACTCTTCACAGCAGGACCCACACTGGGGAGAAGCCCTACAGCTGTGACATCTGTGGTCAATCCTTTGGCCAGGTTACCAGTTTAAAATCTCACAGCAGGATCCACACAGGAGAGAGGCCCTACACCTGTGTCCTCTGTGAGAAAACCTTTAAAACTGGTAGAAGTTGCAGATCTCACCGCTGGACACATACCGGGGAGAAGCCCTACAGATGTGACCTCTGTGGTAAAACCTTTACCGTGAAGGAACATTTCAAAACTCACAGCAGGATCCACACCGGAGAAAAGCCCTTCAGCTGTGACATCTGTGGTGAAACCTTTGGGCGGGCTGACCAGTTTAGAGTTCACCGCATGAAACATACTGGGGAGAAGCCCTACAGCTGTGACCTTTGTGATAAAACCTTTAGACTTGCTACCACTTTCAGGCTTCATCGCAGAAAACACAGTGGAGAGAAGCCCTACAGCTGTGACTGCTGTGATAAAACTTTCTATACTGCTGGTGAACTGAAGCAGCACCGCAGGATCCACACTGGAGATAAGCCCTACAGCTGTGACCTGTGTGACTATTGCTGTACCACACAAGGCAATATGAAAAACCACATGTCTTTTCACACTGGAGAGAAACCCTACAGCTGTGACCTCTGTGATAAAAACTTTAGCATGAAGGGAGATTTAAAAGTTCACCGCAGGATCCACACTGGAGAGAAACCCCACAGCTGTGACATCTGTGGTAAAACTTTTAACTTTGCTAGCAGTCTTAAAATTCACCGCAGGGTCCACACTGGAGAGAAGCCCTACAGCTGCCCACACTGTGACTATTCATGTAAAACAAATGGCAGTCTGAAGAGTCACCTGCGTATCCATGATACAAAACAAACCAAAGCAGTGATGTCTGGGGCCAAGTTGTCCCAGCAGTCACCACCTGAGAGAACTTCTGTACGACCCACAGCTGGAATAACTACTGGGACAGCACATGCAGTAACACCAGATCTACAGTCCAACATGACAGCAGACAAGAAAGATACTCGTCCCCTGTAATCCTTTCATCCTGGTAAACTGTGGCTAACATATTTCTGTTTTGAAGCAATTTGATTCAAGCAATTGGACTTTTACATTTTTGTTGTTAAAAATAATCTTGGAGGTTCTGATGTAGAGGGTTACTGTTTCTTTCACCAAGTAATCACTTGCTATTGTTTTTCAGACTAGACTGAATATATTTCAGACAATACTGACTGAATATATTGAATCTGTCAATCTTTACTCTATATTGAAGTACTGTTAGCTTTGTTGGTAAATCTAAATCCTTTTGTAAAACTGATTTGAAAAGTGATACACAAATAAAGTTGTCTGAGATACTTTCTCTATATTGGTTGTTTTGTGACAGGTTACCTAAATTGGGTAAAGTTTGTTTTCAAACTACTTGTGAGCACAAGACAAAAGTCAGTGGCAAAAATCCTGGATGGTTATGAAACAGATGGGTTTATTGTCCTATTTCGCAGATGATAGCCTGATAACAGGGCAGTTTACATATTTCTCTCCTATCTCACTGGAATCTTCTACAAACTCTATGATATCCATATGAACATTAAGCCAACAGGTTAATACCACAGACTATTGGCTACCCACCTTTCTAACTGGATTACAGAACCTCCTCTTTGTCTTGCCTTGCTTTTCTCTGACTTTTTTAAAATTGATCTATCGATCTTTTTTAAATCTGATTTACTAGGCGACATTGTGATCACTATTTCTGGTGACTAGTGCATCTACTGACTGCAGCTCCGTCAGTGATAAATGCGCTAAGGCAGGAACACAAATCATTTCATGCCGATACAGGGGGGTGGTCGGTCAATATGGATATTTACTTTTTGGTCAATGGGGATATTTAACTTTTATTGCCAAACACAAGTAAAAACAAAGATATCTGTCAGTCAGGGGGCCCTTAGAATCGTCCTAACTTTTCTCCCCTATACAGCGCCCCTGGGTGGAATAAATGCTCTTAGTAGCCTACAATCTGAGCACATATCCACAGGGCTGGCAAAGAACCGACACGGGTGCGAGTTTGTACGACTGTTTGTGTGAATTAACCAATTTCCAATAACCGCTTTTGAAAACAGGTGAAGTGGTATTCATTATTCTTAACATGTTTATTTAAATTAATACGTTCTTTTGAGATACAACAAGTACATTCATGCTGGGTCATATTGTGAGAATTTTTTTTCTGTTTTCGAAAACGGGCAGGGCAAAGGTGCTGCGAGAGCGAGGAGACACTTGATGGGACTGTCTGTTGGGATTCTGTTTCTGCATGTGCGAACTTCTCTGTAACACAGCTAAATACAGCAGTTAGCTTGCAACGGAGCACGCTAGGAGATAGAAGTTACCTTAGTAACTGAGCTGGGAACCCAATAAACTACGGTAATGGAGCTGAACTCTCACTGGAATTTATTTGATTTATCTAAATAAGCCTTGATGTTCATTTACGTTGATATATTTTAAGTTCAAAGCACTGTTTCAAATGTTAGCCTACTACTACAGCTAGCCTATCAAGGTTAGCCCTGGGCTAGCTCTACCATACTAGTCTACTAATAAGATGCGTTGCTATTGGCATCCAAATGTTTTTGCATAGTGTTAGCTAGCTAATAAGCATGGTAGCATTTCTTCCATAGACTGGTTGTGTTTTTTTTTAAATTCAGAGGCTATATCTTAGTACGTTGTGATGTATTAGGTAAATGTAATGTTATTTCATGTTATTCAGATACAGCGCGTTCGTCGGAAAGTTGTCTCACAAGGTACGTAGGCCATTCTTCTTGTTTTAGTATTATTTTACCGCTGACATGTGCAGCATGAAGCGCTATAGCATGCTTACAGCATTACAGCATGTTTGGTAAAGGCTAACCCACTACTGTACTGCAAGATAAATAGACTTCGTATTGAATCTAATGTTTAGGAAGCCTTATTATTCTAAGCCTTTAATTAGACACATTTAAAGGACATGCATTGAATACTTAATATTGAAATTTTAACGACATCGAATTCACATATGAATTTGTCAATGTAAAAAACAAAATCTGATAAAATCCAAGGCTCAGAAATTCAATACTAAAAAATCTAGCTCAAAATTATGGAAGCAAATCAGTGCCATAATGTTTTGAATTTTAAAAGGCATCGAATACTTAATATTGAAATTTAAACAACACTGAATTATTATCTGAATATATTTCAATGTAAAATAAAATTCAGGTTGCTCAAATTCGAGCCTAAAAAATCGACCCTATCAAATTCAAGACTAAAATTTTCCATCTGAAAAAGTTTGAGCCTATAAAATTCGAGCCTATCAAATTAGATCCGAAAAAAAACAGATTTTTAATATCCGGGATATCAAGGACAGGTAGAGCCAAGCCCCCACCCCTCGCCCCTTGGGTTGAAGCAACGGCCCCGGTGGATGTAGGTGGTATTGCATCTTCGACTTGACTTCCGTGTCTTCCGGTCGTTTTTAATCTATTAACTCCAGTCAACATTTACAAAACTATCTCCCCCAATAATTTTTGTTCGATACTCGAACCTGGCTCATACTACTAGCTTTTTCATAGAATAATTTTTCCAGATTTTTGCTATGTTTGAAACCAATCCGAAATAGGTAAACTAGCACCCCATTTATTTGCTTACGTCAAGAAAAATTGCCTCGAAACGTGTTCGCGGATACTAACAGGGGACGAGCACACAAGGGAACATCAGAAAGTGCTGATTTACCTGAGCTGAATGAGAACAAGGAGAAAGGACTTGGTAATCTAAAATTGCCTGCCTTAATTGTAGCACGTTTTACAAATGCTTGCACATATACATGACGGTTGTTTGTAGAGTTTATTTCCGTTTAAAGCATATTTAACCATTTTGTAGGCTAATGAACGCGATTATTCTCATTGCATGACAAAGTAGGCTAATTATAGCCTAATATAATTAGTTATAATATCGTGGCATGTTACGGCGTCATTGTAGATAACATGTTATTCTGGAGCAAAGACGAAGATGAATAAATCATGTCTGATAACGACAATATTGTTATGGTCGTTATATTGTTAGAACTTTATGTCAGTTAACACTACAACGATGGCATTAACAATAAGCTAGTAATAGTAAGCAACACATCATCATTATAATAGTAACATAGGTATAGCCTGTAGGCTTAATTTAGCTTGCTTTGCCGAGCTAGAACAACGACGGAGCCAAATATTCAAGCTTGCAGTTTCTTTAATCCAACACAATACTTAGCAGTCAAACTAAAAACACGGAGCAAAAGAACAACGTATAGGCATTGCACGTATAATATTACAGTATTGGTTTTCGTAAGTTCACATGTATCTGCTTCTTGATCGGACTTGTACCACATTCTGACAGTTTTCTGCAATGCCTTAGCTCCAGCTCACAAGCTCGCGACTGGTTGTCGCAAAATATGACGTGTACAGCTATTTGCAAGCGTGCACGAGTCTCGGAGCCAGCTTGGAGCTAGGAAAAAAGTGAGCCCGTTGAAAGCTATGGGCTCACTTTTTTCCTAGTTTAGACCGGAAGACACGGAAGTAGAAAGATGGCGCTGTCCGTTTCGCGCTCTAGCTTGCTTCACTGCGCCACTGAGCACTTTTCATAGAAATGAATGGGGACGCCATCTTGGAAGACGATGTTGGCTCTCTCTACTTAATATTACCTCTATGGGTAGAGCAGAGCCATAGAAAAAGAGAGTTGCGACACGCTATGATCTCGCCGACACGTGATCACGTGGTTCACGTAGCTCTCAATAGTTCCTAGCAACTCCACTGCTGTCAACCTGTTTGAATGGTTTTCAATGAAGCTGGCCAACGGAAGTCGCTTTCTCAGGCAAATTACTAATTGAAACAAGCTCGATTGAAGACATCCGACATTCTGGCTATCTTCGGCTGACTCGTATCTACAAAAGGAAGTCCTCCCTGACGTTTTTGGTGTAAAATGGAGTGAAATACAACACTGTGAACACTCACTGCCAGTGAAACGCTGGAAAAAAGCTAGAGCTTTTTTGTCACGTGGTTCCGGTAGCTCGCTGTTGTTAAAAAAAACCCACTGCTGTCAACCTGTTTGAATGGTTTTCGGCGGGACAGACAGAAGCACCAACTCGATTCACCTATATATATATATATTAACGGTATATTAACACATAATGTCAATTGGTTACTGGTTTGTTGTATCATGTATGTCTGCTACTTTATTAACATGTATGTATTACATTCACTTATAATACATAACACAATATTGTGAAGCTGAGCTAGAAATGGCTATGCAAGCTACCATACTGTACCAGTTCTGTACATACCAAACAGTAGCCTAATGAGGACTATATTGTTCCACTTAATGTTTAACCTTTGACTGTTGAAGTAAATGGGACTTGTTAAACTTCTGCCCACTTACAATTTACCACATTAACAACACTTATATTTGTAGTAGGCCTACTTGATGCAAGTTGAATCTAACCATTATCACCAGCAACTGTTCAAGAGAGCTAGCTGGACGATCTGCAATTCAGTGTTGCTATCTATAATCAGATGTACTATAGACTAATAAGAGAAGACTAACTTTGTATGCCAACGAACACCAATAACTAGAACTAATATGACAGACTACAAACGAACGGACTTCTGGTTATGAAACCCGTGCTCTCTAGCTATCAGTAAAAGTGTTGCTTAGCTCTACGTTAGATACTAGACCTACTAGCTCTAACTGGCATATATGTCGGCCTTTTTTCCCCCCTTTTTTTCAAAGAGTTATACAGTTTTATGCCCACTCTTACTGCCTTGTTTGATTATTGTTGGCCGATAGTAGGCTACTTATTCCTACAGATTGTCTTGTTGTATTTACTGTAAGTCGCTCTGGATAAGAGCGTCTGCTAAATGACTAAATGTAAATGTAAATGTAACTGCATTTAGAATCTAACAAGCTATAATCTTACAATTTTTTTTATCTAAAGCTAGCTATAAGAAATACTACTAATAACAATTGATATGTGGTGATAAAAATATGAAAAAATTCAGGATTTTCGTCAATTTACCAGCTAACTAACTTCGGAGACACTGAAAACTAATGGGGTTCAACGGGTGGAAAATACGATGCTAGGAACTATTGGTCGCCTCATGGTCTCTTTACTTCCGCATTCCTCGATAACAATGGGAGTCTATGGAAGTGTCGCAACTCTCTTTTTCTATGGCTCTGAGGTAGAGCAATCGAGCATCCTGAGCAGCTCCAATCCAGGGGCCTGAGAAGAGAGTTCCGGTTTAGAGGGGCCTGAGGAGGGAGCGCTGCAGTTGGGTAGGTCAGAAGTTGGTTCGATTGCATTGATGCTCGATTGATCTACCTGTCCTTGATATCCCAGATGTAAATAATCTGATTTTTTAAAGGTCGAAATTTGATAGGCTCGAATTTGATAGGCTTGAATTTTTTCAGATGGAACATTTTCGAAAAAAATTAATTAAAAAATGATGGTTGAATTTTTTAAGATCGATTTTTTTGGCTCGAATTTGAGCAACCTGAATTTTATTTTACATTGAAATATATTCAGAGGACAATTCAGTGTTGTTTAAATTTCAATATTAAGTATCCGATGCCTTTTAAAATTCAAAACATTATGGCACTGATTTGCTTCCATACAAAATCAAGCTGCTCGAATTCAAATGGTGAAATTCGATCATAAAAAATTTGAGCCTATCAAATTCGAGGCGAAAAAAATCGTATTGCAACATCCGGGATACCAATTATAGGTCAAGCAATCGAGCCTGAATACAATAGAACCGTCTCACTTCTCTGACAAGTGTCCAATTGCAGACTTCTCTCCTCAGGCCCCTCTCATCCAGGTGTAGCTGCAGGCAGATCAGTCATCTAATCACAGCTTGGGGAGAGATATCCGATCTGAGGCAAGCTATACCTTGTTATCCCGGATATTGCAATATTACTTTTTTTGGCTCAATACTTTTTTTGGCCTCGAATTTTACAGTTTGAATTTTAACGTTTTGAATTTTAGCAACCTGAATTTCCGAACCTTACATTTTTGTATCAGATTTTTTTTAATATTAAGTATTCAATACCCTTTTTCATCTTTATCTATCTATATTCCATTTGTAACTTTTTCAACATGTCGGCAACATTGACCCATTCTCTATTAATTACATTTCAAAAAAATTGGAAGACATACATTGAGGTTTTCCCTGACTTGTGTTTTGAGCTTAGCTGGCATGAGACCAAATGTAATGGGTGAAAAAGCATTATATAGGATGATCCCTCTCAGCGGTAAATTAGATATATTCTCTAAAGTGAACTACCTATTGTTGTCAATTTGTGACTGCCATATGACCTCAGACCATGTGGTCAACCAGCCAGGGTCCTACACATCAATACAGACACAATGTGTCGTGGTGTAAGAGGCCTTTCACAGTATGAACTTTCTGTGAAATACTGGTCAATATGCTAATTGAATTGACCTGTCATATAAAGATGCAGGCACTGGACTGAACTGTGGGAGGCCCCGTTCTCAACTAAATACATCAAAGATCAACAGAACTGTACGTTATGTTGCTACTGTCCGGTACGTAGCTACTGTTCTGTACGTAGCTACTGTCCGGTATGTTGCTACTGTCCGGTATGTTGCTACTGTCCGGTACGTAGCTACTGTCTGGTACGTAGCTACTGTCCGGTACGTAGCTACTGTCTGGTACGTAGCTACTGTTCGGTACGTAGCTACTGTCCGGTACGTAGCTACTGTTCTGTTACTATTACTGCCAATAGTACTAGTGGCTAGCTATTACTATTAGCAGCAAAGTAACGTTGCCTGTTGTAAAGTGTAGGTAGAGCAACTTCAACTGTCACATCGAGGCTACAGTGTTACCTCAGGCACCTCACTTCTGTCCAAATGAGACGGGCAAAAAAACTTTGACTACGTCTACGAGTGAACGTGCAACGAATAAGTAATTTTTCCAAACCAACCGGGTCCAAAACAAACTGCAATGATGAAGTGGAGGAACATGTCAGAAGATGATCTGATCAGGTCAGTGAAGGGAGTCTGCCCAACAGGACCCAAAAGTTACCTTCTCGCTAGGTGGCCTACTGTACTTAGATATCCATGAACCAACTTGTCTTACTTAGTGTAGGCCTACTTGCTGGACAGCATTTCAGTTGGCAGTTAGTCAAAACAAATTTCCAGAAAACTTGTTATGTCAAACAGTTTTTCTGAAAAATGCATTTAAGCTTATAAATTTACATTTGTTTGGGGGAAAGTCTTTCATTTAACATAATTGACGTACGGTATCCGTATTCCAGCGCAGATTCGGCCAAATAAGCAGTGTTGAGTGATAACACGGTAGTTGAAACAACTTTCCAAAACACAACATTTGTCATTGCCAAAACTTATGGCCACGACTGTACATGTTAAAAATATAACTACGGTGGGGGCAGATGGGACTCAGATGGGAGCATTTAGTACTCTCGGTACTTTACTGTATGATTTAGCACTCTGGGTACTTTACTGTATGATTTAGTACTCTGGGTACTTTACTGTATGATTTAGTACTCTGGGTTCTTTACTGTATAATTTAGTACTCTGGGTACTTTACTGTATGATTTAGTACTCTGGGTACTTTCCTTTTATGATTTAGTATTCTGGGTACTTTACTGTATGATTTAGTACTCTAGGTACTTTACTGTATGATTTAGTACTCCGGGTACTTTCCTTTTATGATTTAGTACTCTGGGTACTTTCCTTTATGATTTTGGGGCCCACAGTACGAATTATCCAGGTGGCCTAGATACCTCCGCAGCGCCCCTGCGTAGAACAGTATCATTTGCATAGAAAAATTGAGCATTTCTTTTTCTGTCTATCCACCTTACACTCCGTTCTCTAGACACAAGTCTCTAAAAGAGGTGGAGTTCATTCTCCACAAATGTGAATATAATGTAGCAAGCTAACGAACAAAGAACTTAACGTTGCAAGACTAAAGTATAAACTGAACTAGAGGCTGTAAAGACGGACAGTGAGTACTTTGAGCTTGACGAGGACTTTCGTCTCAGACAACCTCTGCAGTTTCCGTTTAGACACTTGTTAGCAACCGTATATTTTAAGATACGTAAAAGCTTCAAAATTCACGAGTGGTGTATGGAAGCAAATCAGTGACATAATGTTTTGAATTGAAAAGGCATTGAATACTTCATATTGAAATGTAAACACCACCAAATTCATAGCACCAAAAGATTGTACTTCAAAAACCATACCTGAATTTGTTGGTTTTGTTAAAAAAAAGTTGCTCGTATTTGAACAGTGAAATTCTGATTCAAAAAATTATTTTGAAAATTCAAGATTCAGATATTCAAATAGAACTAACTTCAGGCTGCATACATAATAAACCTGAGAAACACTCTTCTCACCAGATGATCAACATTATGCAGAGTAGACATTACGACAAACAAATTATTTCCTTTTCATGTGAAAGCTTGAGTTCGTATTCACTTGGAACTGTTTCTTCCAGATCTCCTATCTTACTTGATCGTGGGCGGACTCACCCAGAGAGACTCAACCAGAGAGACCACATTGAGAGGATGAACCAGGGAGAAAGAAGCGTCCAGACGCTGGACACCAGACAGGACCCAGAGAGACCAGACCAGAGAGTTATGAAGACACATCTCTGTGACACCTGTGGGAAGAGCCTTACCTCATCTGGAAGCCTCAAGCAGCACATGAGAATCCACACTGGAGAGAAGCCCTACAGCTGTGACCTCTGTGGTCAAACCTTTAGCCAGGCAGGTAATCTCACTCTTCACAGCAGGACCCACACTGGGGAGAAGCCCTACAGCTGTGACATCTGTGGTCAATCCTTTGGCCAGGTTACCAGTTTAAAATCTCACAGCAGGATCCACACAGGAGAGAGGCCCTACACCTGTGTCCTCTGTGAGAAAACCTTTAAAACTGGTAGCAGTTGCAGAGTTCACTGCAGGACACATACTGGGGAGAAGCCCTACAGATGTGACCTCTGTGGTAAAACCTTTACCGTGAAGGAACATTTCAAAACTCACAGCAGGATCCACACCGGAGAAAAGCCCTTCAGCTGTGACATCTGTGGTGAAACCTTTGGGCGGGCTGACCAGTTTAGAGTTCACCGCATGAAACATACTGGGGAGAAGCCCTACAGCTGTGACCTTTGTGATAAAACCTTTAGACTTGCTACCACTTTCAGGCTTCACCGCAGAAAACACAGTGGGGAGAAGCCCTACAGCTGTGACTGCTGTGATAAAACCTTCTATACCGCTGGTGAACTGAAGCAGCATTGCAGGATCCACACTCGAGGGAAGCCCTACAGCTGTGACCTGTGTGACTATTGCTGTACCACACAAGGCAATATGAAAAACCACATGTCTTGTCACACTGGAAAGAAACGCTACAGCTGTGACCTCTGTGATAAAACTTTTAGCATGAAGGGAGATGTAAAAGTTCACCGCAGGATCCACACTGGAGAGAAGCCCCATAGCTGTGACATCTGTGGTAAAACTTTTAACTTTGCTAGCAGTCTTAAAATTCACCGCAGGGTCCACACTGGAGAGAAGCCCTACAGCTGCCCACACTGTGACTATTCATGTAAAACAAATGGCAGTCTGAAGAGTCACCTGCGTATCCATGATACAAAACAAACCAAAGCAGTGATGTCTGGGGCCAAGCTGTCCCAGCAGTCACCACCTGAGAGAACTTCTGTATGACCCACAGCTGGAAGAACTACCGGCCTACACCTACTGGGACAGCACATGCAGGAACACCAGATCTACAGTCCAACATGACAGCACATGCAGTAACACCAGATCTACAGTCCAACATGACAGCACATGCAGTAACACCAGATCTACAGTCCAACATGACGCACATGCAGTAACACCAGATCTACAGTCCAACATGACAGCACATGCAGTAACACCAGATCTACAGTCCCACATGACGGCAAACACACTCTTGTTGTTTACTATATCGTAGTGCTGATAGTTTCATGATGTTGTTAGTCTTTTCATTGATCTGCATAATTCACTATCATCACTTGGTTCCAGTCTCTGTTAGCTTTGTTGTATTTGATCAATGTAAAGGCCTTAGACTGATTTGAAAGGTGATTTAAAAGGTCATAAACAAATAAAGTTCTGACTTACTCTATTTGTACTGAAAGTATCCACTTTATATTGTCGTTCTGTTAGCTAGCCAAGGATACCCTTTGAAATCAGCACTGCAAACTAATTGTAGCTAATGACCTTCCAGCTATACCTACTGAAGCAACCCATCCACTTTAAATACTGGCTAGCTAACTAAGAAAAATACTATATATAATCAGTAAAATAGTCAGTATCGCACATCAATAATATTGTTTCTGTCCGATGCCTGTTTCAGGCTCACGAGGGCTAGCTCAGTGCAGCTCAGTCAACTCAACGTGGCCGAGAGCTGAGAGAAGCAAAACCGGCAGCAAATTATTTTGGGAAAATGTAATTATAAAAAGACACCTGCGAAATATGAACTTTGCAGACTGCCTGGTTCACTAGATACTTGTTGAAAGTAACCAATTCCAATATGTAAACACACAGATTCCTGGAGTTATTAGAGAGATCATGTTATAGCAATGAATAATTGCACATTATTCATCTGAGGCCATGGTTATCGACCGGAAAAGGGTGGAGTGCAATCTCTGGGTCGGGGAGGAGATCTTGACCCAAGCGGAGGAGTTCAAGTATCTCGGGGTCTTGTTCACGAGTGAGGGAAAAATGGAGTCCGAGATCGACAGGCGGATCGGTGCGACGTCCGCAGTGATGCGGGCTCTGCATCGGTCCGTCGTGGTGAAGAACACATTCTCTGTATTTACATTTGCAAGTCAAGGGTCATGAGACTGGATGGGTTGTGAACCAAAGGGGTTTATTTAGGAGATGATAACCTGATAAGAGGGCAGTTTACACATTTCTACTTCACTAGAATCTTTTCATAAGAACTATCAAACTGTGTTTTACTTTATAGGTTAGTTTAGGCTCTATCTTATAACACTATTACATAACCTGTTGTGTTAGCAGGTTATAGAGTTCCTCTTTTTTAGTGTTGTCTGAATGTCATTAGACAACATACAGTGCCTTGCAAGTATTCACCCCCTTTGGACTTTTCTACATTTTGTCATGGTATAACCACAGATTAAAATGTATTTCATCGTGAGTTTATGTAATGGACCAACACAAAATAGTGCATCATTTGGAAGTGGGGGGAAATATTACATGGATTTCACAATTATTTACAAATAAAAATCTGAAAAGTGTTGAGTGCATATGTATTCACCCCCTTTACTGTGAAACCCACTAACAAAGATCTGGTGCGACCAATTGCATTCACAAGTCACATTTGCAAGTCACATAATTAGTAAATAGGGTCCACCTGTCTGCAATTTAATCTCAGTATAAATACACCTGTTCTCTGACAGACTCAGAGTTTGTTGGAGATCATTACTGAACAAACAGCATCATGAAGACCAAGGAGCTCACCAAACAGGTCAGGGATAAAGTTGTGGAGAAATATGAAGCAGGGTTAGGTTATAAAAAAATATCCAGAGCTTTGAACATCTCTGAGCACCATAAAATCCATCATAAGAAAATGGAAAGAATATGGCACAACCGCAAACCTACCAAGAGGAGGCCGTCCACCCAAACTGAAGAGTCGGACAAGGAGAAAATTAATCAGAGAAGCAACCAGGAGGCCCATGGTTACTCTGGAGGAGTTGCAGAGATCCACAGCTGAGGTGGGAGAATCTGTCCACAGGACAACTATTAGTCGTCTACTCCACAAATCTGGCCTTTATGGAAGAGTGGCAAGAAGAAAGCCATTGTTGAAAGGGATCCATAAAAAATCCCGTTTGGAGTTTGCCAGAAGCCATGTGGGAGACACAGCAAACATGTGGAAGAAGGTGCTCTGGTCAGATGAGACCAAAATTGAACTTTTTGGCCTCAATGCAAAACGCTATGTGTGGCGAAAAACCCAACACTGCCCATCACCCTGAGCACACCATCCCAACAGTGAAACATGGTGGTGGTAGCATCATGCTGTGGGGATGCTTCTCTTCAGCAGGTACAGGGAAACTGGTCAGAATAGAGGGAAAGATGGATGGAGCCAAATACAGGGAAATCCTTGAAGAAAATCTGATGCAGTCTGCAACAGACTTGAGACTGGGGCGGAGGTTCATCTTCCAGCAGGACAATGACCCTAAACATACAGCCAGAGCTACAAAGGAATGGTTTGGATTAAAGAATGTTAATGTCTTAAAATGGCCCAGTCAAAGCCCAGACCTCAATCCAATAGAGAATCTATGGCAAGACTTGAAGATTGCG
Organism: Mallotus villosus; assembly: GCA_903064625.1. Taxonomy (NCBI): domain Eukaryota; kingdom Metazoa; phylum Chordata; class Actinopteri; order Osmeriformes; family Salangidae; genus Mallotus; species Mallotus villosus. The sequence continues at coordinate 180,071 of CAEFZP010004246.1, read as the reverse complement.
GTTCACAGACGGTCTCCATCCAATCTGACTGAGCTTCATCTTTTTTGCCAAGAAGAATGGACAAACCTTTCCATCTCTAGATGTGCAAAGCTGGTAGAGACATACCCCAAAAGACTTGCAGCTGTAATTGCAGCGAAAGGGGGTTCTACCAAGTATTGACACAGGGGGGTGAATACTTATGCACCCAACAGATGTCAACTTTTTTGTTCTCATTATTGTTTGTGTCACAATAACATTTATTTTGCACCTCCAAAGTACTATGCATGTTTTGTTGATCAAACGGGAAAAAGTTTATTTGAATTCCAGTTAGTAACAGTACATAATGGGAAAAAGTCCAAGGGGGGTGAATACTTATGCAAGGCACTGTATGTCCTTTATATGTGAAAGCTGAGTTCTCATTAACTTGGAACTGTTTCCTCCAGATCCTCTACTGGCCAGTCATGCTTGATCTTGGGCGGAGACAAGACAAGAAGACATCTCAAGCTCCAGAGAGAGCATAACCAGAGATAAACGAGCTTCCAGAGACCAGACACCAGAGAGGACCCAGAGAGACCAGACAGGACCCAGAGAGACAGACAGAGAACAAAGAGACCTGGGTTATGGAGACACATCAGTGTGACACCTGTGGGAAGAGCCTTTCCTCATCCAGGAGCCTTAAGCAGCATATGATGATCCACACTGGAGAGAAGCCCTACATCTGTGACCTCTGTGGTAAATCCTTCAACCATGCTGGCAATTTAAGAGCTCACAACAGGATCCATACTGGGGAGAAGCCTTACAGCTGTGACCTCTGTGGGAAAACCTTTAGCCGAGCTGAGCATTTCAGAGTTCACAGCCGGATCCACACCGGAGAGAAGCCCTACAGCTGTGACCTCTGTGATAAAACCTTTAAACAGAAAGGGGAATTCACAATTCACCGCAGAATCCACACAGGAGAGAAGCCCTACAGATGTGAACTTTGTGGTAAAACCTTCAGCCATGCTTGTAGTCTAAGCCTTCACCGCAGAACCCACACTGGGGAGAAGCCCTACAGTTGCCCACACTGTGACTATTCAGGTAAAACAAATGGCCAATTGAAGAGTCACCTGCGTATCCACAATAGAAAACAAACCAAAGGCAGTGATGTCTGGGGCCAAGCTGTCCCAGCAGTCACCACCTTCTGTATGACCCACAGCTGGAAGAACTACTGGCCTACACCTACTGGGACAGCACATGCAGTAACTCCAGATCTACAGTCCGACATGACAGCACATGCAGTAACACCAGATCTACAGTCCAACATGACAGCACATGCAGTGACACCAGATCTACAGTCCAACATGACAGCACACACACATTCCTTTTTTATTGTTGTTTACTATATTGTAATGCTGATAGTTTCATGATGTTGTTAGTGTTTTCATTGATCTGCATAATTCACTATCATCACTTGGTTCCAGTCTCTGTTAGCGTTGTTGTATTTGATTAATGTAAAGGCCTTAGACTGATTTGAAATGTGATTCAAAAGGTGATAAACAAAGTTATCTGACCTACTCTCTCTGTCTTGGTGGATCATTCATCTCTCTATTCATTCCAGGAATCTGTGTGTGTACAAATTAGAATGTGTTTAGTTTTCCACGATCAGAGAAAGAACCGGGCACTCTGCAAAGTTCATATTCCGCATGTGTCTTCTTTACATTACAACAGAGTGCAGAGTGATGTTGGGATAAGCATTTCAACATTAAATTATGAAAAAGTTTGAAAAAAATAAGTTGCCACCGATTTGTTTGCGCTCTTGACACAGCTTCACTCTGATTGGTCCTCTGGTCTTCAGTGAGTTTTCCACGAATATCTCGACTTGAGAACCAGGAACCAAGTTAATATTTTGCAGGATTCCTTTTTATAGTCCAACGGAGTGCAGTAGGCTGCCGCGATTAAACTAATGCGATTAACAAAGGTTATTAATTTGCAATGAAAAGTTATATGCCATTGAAAGCTAAATAAGAACGTTCCTGTGTTCAGTGCGACACTCTGTGGCCCAATCCCAATGTCCCCCTCCTGAACCAGGGGTGATCAATCCTGGTCCTTGTGGCCTGCTGTCCTGTATGTTCTAGATGTTTCCCTGCTCTAGACCTGCACCTGACTGAAATGAATGTTTGCTGGAGATGCAGTTGTCATCACAGTTTTGTGTGTTTCTCTGAATGTTCATTAACTCGGAACTGTTTCCTCCAGATCCGCTGTTGGCCAATCATACTTGATTGTGGGTGGAGACTAAACAAAGAAGACATCTCAAGGCTCCAGAGAGACTCAACCAGAGAAACGAGCTTCCAGAGACCAGACACCAGAGAGGACCCAGAGAGACCAGACAGGACCCAGAGAGACCAGACAGAGAACAAAGAGACCTGGGTTATGGAGACACATCAGTGTGACACCTGTGGGAAGAGCCTTTCCTCATCCAGGAGCCTCAAACAGCACATGATGATCCACACTGGAGAGAAGCCCTACAGCTGTGACCTCTGTGGGAAAACCTTTATCCATGCTGGCAGTTTAAGAGTTCACACCAGAATCCATACTGGAGAACAGCCTTACAGCTGTGACCTCTGTGGTCAAACCTTTAGCCGTTATTCTAGTTTCAGAGTTCACACCAGGATCCATACTGGAGAAAAGCCCTACATCTGTGACCTCTGTGGTAAAAACTTTAGCCAGGCTGACAGTTTAAGAGTTCACAGCAGAATCCATACTGGAGAAAAGCCTTACAGCTGTGACCTCTGTAGTAAAACCTTTAGCCGTTCTTCTAGTTTCAGAGTTCACACCAGGATCCATACTGGAGAGAAGCCTTACAGCTGTGACCTCTGTAGTAAATCCTTTAGCCAGGTTTGCCATTTCAGAGTTCATCGCACGATCCACACCGGAGAGAAGCCCTACAGCTGTGACTTCTGTGGTCAAACCTTTAGCAAACCTAGCAGTTTCAAAGTTCACCTCATAAGGAAACACACTGGAGAGAAGCCCTACTTCTGTGAATACTGCAATAAGTTATTCTCTACTTCTACTGAGTTTAAGAGGCACATGATGATCCACACTGGAGAGAAGCCCTACAGCTGTGACCTCTGTGGGAAAACCTTTAGCCAGATTGGCAATTTCAGAGCTCACAGCAGGGTCCACACTGGAGAGAAGCCCTACAGCTGTGACCTCTGTGATAAAACCTTTAAACAGAAAGGGGAATTCACAATTCACCGCAGAATCCACACAGGAGAGAAGCCCTACAGCTGTGACCTCTGTGGGAAAACCTTTAGCCAGGCAGGACATTTCAGACTTCACCGCAGGATCAACCATGGAGAGAATCCCTACAACTGTAACCTCTGTGGTAAAACCTTCAGTCAGCATAGCCATTTCAAAGTTCACAGCAGGGTCCACACTGGAGAGAATCCCTACAGCTGCCCACACTGTGACTTTTCATGTAAAACAAATGGCCAATTGAAGAGTCACCTGCGTATCCACAATAAAAAGCAAACCAAAGCAGTGATGTCTGGGGCCAAGCTGTCCCAGCAGTCACCACCTGAGAGAACTTCTGTATGACCCACAGCTGGAAGAACTACCGGCCTACACCTACTGGGACAGCACATGCAGTAACACCAGATCTACAGTCCAACATGACAGCACATGCAGTAACACCAGATCTACAGTCCAACACGACAGCACATGCAGTAACACCAGATCTACAGTCCAACATGACAGCACATGCAGTAACACCAGATCTACAGTCCAACATGACAGCACATGCAGTAACACCAGATCTACAGTCCAACATGACAGCACATGCAGTAACACCAGATCTACAGTCCAACATGACAGCACATGCAGTAACACCAGATCTACAGTCCAACACGACAGGACATGCAGTAATACCAGATCTACAGTCCAACACGACAGGACACAGGAAAGATACTGTACCCCTGTAATGATGGAGGGGAAGCTGTGTCACACTGGGTAGAAACCTGGTCTACTCTGGCTGACATTTTTTATGTTTTATAGCAATTTGATTCAACAATTTGAATTTTCAGTTTTTGTTGTTTAAAATAATCTTGGAGGTTCTGATGTAGAGGGTTACTGTGTCTCTCACCAAGTAATCACTTGCTATTGTTTTTCCGACTAGACATCTTCAGACAATACTGACTGACTACTTTGAATCTGTCAATCTTTACTCTATATTGAAAGTACTGTTAGCTTCGTTGGTAAATCTAAATCCTTTTGTAAAACTGATTTGAAAAGTGATATACAAATAAAGTTCTCTGAGATACTTCCTCTATCTTGGTTGTTTTGTGACAGGTTACCTACATTGGGTAAAGTTTGTTTTCAAACTACTTGTAAGCACGAAAAAAAATCCATCACTAAACTGTATTACACTACAATTTTAGACATGTTTACGTAAGTATGTTATTCTCAGCATAGAATGTCCCTAGTGCTCATGAATGTGTAATATTTGTTATTGTAAAAATAATTAATATAATTTAAACAAACGTGTTTCTTACATTTAATGTTCATTGCGCTTCATAGTTTTGTACAATTACGTTCAAATCGATGATTTGATCCTGAAATTGGAAGGACAAAAAAAGGTTGTTTTGATTACAAATAAAACACCATTCCTAAATGTAGATGTGAAAGAATTCACCTATTAACATCATGTATCAGGGGTCAGATGGCTGAGCGGTTAGGGAATCGGGCCATTAATCAGAAGATTGCCGGTTCGATCCCAGGCTGTACAAATGACGTTGTGGCCTAGTAGTAAGGCACTTCACCCTACTTGCCTTAGGGGGAACGTCCCTGCATTAACTGTACACCGGAGCGGTTTTAGCTGTTTTAGCGGCAACTCTCGCCGGTCGTTTCATTTAGCCGCAGTCGATGTCGAAATCACCTAATGTACAGTTCTGGAGCTACCTGGTGTTTGAAATGTGCAACTTCATCTCTTGTTACATAAAAAGTCCTGTAAAAAAAGTTTATTAAAATGAACTTTAAACTGGGAACTTAAAATGAAACCCACCATTACAATGGTATCTACGGGTGAAGGGAGTATTATTAGTAAATGTAAATGTAGTGTTGGTTTGGTGTGATTATGTTTAATGTCCTCGAGTCTCATTAAGCCACTTATTAGCATACGTACGTTTTATAAGACACGTAAAAGGTTCAAAATTCACGGAGTGGGAAACTCTGAAACTTGAAAGACACGATTTGAAACTCCGGGGATAGATAGTCTAACTCGGTCCTCACTCCAACAGGAGGCGGTAATGCACCTTAGTCTAGAACGCTAGTTGCCATCTAACGCGGAAGAAGAAGAACAAATGTTTAAGCTAAGAGAGGTTTGTCGCTACAGTAACAGCTATCGAGGTCAACATTTGATCAGTTATTATTCGCATCGTTGTGTCTACGATTTGCTTAGTTGCTTAGTTTGAAGCAGAGCCGAAGCTCCTCTGGACCAATAGTGTGGCGGCGTAACTGTTTTCGCAACGTTGGGCGTAAAGGTAGCTAGTAGTTTGATTAACATTGGTACGCCATGACTGCTCGTAGCTAGCTGTACAGGCTAGCCAAGCTAACTAGCTAGTTCGTTTAGCTTTATACGAAAACGAATTTCACAGTTTCCTGTGAAATCAATGCTAACCTTTTGGAAAGTCATTTTCTGAGGATTAAGAATTTTCTACCAACTACGAAACAGTTTTAACAAAATCGGCGCGAACTCGAACAGGGTAACAACGCCTCCGAGACAGCAGCACAGGAAATAACAACATTAGCTTGTTAGCATTTTGGCTGACCAGATTAGCCAACTGGACATCCAGGAGTCTATCTAGTCAGGAGACAAGCGACAGTTCCCACTGACAGAATCTGACGAGAATTTCGTTAGGTAAAGACTCCCAGGTAGGTGATACTGTATAATATCTGATGTATTGTTACACACTTGGCTCGTTGGTCTTAAAAGTCGTGTATCGCTTTTATTATTCTAGTCAGGCCTAGCTTGGCCGGCCATTAGCGGGCTGTGTTGATGTCTCTAGATGACTGTCCATGGGGTCATTCACCCGTGCCTTGTTGTGACGGTGTTTTCAGCATGCTGGTGGTGGGAGAGGATGGACGGGTGTACTAGAATGAGTGTGAAGGAGCTGTGCGACACGGATGACCTGGCTACCAGCCTGGTGCTGGACCCATTGTTGGGTTTCAGTACTCACAAAATGAACATCAGGTAACGTTTGCTAGCTAGCAGGAACTAGTGACAACGCGAAAGAATGCACGACACTTGTGCAGCTTGTCTGTATAAATGCTTGCGTTCTGACGTAAATACAGATGAATACTGTTAATGCGTTAAATTATTTGGTAGTTCCAAGTTGTAGCTGGCATTTTTTGTTAATTAACCGAGTAGATAGATGCATGGCATTAACTGTCTTCCTACTCCTCCACATCTCCGGTAGTCCACCTCCAGAGATCCGCCGTTGGGGTTACCTCAAAGAGACTCTGTTGCGCTATCAGCGCACGCATGATTTCCAGTCCACTTTCGAGGCTCTCACCGTGGGAGACTGGGCCGGTGACGTCACCAGTCTGGGCACCCATCGCCTGGAACTGCTGAGCCAGCACGTGAGTAATATCTCAGACAGATCAGTTGGCAGCACCGTTTATTTCAGCCTACCAAATACATGTTTTAATGCCGCCTGTGTCTGTCTAAACCTTATTACTTTGAGATAGTCAGGGGGGGGGTGTACATGTTTTTATTTATATTGTATATTTATATGTTCATGTTGTTTTGCATATGTTTAGTATTCATCCATTGTATTGTATATTTTCTTATCGCTTATTTTCCCCTGTCGTACTGATGCCGCAACACCCAAATGTTCCCACCAGGGGATCTGTGAAAGTCTTGCCTCATGCCAGCGTGTGTGTGTTCTCGCCTTCTCCCTCAGGTGTATCGCTACCTCAGTGCCTTCCTGCTGGAGAGTGGTGTTCAGATTGAGCCTTGTGACAGATATTCTTCTGAAACCAATGGTGCAAAGATTACCTCCACCAAACACTGGTAAGCATGCTATCCAATCAAAACAGATCCTTATATTGTCAGTCAACCATATACACAAGGCCGTGTGTATAACGGTGTGTAGAAGTCATGTGTGCAGTCTCCGTGTGTATAGAAGTAGTGAGTGCATTTTGCTGTGGGCCGTTGCAGGTGTGCGGGTGAGCGTGTGGAGGTGCTGCAGGGGTGCATCTCTGAGCTAAGCCCAGCCGACAGCGCCGTTCTGAGGGCAGGGGTGAACGACTTCAGCGTGATGTACTCCACAAGGAAGCGCTGCGCCCAGCTCTGGCTGGGCCCTGCTGCTTTTCATTAACCATGGTGAGTGTAGGAACAGCTCTGGCTGGGCCCTGCAGCTTTTATTAACCATGGTGAGTGTAGGAACAGCTCTGGCTGGGCCCTGCAGCTTTCATTAACCATGGTGAGTCAGTGTAGGAACCACGGATTGTTGTTTATCACACACACACACACACACACACACACACACACACACACACACACACACACACATACACACCTTCCTCTGGGATTCAGTTTAGACACTCAAGGGAGAAGTTAAATGGGTCTTGAGAGTTTTGTTAAATGGCTCAAATGTAAAGATTATATAACTTATCAGTATGAACTAGTGTCGTATTAGGAAATATTATAGTTTTTTACAATAGATTGTCTTATGTGATCATCTAATCCTAATATGATTAATTTCTATTTCTCTCTGGGGTGAAGACTGCAGGCCGAACTGTAAGGTAGTCATAAACATTTATTTCTCTATTGCATCTTTTTGTTCCTTTTCAGGACTGTTTCTGTTCTTTATCGGAGAGAAGCGTTTTGTTCCCACAAAATTCTATGTTTGACAAGTATGTAAAATGTTGTCATACTTGGTGCGTTCCCCTGGTAGTCACCTGGTCCCCTTTTGCTTCCAGTTCGTCCCCGGAGAGAAGAACGGTGCCTGCGTGGAGGTGGTCCGATCCATCGCACCTGGGGAGGAAATCACATGTTACTATGGCGACAGTTTTTTTGGCGAAGACAATGAGATGTGTGAATGCTGCACCTGTGAGAGGTGAGCGCTCTCGCGGCGGTGGTTCACCCCGCCCCTCAGGTCTCCAGGCGAGCGCCGTCGCTAAACACACTCACCTCGAACTGAGGGGCCGGCATGTCTCAGAGACGCTGGAGATATTGATGCTACCACAAGCAAACAACCGTCTGTTTGCCGTTCTGTTTGTCAGCTCGTGTGTTTGTTCTGTTTTAAGGAGAGGAGAAGGCCACTTCAGACTTCAGGGCCATCCGGACTCCAAAGAGACAGAAACACAGGCGGGCCAGAAGTATCGCCTGAGGGAGACGGACCTGCGTCTGAACAGGGAGAGAAGCCAGTGTCCTGCCACACACACAGGTAAGCTGGAGACAGTTAAGAAAGATAGTTTGTCTCTGCAGGAACGGTGTTGACTGTTCAGTTTAGGTTCTGGCTTTCTAAGGATTATGCAATCTGCAGGTTGGAGAGAGTTTAACTATAAATCGATATCAAAATGACCGGTTCAGACATGAGGTAGGTATATGACATGCCGTCGTGTAAATAAGATAAATAACATTAGGCCATTTAGTTTGTTTAATAAAATATCAAGCTATAGACCTGTTTTCATAGGAAAGGTAACCTTAAATGACTTATTTTTTGATCTTTCGCTATATATATATATATTTTTTTTTACAAAATTAACTTGACCTTCCGGGGAGGGCGGAGGGTGCCCTGATATAATTGTAGGGGAAACACTGGGATAAATATATGAACAGGTTATGTGGCACAATCTGAAGCACGTATAAAGTCCTACTCCTCACATAGTGGTTCCCCACAGTTTGTGCAGGTCTGTTTTGCAGTCATGTAACTAGTGCAGTGCCCGGTGGAATGAAACACTGTATTGATCTGGTAAACCAGGTGGGTTTCTGAGCAAGTCCTGATATCATACTAGAGGGATCCATGCCTCTATCGCTGAACTCAGCTCAACATGGCGGCAAACACGTTTACAATTGTCGATGAGAACTGTGCCACAGGCACATACACACGCACGCATATTCCTTTCTTTATAGTTCATAATGACTTGATATTATAATACCTAATCTGTGTCTTTTTTTTCTCTTTCGATAGCCATCCCTTCAAGGACTTCCTCCACCCAGCTGATCAAGAGAAATGTCTCCACGAGCAGAACCTTGACCAGGAAGACATACGTAAAGGGGAAGAAAAGGATCCGATTCGGGAACAGACGACTCAAGGCTTCCCTGGCCAAGCACATTCCTTTATCTCAGGTGGCGCTGAGAGACCTCAGGGTCCGAGTTCGGCGCCACACGGTGGCTTTTCTGTTGAGTTGTAAAGACCCTCTTGGCAAAGGGAGGGTCTTGCTGCACCTGCTGGAAAACATGAAGCCAGACGACGAGCAGGGAACCCAATCCAGCACGACGACGAGCCAGAAATCACATGACGAAACGGTGAGCGGCGACGCCTCGCCGAAGGTGAACCCGACGCCTGAGGAGGAGAAGGCCGAGCGCCGACCCCCAGGACCGAGTCCAGATGGAGGGTCCGTCAGCGTGGTGGAGAGGGTCTTCAGGTCCTCCTCCAGGACCAGGAGGATAATTGGAAACCCTGCCACGCGTCTCTCTGCTTCAGTTACCAAGACGAACAGCCAAGCAGTTACCAGTCGCAGCCAGTTTGAGGAGGAGCAGGATGGCGTGTTACCAGATGGTCACAGCCCCGGTAACACGGCGGCGGGAGACGGCCCCGTTAGCAGCACCGGGGCGCCCGTCGTCAACAACACGACAAGCGGCGGTACACCCGAACCCTGAAGGCAGCGCGACCGCAAAGCACCCTGGTCAGAACGCAAAGCACCCTGGTCAGAACGCAAAGCACCCTGGTCAGAACACGCCGGCAGTTCAGACGGAAGGGAGGAAGCTTGAGAACCAGCCCGGTGGCGAGGTCTGTCAGCGTGCCTCCTGCCAGGCTCGAGCCCTCGGCCCTCACGTGCCAGGACTGAAGAAGTACCTCACAGTGAAGCTGATAAGGGTGTCGATACCAGGCAGTGTAGAGACAAAGGGGGCTCCCCAAGCAGAGCAGGGGGAGGGGCTGAGGAGGCCAGGTGGCAGGAGGGCAGTGCTGAGGGAACAGGGGACTAGGCCGCCGTCCCCAAAGGCAGGTAGAGAGTCCAGGTGTGAGCAGCAGCCAGCAGGAAGCAGTGACGATGTATCTAGGACTGCAGGTAAGACAGGAGTGAGGGAAATGTTTTTTAAGTCAGTTGACAAATGTGATGAGATGATAAAGCAGACGTCTAAGGCATGTGATAATGTTATGTGTCATGGTGATGAGGTCATCGAAATACAGTCTGTTAGTGGGGAGCTGCAGGGCAGAGCAAAGAAGAGGCAGACGCAGGTTGTGATGAACGAAGGTGGAGAGGATTTATCAGATACCAGCCGTGTTAAATCTCCAGTCAGAAGGGGTAAGAAAAGGGCATTCATGACAAAGAAGGAGGGAACAGGAAGTATAGCAATGGATCAGAGACAAACGCGTTTCAACAATAAAAGTAATGATGATTCTGAAACGCCAGTAAGAGTTGAGAAGGAAGACAGGTTAGTGACTGGGAGATACCCTCCCACATGTAAAAGTAAAGAGGGTATCGTCATTAAACAAGTGAGGATTCTACTTGCCGATATTTTGAGGAAGGAAAACGGTTGTAGGGACATGTTAAGTGAGGAGCAGGCTGGGGGGGAAAGTAGGCGATTCACTGGAAAAAGCGACAGTCCCACTGCCTGACGCGGCCCCAGTGCCCGACGAGGCCCCACTGCCCGACGCAGTCCCACTGCCTGACTCGGCCCCAGTGCCCCACGCAGTCCCAGTGCCCCACGCAGTCCCAGTGCCCCACGCGGTCCCAGTGCCCGACGAGGTCCCAGTGCCCCACGCAGTCCCAGTGCCCCACGCAGTCCCAGTGCCCGACGAGTCCCACTGCCCGACGAGGTCCCACTGCCCGACTCGGCCCCACTGCCCGACTCGGCCCCAGTGCCCAACGCAGTCCCACTGCCCGACTCGGCCCCAGTGCCCCACGTAGTCCCAGTGCCCAACGCAGTCCCAGTGCCCGACGAGGTCCCAGTGCCCCACGCGGTCCCAGTGCCAGACGCGGCCCCGGAAGTGATGGCAAGAAGGAGAGGCAGACCGCGGAAGAAACGGAACCGAGGCAGGAAACCATACAAAGACGCCTCGGCAACCAAGAGCACCATCGACTCCAACAAGAGCAATGCAGAGGGTCGCTCTCCAACTCCCCTTCCCCAACCTTTGCTGGCGTGTTTGGACACTCTGCCTACGGTGCTCCCTGTGGGGGCCCAACATGTGGACAGTTCCCAGCAGACGCCCCTACAGTCCAACATTCCCCTCAAGAAACGCACGTTTCGGAATTCGGTGGACTTTGACTCCGAGCAAGGTTTAAGCTCTCCAGTGGAGGAGCCGTCCCCTAAAGATCTCTCAGTCGTGAATCCTGTAGACCAGAACCAGGAACTTGCTCCTTCTCCAGAAAAAAAACCTGAAACCTCCACAGCATTGACGGAGGCCAGTGATGAAGTTAGACAGTGTTTTAAATCTTCCTTAAAATCGCGGGCCAAGATACTGGAGGCCCGAACCCAGAGACGGGCGCTCAGAATAAATGCTAAACTGGGTCCCAGAGATAAAAAGCGTCCTCCAGGCCGGTCAAGAAAGAGAAAAAGACAAGGTGTTAAGAATGCGGTCGTTGTTTTGGGTGACAACAACGGGCCTGGGCTGGGGGGGAACCTTCTGGATCCTGCAGAGCGTCACCCAGGTGAAGATCCAGAGGACATGAAGGAGGGTGTGAAAGTTCCTGAGCTTCATGCAGAGGTTCCTAGCTGTCTAAGTACTTGCGCTGACGAGAAGGAGCAGGATTTAAAGTTCCGAATACGTTTCAAGAGAAAGCAAGGCAAGGTTTGGGAGTTAGAGAAAGCTGCGTTGAGCGAGGATTTAAAGTTAAAAGCAGAAAACGAAGCAAGTTCAGATTTATGTGATCCTTTTAGTGCCATTTTGAATTCTGTGTCAAGATTAAACCTAGAGATGGACAGGGGCACTCAGACAGGGGGTCTGAAAAATAAGTGTTCCGAATTAAGTAAAAGACGGAGGGGATTCGCAGTAGTAGTAAAATCTGACCAAAACGATTTTGAGAAACCAGGGCAGCTAGGTGCTTCTCACAACAATGTTTTGGAGACCAGGGATGTGCTGGAGACCAGGGATGTGTTGGAGACCAGGGATGTGTGGAGTCCAGGGATGTGTTGGAGACCAGGGATGTGCTGGAGACCAGGGATGTGCTGGAGTCCTGGGATGTGCTGGAGACCAGGGATGTGCTGGAGTCCAGGGATGTGCTGGAGCCAGGGATGTGCTGGAGTCCAGGGATGTGCTGGAGTCCAGGGATGTTCTGGAGTCCAGGGATGTGCTGGAGTCCAGGGATGTTCTGGAGACCAGGGATGTGTTCGAGACCAGGGATGTGCCAGACAGGTTTGTTGACAGGCCAGACAGGTGTGTGCAGCCCCTGGGGAAGAGAGCAGAATCACAGTGTGATAAAGCGACATCTGCAGAGGAGGTAACAGCCAAAGTGGAGGGTGTACATGCTGGAGTTAAACGAAGCTGTGATGAATGGGAGGCACTGGGTGAACAATTGGAAGTAAAAACGGAAGATAAGAAAGATGTACCTTTACCTAGAATAAAGCTGCGGAGGAAGGTGGAGGGAGTGTGGGAGGTGGATGCCCCCAAGACGGAAGGAGAGCAGAGAGAAGTAGGAGCGGAGTTGGAGAGACGGGAGTTTCCCTCCTTCCCAGAGAGACCCAGCCGAGGGCTTCCGACTCTCCTCAAGCCCAAAAAAGAGGGCTTGTCTTCCTGTCAACAATTTGGAATCTGCAGAAGTGTCATGGATACCTCAGCTGACGCTCAGCGTCTCTCTCTGTCCCTCTCACCGCTGTCCCTCCACTCACCCCAGTACGATGGCATTCACGAGTTTGGTCCTGTTTCTGATCGCATGAAGGGGCGTCTCGTTTCCCAGTCTAGTTGTAGGGGAAAGAAACAAAAGCACAATACAGAGATGCCTCTCGTTTGCTCCAATGCAGAGACAGCGTCTACCTGTCTTAATAATAGCCTACAACAGATCAATCACAGCCTCTCTAGACTCTCTGAAGGATTATGTACATCCCAGTCCTTAGAGAAAAACCCCCTTTATTCCTCCGTCCCCGTGACCCAGCCACAGTCCCAATCTCCTGTCTTCAACTTCCCAGACAGGATTCTCTCCACAGAGCCTAGCTTCACCTGCTGTGAAGACCTGCTGGACTTTCAGTGTCTCAATTTTGAAGGTTATTATCATCCTCAGAACATTCTCCCAAGCTCTCCATCGGGTCTCTGTTCTCTGGAACCAGCTACTGACCCCTTCAGCAGTCCTCTCTCTCACAGCCCTCCCGACACCTGGGCCTCAGAAACCCCTTACCTCGGGCCTCCAAGCCCGGGGAACAGCTTTAGTACAGAAGATCTGCAGTTTTGCCCTAGCCTCCTGTCCTCTAAAAATGACATTCCTTCCTTGGGATGTGAAGTGAAGGATTCCTCCAAAGATGAACACATGGCCAGTGCAAACTTCAGTTCCGTCCAGGCCAGCAACGTCGAAGGGACTTTCATGGATCGTTTTTTGAGCAAAACTTCATCCATAAAACTCTTTAAAGAAGATCCCAGAACACAGCCTAAAGCACAACCCCTTTATTCAGCTAATAAACCCCTGAGCTTACCCAAGGACTCGCAGGTGTTCGGTGCATCCTATGCCACCCATTCTCAGAGCACTCAAGGTAGTCCTGGCGTCCAGGCCTTGCACACCGTAGCGAGCTCCAGCCAGGCAAAAGTCCAGTCCCAACTCAAAACACAGGGGCCCTTTCATCGTATGAGCCTGTTCAATAAACACCAGCCGTCCACCCCATCTCAGTCCAACTCGTTCAGACTCGCTTCTCACAGTAGCACAAACAAGTCCGTCCCCTCATCCTTCTTCTCTAACATGTTCACTCCCCCGCTCTTCTCCGGGAGAACCCCCTCCCCCGGGGACGCTCTCTTCAACACCTGTGATAAGAGCTCCGGCGTGATCCAGAGTGTGCTCAAGTATCAAGGAGGGAAACAGTGCCACAATTTGAACAGTGCTCCTTGTAAAGACAACGCTATGGCTGGCTGCCCCCCCGCTAAACTTCCCGTGACGAAATTGAGTCACAAGACTGGTCAGGGGATCCAGCTGGGCCAGAGACGCTCCGGATCCACCCCTGGCTGTCAGAAAGGTCAAGGCCTCGCTTCAGGAAGAGATGGCGTCCGTCTCAACGCGTCCACCTACCCCACAAAGTCAAATGCTCTCAGTAACAAAGAAAGTTCTGTTTTTAACAACTCTTATTGCCATAGTAAGACATTGGACAAGTCCCAGCCTCTGGAAACTAGCTTTAGAAGCATGAACTTCTCCTCCCTCCAGCGACCCTTCTTCTTCCCCAGCTACGAGACGCCCGATCAGAGAAGCCACGCCTCACCCCCTGACAAGCACCAGCTGAGTTACGCCCAACAGGATTCCTTTGATCTGACTTTCGGGTCGTCCCTTTCTCCCCCTGTAACTCAGCTCCACAGCCCCCTGGCGACCGGCATGGCGACCGGCATGCCCCCCTCCGGCCCCCAGGCGCCGGGCAACAAAAACCTGTCGTCCTCCTCCATTCCCTTCGGGCACCAGGGCCAGCCCTACGTAGTGAACTTCAGTGGGGACCACTCTGTGACCCTGGGCCTCAGGGACGGGGCGGAGGGCTTCCCGGGGTCGGGGCACGCTAACTACACGTACCACTGCCTGATGGAGCCTTCAGGCACCCAGGGGAGGCTGGTCCTCGAGCCTTGCGGGTCCCAGAGGTCCAACTCCCCCTCTTTCTCTGTGGGGGGCTTTACAGGGGTCAAAGGTCAGGAGGACCAGTGCAGAAGGGACACGCAGGCAGCGAGCCAGCCCAGGGCACAGCCCCAGACCTCCCACTACGGCCCCCCGCCAGCCCCGCCCACGGCCACGCCCCTCTCGGACAGAAAGCCCAGGAGACTGAGGCTGGTGGTGACGGACGGAACTGTGGATCTGGATCTGCAGTACACAGACTGATGATGTGTGTGTGTTCAGGAAGTGAAAACGTTTGGGATTGTTTGTTGTTTTTTGAAAAGTGTGTCACATTGCAAATGTCTGTCAGTCCTTTTTGATTTGTTTTTTGATTGCGTACATCGATTTCAAGGATGTAATTGGATGTTTGTGTTGTTTACTCGCAAATCTGTGAGTGAAGTTTAAACATATTTGATGGTATTTATTTTTATCAAGTAGGAGTTGGTTGTTTTTAAATCATATGTCCTCTGAATGTTTCAAAATTAAAATTGGTTAAAAAAATTCTGTTGTGAGCTCAACCGGCTCCTTAAGCATTTGACAATCTGTAATAACTGAGTTTAACCTCAAGGTGGAACTCATTCAACTCAGTTGCCCAGTAATTCAGAGCATGTTCTGTCATGTAACATAATTGCATGATCTTCCCTGTAAAACATTTATGGAACATAAACTGAAGCATAACGATGAATCCTTCATCTTTATTGATAAGTTTAAAATCGGTGCGTTGCTGTTTATCGATTAATACTTGTTCATTTTGGCTCATTGTTTGCCAAAGCTCTCACCCTTTCAGTATGAATTTGCTAGGTTCTGAATGAACTCATTTGAATCTGGTTTTAGTATGTATGTTTCCTAGTCTACAGGGAATGTGTGCATCAGATTGTCCGCCACACAGGTTTTGTGTCTAAGCACTGCCTTGCCGAACTGGATGAGGGAGGGCGGTGAGCAGTGTGTATCGGATAAGGCAGCGCATGAACAGTGTGTGCTGTCGAATGTTTTCAGATTTCACTGTATACGCAGTTCTAGAACCCTTGTCAGGTCTGCTCCTCGTCCAGCGTCCAGGCAGCCAGCTGCACACACGAGCCGCTCCAGAGCGGCTTCAGGGTGCGGATGTAACCTTTCATCTAGAAAGCTCTCTGTCATCATCTCTGTGTCTCCTCTGGTACTGGTCACTTAACACCAAAGCGTCCTGTAGCAACACGGCAGTCTGTGTCCGGGTCCAATAGGCTGGATGTCAATCAGTCAGTGTCAAGTTTTATGTGACGGTTCTTTTTGAATATTGTCATTGATCTGGTTTATTTCACCATCACATGGTATTTTACAGTTGATAGGCATGTTGGATGTTACTTTCAGCATTCCAGCTGCATAATCCTGTTCTTCTGGAGCAATGTTGGAGAGTGACTGCTGTGTTTCATGTGAACACAGTGGATTGGTACTGTTTGTGTTAGCATAATTTGCAGGCCAATGTTTTATTTATTTGAAAATCCTCATTCTTGAATGGTGCTTTAATGTATTTGAATATTTTACACACTGTTCAAAATGAAATGTTTTATATAGTGATTGGAAATTAATTTTATCTTCTGTTATGACATGGTCCTCAGATCAATTTGAGTCACTTGGAGTCACGGCAAAGATATATAAGCCTTTTTAAAGAGGCAAACTCTTTACAAACTTTGTAAAGATCTGCTGTAAAAAATATAAATCTGTAAATTGTTAAATTAAATCATTTTATTTAATGAATTCTCCTTGTATTGGTTCCTTTAACTGGTGTACTTGGCATGATGGCAAATCCAGGATGTTGATTGTTGATTCTTACTCTAGTTAAGAAACACTTTGTTGTGTTTGTCCCTCTCTGCTCTCCGTCCTCTCTGTCTCCCTCTCCCAAGCCATGACCCAGTAGAAACACTTTGTTGTGTTTGTCCCTCTCTGCTCTCCATCCTCTCTGTCTCCCTCTCCCAAGCCATGACCCAGTTTGTGTTCTGTGGGGAAAGTGATGGGTTAACTTCTATGCCAAGTGGAACAGCCCTCTCATAATGAGGACAGGGAGAGGCAGGCAGAGGGAGAGAGGCAGGGGGAGGCAGGCAGGCAGAGGGAGAAGGGGAGGGAGAATCAGGCAGAGGGAGAGAGGCAGGCAGAGGGAGAAGGGGAGGGAGAAGCAGGCAGAGGGAGAGAGGCAGGGGGAGGGAGAGGCAGGCAGAGGGAGAGAGGCAGAGGGAGAGAGGCAGGGGGAGGGAGAAGCAGGCAGAGGGAGAGGCAGGCAGAGAGGGAGAGGCAGAGGGAGAGAGGCAGGGGGAGGGAGAGGCAGGCAGAGAGCAGGCAGAGGGAGAGGCAGGCAGAGAGGGAGAGGCAGAGGGAGAGAGGCAGGGGGAGGGAGAGGCAGGCAGAGGGAGAGAGACAGAGGGAGGGAGAGACAGGCAGAGAGGGAGAGGCGATCTCCTTGCAGAGGAAGACTGCTTCCATGGGTTTGCTGCTGAAACCACAGAATAGTCTCAGAGCATTTAGTGTCCTTGGTATTGGCACTGGTATCACACTGATATCTTTCAGCTGAGGATATTCACTACTTGTATTTATGTATTTGTGGGCAGTTGGGGAAATGATGATGGACTGTTTTATATGAACCACCATTTGGAGTTATGAAAAACACATTTGGGCTTTATTACAGTAGAAACTAAACCACGTACTATAATTCCTGTAAATGTAAAAAGTATGTATGCCTTTGTTACGGTCTCTCTCTTTCTCCTCCTATTCGATACCTCTCAGGTGCGGTGCGTTGCCGGCTGATGACGTGGGCGTGTCCATCAAGGCTCCTCGTTAGCCAATCAGGAGAGCTTATCATGTGTCAGTTTGGGTTTGTGTTGTGGGGAGAGGAGAGGTTGGTAAGAGCTGTGGTTGAGAACCATAAGAGAACCGCTCTGTTGATTGTTTATCTTTGTATTTGTGGACCCACTGTGTTTGTAACCCTGGTCCTTGTCCTAGACGTCTGTGGAGTAGGGCTAGGTAAGATACCCTGGGGTTTACATACACCCGTAGGTAACCCTCTGTTATACACACTAGGGCTGTGTCTACTACCGCGCACTTAACGAAGTACACTGCAATGTAGTGCACTGCAATGTAGTGCACTTACATTTGCAGTGCACTCAGTTGCTGAGTAGCGCTGTCTAAACTGGAACACTTTACTTACCCACTTAGCGGGAAGTGACGCACGCAAATCAGCTTGCGACACCCGAGAAACTAAACCCGCGAAACAAACCCGCTAGTATTTCTGTCACTGGACTCCTCCTCTTCCGCTACGTAGCCAAGATGGCGCCTGTTTAGGGCGAGTAGTGTCCATCGTCGGACACTTCATTTTTGGACCGTTTGCAGTGCATCATCCGGGTACTTTCAGTGCACTGAATTATTTTGGTTTTTCAGCGTAAGCGCCCTAAGCACTGAAAGTAAGTGCTCGAAGTGCACAAGTGCGCGGTAGTAGACAGCCTAGGTTAGATTATTTAATATGGTATGGTAATGGAGAGGAAAGGGAGGGAGGAGAGGAAGGGCAGGGAGGAGGAGAGGAAGGGCAGGGAGGAGAGGTAGGGCAGGGAGGGAGGAGAGGAAGGGCAGGGAGGAGAGGAAGGGCAGGGAGGAGAGGTAGGGCAGGGAGGGAGGAGAGGCAGGGCGGATGGAAGCTCAGAAGTGCTGGGGTGGCCGATGTTATTTCCCAGGTGACTGCCGGCTGAAGATGCCAGGGACGTGGCTGTAAGTCATAGCGATGACAAAGCTGTGTGAGAGAGAAAGGCCTGGATAAATATTGCAATACCACAAACAGTATTTTGGCTCCTATCATTATTAAACACCCATGTTTTCTTTTTCAGCCAGTCGGCTGCTTACCTGTGTGGTTAAAACATGAGCTGAGTTTGATCATATAAGATAAGACGATGTTATCTTCCATTTCATTGACATGAAAATATGCCTTTTACATTCTGGAAACATAGTATAGGACAAACAACAAAGTACAACTAAATGACATAAAATAAGTGTTTATCAGCAGCAGTGCTCATGGGCTGGGGGTAGGTTATGATGTGATGAAGACAAGCTCAGCAGCAGTGCTCATGGGCTGGGGGTAGGTTATGATGTGATGAAGACAAGCTCTTTGCAGAGGATTACCGCGAGGAAGCAAGTGTCCCGCAGTCACTGAATATGTCAGTTCCTCTGAAATATGATAAAGAGTAACCGCACATGAACACATACTCACTGATGCACTGCTGCTTCATAGCAGTGTTCCTGTAAATGATCTCAGTCAGAAAGCAATGATCGCTTTAATGTACCCGTAATGTGCTAGTATATATTCATCTTGAATGTGGACGGTTACCTGAAGAGATACAGGTCTTCCTGTCATCTCAGAGTGCATCGCTAGTCTCCATAACCACAGTTTAATCATTTGTTGTTGTGACATTTTCAGCTAAATTCGTCAGCATCTGTAGTCCAGCCAGCATGAGCCATGGGAGTGCTGTAACAGATGGTTCTGTTGAGAACTTCCACCAGCAGAGCCAGGGACCAGAGCCTGACAGGGCCTCCCATCACAGCTCAGAGTAAACCAATTATGGGCTGAAATTGTTTGATGTCATGGAGCCAGAAGAGATATGACTGCAGAACCCACACACTCCCAAGTATCACCATGGATACGACGCTCAAACAGCCCTGCCGGATCCCTCCAGGAGGACAAGAGGAACCAGGAGTGTCTGCTGTCAGGGGAACCAGGAGTGTCTGCTGTCAGTGGAACCAGGAGTGTCTGCTGTCAGTGGAACCAGGAGAGTCTGCTGTCAGGGGAACCAGGAGTGTCTGCTGTCAGTGGAACCAGACGTGTCTGCTGTCAGTGGAACCAGGAGTGTCTGCTGTCAGGGGAACCAGGAGAGTCTGCTGTCAGGGGAACCAGGAGAGTCTGCTGTCAGGGGAACCAGGAGTGTCTGCTGTCAGTGTAACCAGGAGTGTCTGCCGTCAGGGGAACCAGGAGTGTCTGCTGTCAGGGGAACCAGGAGAGTCTGCTGTCAGGGGAACCAGGAGTGTCTGCTGTCAGGGGAACTAGGAGTGTCTGCTGTCAGTGGAACCAGGAGTGTCTGCTGTCAGGGGAACCAGGAGTGTCTGCTGTCAGGGGAACCAGGAGAGTCTGCTGTCAGTGGAACCAGGAGAGTCTGCTGTCAGGGGAACCAGGAGAGTCTGCTGTCAGGGGAACCAGGAGTGTCTGCTGTCAGGGGAACCAGGAGTGTCTGCTGTCAGGGGAACCAGGAGTGTCTGCTGTCAGGGGAACCAGGAGAGTCTGCTGTCAGGGGAACCAGGAGTGTCTGCTGTCAGTGGAACCAGGAGTGTCTGCCGTCAGGGGAACCAGGAGTGTCTGCTGTCAGGGGAACCAGGAGAGTCTGCTGTCAGGGGAACCAGGAGTGTCTGCTGTCAGGGGAACTAGGAGTGTCTGCTGTCAGTGGAACCAGGAGTGTCTGCTGTCAGGGGAACCAGGAGTGTCTGCTGTCAGGGGAACCAGGAGAGTCTGCTGTCAGTGGAACCAGGAGAGTCTGCTGTCAGGGGAACCAGGAGAGTCTGCTGTCAGGGGAACCAGGAGTGTCTGCTGTCAGGGGAACCAGGAGTGTCTGCTGTCAGGGGAACCAGGAGTGTCTGCTGTCAGGGGAACCAGGAGAGTCTGCTGTCAGGGGAACCAGGAGTGTCTGCTGTCAGCATCTCCACAGTTAGTCAGTGTTCCTTCTCCACCCACTGTCTCTGCCCCTCTCCTTCCTCTCTGCGTCTGGATGGTAACAAGCCTTGCAGCACCAGCTTCACCCATTCGCTTACACGCATCTTTTATTCCTGATTCACTTCATTTCAATATGCATGTCTTTGTGCACGTGCGTGTGCTCAATCAGCCGTGCACGTAACCCAGACTGGGCTGCAGTTAGGGTGTTAAGACTGAATCCTGACAACCAGAAATGTGAACGACAGGAGCGTTTCATTTATCAATGTATTTGAGCCGTCAATATTGTGCAATGTAAATGAGATTTGACAGTGTTTTGGGTCTGTGATTTTGGGTGGGATCCTACTAGTATCAGCAGCGCTGTCTTCAGCTCAATGAGAACATGCAGATTCCCTTCACAGAGTCGAACTCCTCAGAACATCAAAGAGATACACTGAAAGAAAAGGGAGAGGAGAGGAGAAGGAGGGAGGGAGGGAGGGAGGGAGGGAAGGAGGGGGAGGGAGGAGTGAGCCTTGTTTGTGGGCGCTGATGGAGGCGACTGAGAGTGAGACCAGGAAGAGAGGATGAGGGGGGAGGGGCCACGGCATCAGGGAGAGAGAGAGAGAGATGGGTATGGGAGGGGGCGAGGGAGAGAAACCAACCAACCAGCTGAAAGGGAGAGAGATCTGGGCTGTTTGAACATGCTTCAGGGGGAGAGAGAGAAGGAGAGAGAGCAGGGGAGAGGGAGATCGTCAGAACCCAGGAAACAGAAGCGTTACGCCGCGCTGCTGCAGGGAGGTAGAACGGGGCATTGAGGATATCGGCTCCCAGCGAACACAGACTGCAGACCTGCCGTAAAATGTGATTTTTGGGGGTCTGACTACTGCAGCCGTGATCTTCCTCCCTCTTCCTCCCTTTACCTCCCTCGACCTCCCTCTCCTTAAATACATCTGCATCTGGAAGCTGCTGGGTCCCTCTCTCTCCTGCCTCCCCCCTCCCTGTCCACTGGAGGATCTGTTTAACAAGACATCAAGAAGAACACAGTAAGTCAAGTGATTTCCTTTTCTCTCGGGAGACGATGGGGGGGGTTTCGCTCGGCAAACAGAGAGGAGCGGGATCTTCTTTTGGCGAGGGTGCTGGGGGTGTGTGGAGGGTGGGGTGTTGGAGGAGAAGTGGGTAGGTTGTGTGTGTGTGTGCGCTGGAGGGGTGGGGGTGTTGGAGTTGCGGTGGGGGGGGTTGGTAGGGTGTGTGTGTGGGGGTGTGTTCAAGTCGTTGATGTGAGTCTTCTGAAGGCGTTCGTCTCCCGGGTAGATGAGCGTGAGGAGTTGTGTCCTGACTGTAACTGTAGACGCACATGTGCTGCCCGTCCTCCGATGAAGACTGGAGATGTTCAGATGAAAGGAGAGAGAGAGGAGGCAGAGGAGGATCTGAGAGGAAGGACAGACAGAAGGAAAGAGTAGCAATGTCTGTTTGTGTGTGTGAGTGTGTGTGCACACTAAGAGTTATCTTTATGGCAGTTTATGGCAAAGTGCACAGTTACACATGGCTCTCCAGCTACCTGCATTAGGAACATGATGGTGTTATTAGCTGGTGACGAGTCTCAGCTGTGTTCCCGTCAGGCAGGTCATCGCAGCCTGGCAGCAGCAGAAACAGCTGGTCTGTGTACGGGACAGACAGAGGCAAGGAGGTGAACACACCCACACAGAGAGTCCAGGAGAGACCTGGTTGTTGTTCAGGACGAGGAGAGGACGCCAGGGTTGGCTTGGCATCACACTGAGCGGACGCATCAGAACGCAGAGTGTGAAAGGAATGGCCATGTTATCTGAGGGTCCCTGGATCTAACGCCCTGTCACACCCTGATACACACGCACGCACGCCGGGCGGCTGAGTGACATCTCATTCTGCTGGGGATGCTGTCGTCAAGCAGCTCAGCAATGTCACTGATGCAAACATCAGAGCCACACACATGGGTACGTCCTGCAGACGGTCCACGCTGGCACACAGACCACACACCCTCACACATACTCACCCACAAACAGACAAACAGTACAGGGGGGTGGAGGGGCTGTACAGGGGGGTGGAGGGGCTGTACAGGGGGTGGAGGGGCTGTACAGGGGGTGGAGGGGCTGTACAGGGGGTGGAGGGGCTGTACAGGGGGTGGAGGGGCTGTACAGGGGGGTGGAGGGGCTGTACAGGGGATGGAGGGGCTGTACAGGGGGGTGGAGGGGCTGTACAGGGGGTGGAGAGGCTGTACAGGGGGGTGGAGAGATCAGATTCCAGGACACACAGAACAGCACAGCAGGGTAATGGTGTGGTGATTCAGAGTGAGATGAGATGGAGAGCCAAGTGGACCATACATAAATATGTAGGAAATATTTTCCATATTCAGAAGCTGTGAAAGCTTGGTGCGTGGTTTGGTATACAATATTTCCCTCCACACACACACACACACACTGCATACAGTGCTCCTGGGGGATGGAGGGATGAGGGGGGATGATGAAGGGGTTGTCAGTGGATAATCACTCAGAGGCGCACCGGGATGAGAGGAGCTAAATTTAGCAACAATGAAAAACGTCGCCGTTCCTTTGCATGATGTTTGTCAGCGGCCTCCTCTGGGCAGCGCTGCATCACGGGCAGAGCTGCATCACGGGCAGAGCTGCATCACGGGCAGAGCTGCATCACAGGCAGGGGAGACTGCTTTACAGTTTCCCAGCCAGTGTGAGGAGGGCTGAGGTCACCATGGTGATAAACTAGTGTGTCTGTGAGACCCGAGTGGTTCTGCCTGACTGAGAGAGAGACGGACTCACACTTCACACGGCTGAATGGTCCTGTCTTGCTGTGTAAACACACTCAAACACGTCATGATGTCACTGCACACACACATGCTCACACAGACACACACATATTCTCACACAGACACACACACATATGCTCACACAAACACACACACATGCACACACAGACACACACACATGCTCACACACAAACACACACATATGCTCACACAGACACAGTCTGCACACGTGTTTTGATTGGAGCAGAAACTGCCTGGTCAACAGACATTCGATCCAGTTGGTGTGTTTGTTAACAGTTGATGGGGCTTACTGACTGTCCAACAGTTAGTCACCCACCAACAGCTCAAGCAGGAGAGACTGGGCCTCGTCCACCCAGACAGACTGGAGAGGGGGCGTGAGGCGGGCAGGACCAGACCGTACGTACGTAACCAGACCGTACGTACGTAACAGCCGCAAAAAAATGCGCCCTGCAGAATTTTTATTTTGTTTGTGTTTTTTTGCTGGGTGCATATTTTGGCAAAAACAAACACATTTAAACAAAATATAACATTAGAGTAAAATTTGCTGAAAAACTAAAACGGAAGGCCGGAGTACTCAACCCAGTATCACATACTTTCGTGAAATAGTCACGAAAAAGAATCTAATATTTCGTGACACTTTCACGAAATTTGGCACTTTTTTCGTGACTATGCCACGTTTTTTCAACCAGTGCATTTCAATGGAGAGAATATTTCGTGACCTCGGCACGTTTTAATGAACCAATTCATTTCCTTAGGAAATGTACTAGCCTACCTATTTCCCTGCACAGGTTGAAAAAACGTGGCATAGTCACGAAAAAAGTGCCAATTTCGTGAAAGTGTCACGAAATATTAGATTCTTTTTCGTGACTATTTCACGAAAGTATGTGATACTGAGTACTACCTCCTTGGTGTTATCAGAACATGCTAGCACAGTGAGGCGAGTGAGTTTGTGTGTTCAAGAACTTTCAAGAAGAAAATAATGAAGCTCTCCGGGGAGGATTTTAAAAAGAAAGGAAGAAGAAGAGAAACGGGCAGAGGCGAAAGGTAAATCCTTAAATTCTGTTCTTAGTCTAGAATGAATTCCAGATAAGAATGTATTCTACATTATACAAAAAATACATGATTAAAATAGGGGCGCACATATAAAGCCAATAGCCAGTGCAACAACACTACAAATATCTTACTCGTTGCATAGCACACCCATTAAGGAAGACAAACACGGCAATTTGTCAACAAGTGAGGAATACTGGTAAAAATCCAAGTGTTGTATTGTCAACTTTCGCGAATGGATTGTATGTAATCTTGCTAGCTAGTTAGCTAACGCTAGCTAGCCAGTTGTGACGTTCCTTGTTATTGCCATGCAGGCGGTGCACCGTGTGTGCACCGTTGAACAGGGGGGCGTGGCCGGAGCGTAGTTCAGCACAGACGTGACCTTATCTCAGGGATTATGTTCTTTATTTCTTGTTTGTTCATCGTTGCGATCGTTGTTGTGTTTATTTGAAAGAAATGCAGTCTTGCAGGGCAAAATAGCGAAGTGAAGCTCGCCTAGAGCGCCAAATGTGCTAAGGCCGCCCCTGGGTATAAGGTGGGCAGGACCAGGCCAGGGTGTGTGGGGTCGTGTCATGGAGACTCAGAACTCAGTCTGCTTATCTGCAGATGCTCTCGCCTGCAGTGACCCCGGAGAGCACAGGGCTCTCTGTCACCACGCTGGTTTATTCTAATTAATCTGACTAATTGAATATCTCTCTTCACACAGAACCATGAGTCTGATGCTTACCTACCCTAAAGAGAGGGGGCTTTGAGCTAGACTTATGTTGATTAGTTTGTCTTAGTTGGATTAATTCCAGTCACGTTCGTTCAACATTCAGAGCTGTCTTCTGGGGCCAGTGATGTGTACAGAAGTTTGTTGTTTCCTCCTCGCTTCACTCTTCATTGTGGTGACGCTCTCTCTCTCTCTCTCTCTCTCCCTCTCTCTCTCTCTCTCTCTCTCCTCTCTCTCTCTCTCGCTCTCTCTCTCTCTCTCTCGTCTCTCTCTCTCTCTCTCTCTGTCTGTCTTTTTCTCAATTTTCAATTAAATTCAGTTTTTCAATACACTCACTCACTCTCTCTCTGTCTTTCACATACACACACACATAAAGCCAGTCTCAGTCCCCCCCCAGTGTGCCTGTCTTCTTGACCCCCTGTCTTCCTCCTGGTTTATTTGTTAAGTGCTGAGAATAGAGGATTACTTCCACTTCAATATTTGCTACATTTCTCCGGAGGGTTAGGGTTAGAGGGATGTAGTTCATAACTTCAGATTCAGCCCCTCTCTCTCTCTGTCTGTCTCTCTATCTCTCTCTCCCTCTCCCTCTCTATCTTTACAGTATACAGTATATCTCTCTCCCTCTCTCCCTCTCTCTCTACAGTGTATATCTCTCTCCTCGATCTCTCTATAGTTCCTCCCTTCCTCTCTCCCCCTCTCTTTTTCTCTCTCGCCCAAGGTAAACGACTGATCTGGGACAGACAGCCTCCCCTGCGCTCTGTCCTACTTTTGTCCTCTCTCCCTCTCTCTGTCTCCTCTCTCTCCCCTTCTCTCTCTCTCTCTCTCTCTCTCTCTCTTCTCTCTCTCTCTGTCTCTCTCGTGTCTCTCTCTCTCTCTCTCTCTCTCTCTCTCTCTCAGAGTCCACCTCTGTCCAGTGTCCTCATCTATCTCTCAGAGTCCATCTCTGTGTTTTCCTTTATTGCAAATGTCAGAAAGATGGAGTTGTCTTGAGCCTCAGACCCCTGCAGGGCAGAGAACTTTCCAGTCTAAATATGAATCTGTGCTGTAGATACGTCATTGGTTCCTTGTACCCTGGTACATTCAGTTTTGTCAAATGAAGGAAAACAAGTGGCTTTTGAACGAAGTAACCTAAAGTAGAAACTTCCTGGTAGCAGCTGTGTGCTGTTCTCAGCAGCGCTGCTGTAGAGCTGACCCGGGGTGGGTGACCCGGGGTGGGTGACCCGGGGTGGGCGACCCGGGTGGGCGACCCGGGGTGGGCGACCCGGGGTGGGCGACCCGGGGTGGGCGACCCGGGGTGGGCGACCCGGGGTGGGCGACCCGGGGTGGCTGACCCGGGGTGGGTGACCCGGGGTGGGTGACCCGGGGTGGGCGACCCGGGGTGGCTGACCCTGGTTGTGGGCTGTCAGACAGGACAGCCAGGTGTCTGATACCAGCAGCCCTGGAGGTAGACAGGACACCTCTAGTCCTCCCCGTCTTACTGTCCTCTGTCTTCTCTCTCTCTCTACTCTCTATCTCTCTCTCTCTCTTGTCTCTCTCTTGTTTCTCTCTCTCTCTCTCTCTACTCTGTCTCTCTCTCATCTCTCTCTCTCTCTCTCTCTCTCTCTCTCTCTCTCTCAGTCCCTCTCTCTCTCTGCTCGTCCAATGTCTGGTTCAATCCACATCTGGCACTCAGCAACAATCCCATTCATGGCAATAACACTGAAGCACCGTCCAGCATCTCCCTGCAGGTCGGCCGGGCCGGGGGAGATCGGGGCTGACTGTGGCACCGAGAGGGAGAAGAGAGAGGAGGGAGAAGAGAGAGGAGGGAGGGTTGGGCATTTTCCCAGCAGTCACCAGTGCATCATCAAAGTGCAGCTATTTTTAGCCGGGGGCGCGTGGCGGAGGCTGCGGCCCAGGACGGTGATCACCGGCGTCAGCAGCATGGCAGGATCCCCACCGTAGCTCCTCACTGGGTCCCTGCTGTCTCTGAACACTGCTCCCTGGTGCAACATCCCTGCTCACACTGAACACTGCTCCCTGCTGCAACATCCCTGCTCACACTGAACACTGCTCCCTGCTGCAACATCCCTGCTCACACTGAACACTGCTCCCTGGTGCAACATCCCTGCTCACTCTGAACACTGCTCCCTGGTTGCAACATCCCTGCTCACACTGAACACTGTGTCTGGTGCAACATCCCTGCTCACACTGGACACTGCTCCCTGGTGCAACATCCCTGCTCACACTGAACACTGCTCCCTGGTGCAACATCCCTGCTCACACTGAACACTGCTCCCTGGTGCAACATCCCTGCTCACACTGAACACTGCTCCCTGGTGCAACATCCCTGCTCACTCTGAACACTGCTCCCTGCTGCAACATCCCTGCTCACACTGAACACTGCTCCCTGCTGCAACATCCCTGCTCACACTGAACACTGCTCCCTGGTGCAACATCCCTGCTCACTCTGAACACTGCTCCCTGGTGCATGTGCAACATCCCTGCTCACACTGGACACTGCTCCCTGGTGCAACATCCCTGCTCACACTGAACACTGCTCCCTGGTGCAACATCCCTGCTCACACTGAACACTGCTCCCTGGTGGCAACATCCCTGCTCACACTGAACACTGCTCCCTGGTGCAACATCCCTGCTCACACTGAACACTGCTCCCTGGTGTGTCCTGGTGCTCCCTGGTGTGTTCTCTCTTCTTCCCTGGTCTACTAGGGTGAGACTACGGTGCTTCTGGCTTCTGCTTAGGCACACATGAGTTTTAGTCATCGTCAGGGTTATGTGTGGTGTGTGTGGTGTGTGTGTGGTCTGTGGTGAGAGAGAGTGTGTGTGTGGTGCACCAGCAGAATGTATTCACGCCCCAACAACTAGTGTCCTTCTTTCTATACAGGGCGGTCATTAAGACATGCAACTGATCACGACAGGAAGTAATAGAACAGAACACATGACCATACGATGAGGTCATAGCTGATCTCCTGATAGTCAGAACAGAAGCGGAGATGAGACATCTCAAGTCCTCCACAGTGGTGGGTGTTTTCAACTTCAACACAGATGATGAATGTTGCTGTATTAAGCTGGGAGGACTGGTACGGGCGCTTTGCAGCATTAATAATAGACAGACTGCTGCTAGTATTTATAGTAACGGTGAAGGGGCTGTGGCAGTGTGAATGGGAGCTGATGATGACAGATCCTGTGGCGCGGCGGGGGTTAACAGAGCAGCGATCGTGGGCTCCATAGAAACACACTCCACAAGACGATCGCTCAATCACTCGCTCTCTCATGCTCTCTCACGCACAAACACAATCGCAAAAATAACAAAAACACTTCATTCTTTGATGGCGAGGCTGAAGGGTTTCGCTCAGCGAGGTGAGAAGTGCTAAAGGGTCTCCGATGCTCCTACAACTCGTTGAATGATTTAAAACACAAACACAGGAGAGATGTGAAGTGCAAGAAGTGGGACGTGGGGGAGAGATGGAGGAGAGAGAGAGATGGAGGAGAGAGAAGATGGAGGAGAGAGAAGATGGAGGAGAGAGAGAGATGGAGGAGAGGAGATGGAGGAGACGAGATGGAGAGAGAGATGGAGAAGAGAGAGATGGAGAGAGATGGAGAAGAGAGAGATGGAGAGAGAGATGGAGGACAGAGAGAGAGGGAGGAGAGAGATGGAGGAGAGAGATACAGGGGAGAGGAGAGATGCAAGGGGAGAGAGAGAAAGCCATCAAGCAGCAAATAGAGAGAGGGAGGGAGGGAAGAGAATGAGATGGAAAAGTCGTTGATGTCAAGTCGTATTGATTGGCCTACATAGAATAGATTAAGACAATGGAAATGTGCTGGCTCTCCCTTCAGGGTTTATGAAGTCAGATTTAAATGTGCGGGTTCCTCTCGTTCAGCATCATCTCCCTTCGTCACTTCTCCTGTCAGCTGACTCGAGTCCTTCAGAGTCGGAAGGCAGGAGGAGGAGGGAGGGGCTTGAGAAGATCTGTCTGTTCATGTGGTTGCTCTCTTGTCTCTGGAAGAGACCATGACTGACGGTGGTACTTTGTGAATACATTTGTAATCTGTAAAAACAAACCCCCCCAAAAAATATATTGTAATATATATATATATATATATTAGGGCTGTCAAGCAATGAAAATATTTAATCGCGATTAATCGCATTATTTCATATGATCAATCGCGATTAATCGCATTATTTCATATGATTAATCGCGATTAATCGCATTTAATCCCAAATGTATTAAATCTATTTAATATGTTAAAATCTTACCCCAATAAATTATTTAAAAAAAACTAAAACATTAAAAGGGTGTACTTCAAAACTTCTAATAGGCCTAACTGGATGATAATGTCCATATAACAAGTTCAGATGGAGTTTTATTCACTCACAAACTATACTGCTGTATAATAAACATCCACAAAATTAGACTAGTTCTGGAATATAAAATACATTTAAGACATGTTGTCTCCGATATCCTGCTCCATAATAATCAAATCTCACTCAAACATACTTCAGATACTTCAGCAACCACAGATTGACCTTAATATTGAACAATACAGTTTCTATTTTGTTGAACCCAGTCAGCTCCTCGCTTCTTTTGTGAGTGTTGGTCTGCCAAATATTACCGGATGCGAACGGTACTTTGTTAACAATCTGTTAACAAAGTACCAACATGCTTACAGAAAGGGACATTCCACATGCACAGCACTGACGCAAATGGCAGATGACTGGTACAGAGAACTAGACAACAAAATGTTATGTGGAGCAGTCTTCTTGGACTTTACAGCAGCATTTGATCTGCTTGAACATGTGCTTCTTCTGGAAAAACTGGTGTGCTATGGCTTTAAACCATCTGCAGCTACCTGGATGGGAAGTTACCCATTTAACAGATCACAGAGTCTTCTTTAATGGAAGTCACTCAGACAGTGTGTTGGTGGACAGTGGAATTCCACAGGGAAGCTGTCTAGGCCCACTAATGTACTCGATCTTCACTAATGATCTACCTCAAGTATTAAGTAGTGCAAATCTAGGTATGTATGCAGATGACACTACTGTATATGCAGCAGCAAAAACAGTAGAAGAAACTGACAGTTGTCCTAAACAGGGAGCTAAGTTCCATTGGAAAGTGGGTCCGTGATAACAAGATGGTTCTCAACTTGGCTTAAAAACAAGCATCATCTTTGGGTCTAATCATTCTCTGTTAGCGCAGAGCCAGAGCTTAGACTGTGCATAGATGGAACTTCCATTAAACAAGTAAAGGTAACTAAGCTATTGGGAGTCACCCTAGATGATAAACTGTCCTGGTCAAAGCATATTGACACTATAGTCAATAAAATGGGCAAAGCACTAGCTGCAGTTAGACGATGCAGAAATCATCTTACACCTGATCTAAGAATACTGGTAGTTAGCTCTCTTGTTCTGTCACAGCTGGATTATTGTCAGATAGTATGGGCAAATGCCACCAAGAAATACCTGAATAGATTACAGCTTGTACAAAACAAGGCTGCACGCTTTGCTCTACAGTGTCCTTACAGAACCAGCATACAAAGTATGCATGCCAGTCTCCACTGGCTAAAAGTTGAAAACAGGATGATAGCTGCACTTCTTTTGTCAACATGGCGCCTCTTGCAGTCTAAAAACCCAGCAGCAGTATAGGCAAATAAAAAATGTTTTAGCCTCACACAGCTATGCCACTAGACGAGCAATAGAAGGTAGGTTTTCACTCCCCAGAGCTAATACCAATTTTCTTAAACGTACTGTGGGATACAGGGCCATGAAGTCATGGAACCTAATACCGACGGAAATTATAAACATAACACGTAAATGTATGTTCAAAAAGCAAATAATGAAACACTTGGGGACAGCGTACTTGTGACACCAGATGGTGATATACTGTACAGAAATGTGTTGTACTCTCTTATATGGTTCGCAGCTTACGCTTCTATGGAATAGGATATGTCAGGGTTTTATATCATGACAAAGGGAAATTGCATAACCACTAGGTACTTAAAAAAAATATATATATTTTTTGTAATATTTTTTATATTTGTAATGTAAAATTGTATGATCCTTATTTTCATGTATTTTAACTTTTGATACTTGTAATGTAATGTATGTTTTAAATGTTAGATATTGGTATTGTAATGCATGTTTCAAATGTTTGTTGTTAGTATGTAAGTCTTATATGTGGACCCCACTAAAAGTAGCTCTGTCTTAGGGTAGAGCTAATGGGGATCCTTCTAAATAAACAAATGAACGCTGCTGCTGCTACCGCTAACGCTGCTAACGCTGCTGCTGCTAGCTGTGTGCTGTGCTTTGCTTGCATGTGATAGTTTAGGCTGGAAGTACTCCGGTGATAACTAAACTCAGCCTGACAATCAGTACACACAGCCTTAGTTTTGTCAACCGAGCCGTCTGCAACTTTTTGAAATGGAACTTCCCATCTAAAAGCCCTCTCTCCGTCATTCAGCTACCGTCGACAGTCAAAATCATGTGACGACAGGTGATTCCCAGGGTCAAAAAGCGTGTAACGGCATTTTTTTTTCGCGTTTAAAGTGAGATTGCGTTAACTTTGACAGCCCTAATATATATATATATACATACATTGTTTTGTTTAATCAGTTACACTAATATTTTGTTGAACTGTTGTGTGTTGGTTGCATTTGACAGAGTCTGCGGTTTAGAGAAAGTAGATGTACTGTGACTTTGGTGTGTTCAACTAAGGTTTTAATTTCTTTTTGCTTTTGGCTGTGATTTGGCTGGGTATTAAACAAGGCTTTTCTTATCTATTGTAAAGCTGGCAAATGGAAAGCTAGCAGGCATCAAAGCCAAAGTGCTGATTCAGCCATGAGGAGCCACAGGGGGCCGTCAGACTCTGAGCTGCTTGTCACGTCCTCCTCGACCGAAGGGAAAGTATGAGCAGCATGGGCTCACGATGACACAAATGAGAAAGATCGCGAAGCTAGAGAGATTATGAGAGGCGAGAGAGATACGAGACGAGAAGAGAGAGGAGAGAGACAGAGATGACGAGAGAGAGAGTCAGAAAGAGAAATAGAAAGAGCAAGCTACCTCGCCACATAGAAAGCATAACGAACAGACAACTCATCTCCCTCCATCTCTCTCTCTCTCTCTCTATCTCTCTCTCTCTCTCTGTCTCTCTCTCTCTCTCTGTCTCTGTCTCTGTCTCTGTCTCTGTCTCTGTCTCTGTCTCTGTCTCTGTCTCTGTCTCTGTCTCTGTCTCTGTCTCTGTCTCTGTCTCTGTCTCTCATTGTTCCTTGTCTCTGTGACATCACTGACTGCTTTACCTTGTCTTGTGTCTAATCACAACACCTTCATACAGGTGTTTACAGTAACAACGGCCAGAACGACAAAGACCATTAGTTCTTTCAGACTCCCTACCCCCTCTGCCCAGCTCCCAGAGAGCTGAGCACCACAGACATCTCTCATGAAACCCACGCACGGTGTTTCGCTGTAAAAGCCCTGTTTCTGAAGGACGTGGTGAGGGTGTTTTCTGAAGGACGTGGTGAGGGTGTTTCTGAAGGACGTGGTGAGGGTATTTCTGAAGGACGTGGTGCGGGTGTTTCTGAAGGACGTGGTGAGGGTGTTTCTGAAGGACGTGGAGAGGGTGTTTCTGAAGGATGTGGTGAGGGTGTTTCTGAAGGACGTGGTGAGGGTGTTTCTGAAAGACGTGGTGAGGGTGTTTCTGAAGGACATGGAGAGGGTGTTCTGAAGGACGTGGAGAGGGTGTTTCTGAAGGACGTGGTAAGAGTGTTTCTGAAGGACGTGGAGAGGGTGTTTCTGAAGGATGTGGTGAGGGTGTTTCTGAAGGACGTGGTGAGGGTGTTTCTGAAAGACGTGGTGAGGGGTGTTTCTGAAGGACATGGAGAGGGTGTTTCTGAAGGACGTGGAGAGGGTGTTTCTGAAGGACGTGGTAAGAGTGTTTCTGAAGGACGTGGTGAGGGTGTTTCTGAAGGACGTGGTGAGGGTGTTTCTGAAGGACGTGGTGAGGGTGTTTCTGAAGGACGTGGTAAGAGTGTTTCTGAAGGACGTGGAGAGGGTGTTTCTGAAGGACGTGGTGAGGGTGTTTCGCTATAAAAGCCCTGCTTCTGAAGGACATGGAGAGGATGTTTCTGAAGGACGTGGTGAGGGTGTTTCACTGTGAAAGCCCTACTTCTGAAGGACATGGAGAGGGTGTTTCTGAAGGACATGGAGAGGGTGTTTCTGAAGGACGTGGAGAGGGTGTTTCTGAAGGACGTGGTAAGAGTGTTTCTGAAGGACGTGGTGAGGGTGTTTCTGAAGGACGTGGTAAGAGTGTTCTGAAGGACGTGGAGAGGGTGTTTCTGAAGGACGTGGTGAGGGTGTTTCGCTATAAAAGCCCTGCTTCTGAAGGACATGGAGAGGATGTTTCTGAAGGACGTGGTGAGGGTGTTTCACTGTGAAAGCCCTACTTCTGAAGGACATGGAGAGGGTGTTTCTGAAGGACATGGAGAGGGTGTTTCTGAAGGACGTGGTGAGGGTGTTTATGTCATGGCTGCTCTCAAACAATGTTGCCAATTTTGTGACTTTTCACCTTCCCTCACTGAAAATCTTGGGGTGGCACACCAAAAAGCTATAACAGAATCTAAGGAATTCTATTTTGGGATTCATGTTTATGAATGAACTCAAATTAATGTTACTAACATCTGTGGTGCTAAGACTAACACCAGTAATAAAAACTAATATAAAACAATCAGACTCAGGAGGAAGCAGGGCCATTGAGGGGGGGCAGGGATTGTATCAGCTTGGCCTTGGCCCCCTCGGCCCCCCCTTGGCGGAGCCCCTGTTCCTGCACGTCCCCCCCGCCTGCAGCCATGAGGCAGCCTCTGCTGTTAATATTTCACACAGCGTCGTATGCTCCCGCAGCGAGGCCATCAGTTATTCATCAGCCCCTCCGCCCCTCTGAAGCCGCCCGCGGGACAACTACCCACCCCCTCTCTGGCGCTGGGGCCGCCCCTCTTCCTGCTTCCTGCTTCCAAACTCACTGCCTCTGTGTGTGATGTCATCATCTCCATCACCCAGAGAGAGAGGAGCTCTGAGTCAGCTGCTGGAGGAAGAACAAAGAAGAGGGAGATGGAGAGTGAGAGAGAAACAGGGAGGGGTGGGTGAAGCACAGAGAGAGAATACAGCACAGTGAATTGTAATTGAGAAAAATAGACAGACAGAGAGAGAGAGGGAGGAAGAGGATGGGAGAAAGAGGGAGAGAGAGGAAGAGAGAGAGAGAGGAAGAGAGAGGGAGAGAGAGGAAGAGAGCGGGAGAGAGGGAGAGAGAATGCTCCGAAGCAGGATGAGGTAACCGTGCTGTCTCGTGATCAGCTGGTGTTGGTCATCTGGGTTAGGAGACGTAGAGCGGTCCTCTCCAGTAACTATGACATCAGAGCTGCCTCTTAGGAGGTGAACAACTGACGTTTTCATCTAAACTCTCCCAATACCACTCACATCCCGGAAACCCAAGTGGCATTGAAGCTTTGCAGAGATGTGTCTGAACTTCTGAGTAAAGGTGGATGTTTGTGTGTTTAGAGAGATGCTTGTTTGGTGTTGGTCACATGGTCTGCTCTGAAAAACATGTTCTCCTGTGATGTGGTCTCTCCTGGGTTGTGGTTTGACTGAAGGACATTTTGACGAATGGCAGAGGCCTGGGGGCGGGGACTGCAGTTCCATCAGCTCTCGATTGGCCCGACTCACAAAGGCACCTGGAGGGTCAAAGTTGGTTCCACTCATCACGCCCCATCTGTCAATATGCATGGATGTGTTTGGTTAATGAAGTATGTGTGTGTGTGGTTAATGAAGTATGTGTGTGTGTGGTAATGAAGTATGTGTGTGTGCATGTGTGTGTGTGTGTGGTTAATGAAGTATGTGTGTGTGTGCTCATGATTTTATTCATGTGCACCGCAGGTCATCCTGTGTGTGTGTGTGTGTGTGCATGCGTGCGTGCGTGCGTGTGTGTGTGCGTGTGTCTGACCGAGTGGGACGGAGAGAGATTGGCCGCTCCAGTTTCGTGGCATGAAAGTGGGGCGATCTGTTCCTTGGAAGTTTCCCAATGAAATTTCCTGGGGACTGAGACACTGAAAATATCTCTCTATTCACTTGCTTTGTCCTACATAGAAGAGAGGGAGCTAGAGAAGAGAGAGAGAGAGAGAGAATGAGATGGTGAGGCAGAGCAACAGGGGTGAGGGGAGGGTAGGAGTCATGGTGCTGGTGGAATGTTACTCTGTCCGTGTGACATCACCGAGCAGGTGGAGGGGAGGCAGGGAGGAGCAGGGCCTCAAAACAAACAGACCTTGACCCGTCCATGGTCCATCATCTCCGGGGTGTGACCTGAAACAGGAGTCCTTCTCCAAGGAGAGGGCTGGGAGATTGAAGGCGTGTGAAAGGGAGATAAGGAGTGAAAGAGATCTTAATCGAGCGTCTGCTGTGTCTTATCGTTACATCGATCTCTCTTATCCTTTTTGCTTGCGTGCACACGCCACACGCGGGCTGCACACGCCATGCACGTGGACGCAGGCAGGCACACAAGCGGCGCGAGCAGTCATTAGGTCTTTCATGTGTGACTCATGACTTTTATCTGGGGAACAGACTCCCCTTTTTTCTCCTTGGCCTCTCTTCTCCACTCAACTCTTGGCTTTATTTCATGAACATGTTTCTCCCCTTCTTTCCTATCCCCTTCTCTCCTCCTCTCCTCTACCCATTCTCTCTTCCTCTACTTCGCTCGTCTCTCACTCTCTCCTCCTCTCCACCTCTGTCTTTTCCTTCCTCCTGTCTTCCCACCCTGATCACGTCCTCTCCCCTTCCTCCCTCCTGTCTTCCCCCTGCTCACGTCCTCTCATCCTCCCTCCTGTCTTCCCCCTGATCACGTCCTCTCATCCTCCCTCCTCCCTCCTGTCTTCTCCCTGCTCACGTCCTCTCCTCCTCCTCCTCCTCCCTCCTGTCTTCCCCCTGCTCACGTCCTCTCCTCCTCCTCCTCCTCCCTCCTGTCTTCCCCCTGCTCACGTCCTCTCCTCCTCCTCCTCCCTCCTGTCTTCCCCCTGCTCACGTCCTCTCCTCCTCCTCCTCCCTCCTGTCTTCCCCCTGCTCACGTCCTCCTCCTCCTCCTCCCTCCTGTCTTCCCCCTGCTCACGTCTCTCATCCTCCCTCTTGTCTTCCCCTGCTCACGTCCTCTCCTCCTCCTCCTCCCTCCTGTCTTCTCCCTGCTCACGTCCTCTCCTCCTCCTCCTCCCTCCTGTCTTCCCCCTGATCACGTCCTCTCCTCCTCCTCCTCCCTCCTGTCTTCTCCCTGCTCACGTCCTCTCCTCCTCCTCCTTCCTGCTCTTCGTGACCTTTCTCCCTATTTAACCCAATTAGATTCCCTTTATATAGATTTCCCTCTCCCGTCCCTCCTCTTCCTGGCGTCTCCTGCCCCTCCCCCCTCCACCCCGCATCGCCCTGTCTTTGTTCTAAATCTCCTCCTGTCTCATCGTGGCTCTCCAGACCAGACCAGACCAGTCATGTTCCTCTATCCCTCATCTTCACACGCACACACACATGCACACACACACACACACACACACACAATGGCTTGTTGGATTTTGTGATCCGGGGGCCAGCCTCACCTGTAGTTCCAGCCTCACCTGTAGTTCCAGCCTCACCTGTAAGTCCGTCTCCGAGGGAAACGATCCCCACAGGTGTGAGGGAACGAGTGGAGTCTGTTCCCATGGCGACCATGTACCTCCTGGTGTTTGAGAATCAGGTTCTGCTGGATGTTCTGTGTGATATCTAACCCTCCCTCCTCTCCCCTCTGCCTCATCCCTCCCCTCCTCAATCTCCCCCTTCTCACTCTCCTCCCCCCTCAGTGCGTCTCCAGGGATGATGCCGTTGCCACGGGTGCCACCCTCCCTGTCTCCATGACGATGACGTTCAGCCCCCTCTCCAGTGACGAGGAACACCAAAGGATGCTGGGAAACAACCGACATCTCTACCCAGGGGCAGAGGAGGAGGAGGAAGAGGAGGAAGAGGGGGAAGAGGAGATGGACGAGGAGGGCCGCAATGAGGAAGGGGAGGATGAGGAGAATGGGGAGGTGGAGGAGGAAGAGGAGGAGGAGGAAGAGGAAGTCAGGCGAGGCGGGCTATCTCGCGGAGGCAGGGATGAGGGGCACAGGCAAGCAGGCAACATGGCAGGACGACCCCCGGGAGACAGACCGACCCGGCCCAGTAACACAGGACACACCACAAACCCCTATTCGTCCAACCCTGGACCCACTAACCAGCAGCCAGCCAATCAGAAGAGGATGAGAGATCGCAGCGTGGCACGGGCGCCGTCGGAGGACGCTCACGTGGCCATGATGGTGTTCCGCATCGGGATCCCTGACATCAAGCAAACGGTCAGTAGCAAGCCCTGACCCCTGACCCCCTGACCCCTGACCCCCTGACCCCCTGACCCCTGACCCCTGACCCCCTGACCCCACCACATCACAGCCTTCTCTCACTTGGGCCACCCCTCTCAGACCTCCTGGGACACTGATCACACACTGACAGAACACACACGAAAAGGAAAACTTATTACATGTTTGTGTGTATCTATGTGTGTATGTGTCAATGTGTGTGTATGTATTACAATGTGTGTTTTATGTGTGTTTATGTGTTCATGAATGAATCTTTGAGTTCTGCAAAGTAAGGCAATAATATCCTTCAGGTGATTCAAACACAATACAGCTGCACACAAGAGCACGCACACACACTTAAACACATTTACATTTCATTACATTTAGTCATTTAGCAGACGCTCTTCTCCAAAGCGACTTACAGTAAGTACAGGGACATTCCCCCGAGGCAAGTAGGGTGAAGAGCCTAGCACGGCCAGGAATCGAACCGGTAACCTTATGATTAATAGATTCCCCAACCGCTCAGCCATCTGACTCCCACTTGTACACATCCACACACGGTGCCTCACCATGAGAGAGCCAAGCAGCCAGGCAGTCACAGAGCCTCTCTCTGTGAGATCACTCAGGCAGCTACATGAGTGATCTCACAGAAAGAGGCTCAAGGTGACCCAGCTGCTTAACACAAGCTGGACTGCAGACAGAGAGATGGAGAGAGACAGAGAGAGACAGAGAGATGAGACAGAGACAGAGACAGAGACAGAGACAGAGACAGAGACAGAGACAGAGACAGAGACAGAGACAGAGACAGAGACAGAGACAGAGACAGAGACAGAGACAGAGACAGAGACAGAGACAGAGACAGAGACAGAGACAGAGACAGAGGCAGAGACAGAGAGAGACAGAGAGAGACAGAGAGAGACAGAGAGA
The DNA here is from genome assembly GCA_903064625.1 of Mallotus villosus. Classification (NCBI taxonomy): domain Eukaryota; kingdom Metazoa; phylum Chordata; class Actinopteri; order Osmeriformes; family Salangidae; genus Mallotus; species Mallotus villosus. The sequence goes on along the minus strand of CAEFZP010004246.1, from coordinate 141,545 downwards.
GAGACAGAGAGGTCCTGACTGATCTAGCACTGTGCACACGGCTTCTCCCTAACCTTTGTTTACACCCTGGGTGTGTGGATGTGTGTGTGTGGATGTGTGTGTGTGTGTGTGGATGTGTGTGTGACTGTGTCTGAGTGTGTGTTTGTGTGTTTGTGTGTGAGGATGTATAGAGTGTGTGTGTTGGGGGAGAGATGGTTGATGTGTTTGGTGTTGTATAAACAGCTTTTATATTGTTGATGTCTTAAAGTGTGTGTATCGTTGCATAGGAGGTCCCCCTGCTAAATGTAATTCCCCTTTACTGCTGGTTTTTCATTGATCGTGTGTATGTGTGTGTGTGCATGTGTGTATGTGTGTGTGTGTTCTTGTGTATGAGAATGAGTCTTCGGCAGTGTGTGTTCGGCATACACACAAAAGTGTGTTTTTGTGTATTCACATCCAATATAAATGATTCATGGCCACCGATTTATTTCTAACAAACTGACATCAAATTTTAATTGGTGCAAGATGAAGAGGGAGACCGTGGAGGAAAGCCTCTCTCCAACGCCCTGCGGAACAGTCCGAGGGTGGGGAGACATCTTTCTCTCAGTCTCCCAGTCTCTTACTATCTTCTCTCTCTCTCTCTCTCTCTCCCTCTCTCCCTCTCTCACTGTCCAACTCTCTAACTCTCTCATTCACTCTGACACTCTCACTCTCTCACCATCCCACTCTCCCACTCTCACTCTCTCTTTATTTCATTATCTCACTATACCACTCTATCACTCTCTCACTGCCTAGCTGTCTCACTCTCTCCTTCTCTCCCTCCCTCTCTCCTTCTCTCCCTCCCTCTCTCCTTCTCTCCCTCCCTCTCTCCCTCCCCTCTCCTTCTCTCCCTCCTGCGTGTACATCCCTGTACAGTCCCAGTACAGTAGGCCTGTTCTACATGTCAGCTAATTCGCCCTCAATAAACTCTAATTGCCTGTTAATTGTGTTTTAATGAGCCCAGGGAGGGACAGGCGGAGCACAAACACAAATGTTATGAATCTAAAGAGAAGACAGACTCAGTCAATGATGCACACTGATAGCACTGATAATGGTCTCACATGCTTGCTATGACAGGCTAATGTAACCTACGGCAAAACACTCTCAGTGTGACAGGCAAGCGTAACCTACGGCAACACACTCTCACTGTGACAGGCAAGCGTAACCTACGGCAACACACTTTCACTATGACAGGCTAGCGTAACCTACGGCAACACACTCTCACTGTGACAGGCTAGCGTAACCTACGGCAACACCCTCTCACTGTGACAGGCTAGCGTAACCTGCAGCAACACATTCTCACTGTAACAGGCTAGCGTAACCTACGGCAAAACACTCTCACTGTGACAGGCTAGCGTAACCTACGGCACAGCAACACACTCTCACTGTAACAGGCTAGCGTGACCTACAGCAACACACTCTCACTGTGACAGGCTAGCGTAAGCTACATCCTAGAGAGGAGGAGGTGGTGAGGGAGAAATAGCAGGATAGAGGGAGAGAGAGAGACTGAGAGATACAGAGATTGAGAGATAATAAAGAAAGAGAGAGATATAGACAAAGAGATACATGATAGAGAGAGAAAGAGTCAGGTTTAGAGAGGGAGAATCAGGAAGGAGAGGGAGATGAACTTAAACAGAGGGAGAGGGGGAGGTTATATCCCCACAGATCTCATTAAAGACTTCTAATCCCCCTGCACTTACCCTGCAGAAGAGGACCAATGAGGAGGGAGGGAGAGAGAGAGAGAGGGGAGAGAGAGAGAGAGGGAGAGAGAGAGAGAGAGAGAGAGAGAGAGGGAGAGGGAGAGGGAGAGGGAGAGGGAGAGGGAGAGGGAGAGGGAGAGGGAGAGGGAGAGGAGAGGGAGAGGGAGAGGGAGAGGGAGAGGGAGAGGGAGAGGGAGAGGGAGAGGGAGAGGGAGAGGGAGAGGGAGAGGGAGAGGGAGAGGCAGAGGCAGAGGCAGAGGGAGAGGGAGAGGCAGAGGCAGAGGCAGAGGCAGAGGGAGAGGGAGAGGGAGAGGGAGAGGGAGAGGGAGAGGGAGAGGGAGAGGGAGAGGGAGAGGGAGAGGGAGAGGGAGAGGGAGAGGGAGAGGGAGAGGGAGAGGGAGAGGGAGAGGGAGAGGGAGAGGGAGAGGGAGAGGGAGAGGAGAGGGAGAGGGAGAGGGAGAGGGAGGAGGGGAGAGCAGTCCAGAGATAACAAATGACAGAACAGAAGCTGTGTAGAAAGATGGAGAGAGAGAGATGGGTGAGTGTGTGTGTGACTGTGTGTGTGTGGGTGTGGACCGGCACAGCTTGACACAATTGTCATTTTATCCATGGATAATCACAATATGAGAGAGTAGCATTTCTAGACTCCTATTTATTCACGTTTTATCCATTTAAAGGGGCGATTGATTGCGAAACCGATTTTACCTTGTCATAGTTGAATAACCACTGTTTGGTGGGTAAAATGGATATACAGTGAACCTCAAAGTCCATTGACACTTCTTTCCTATGCAAATCTCAAAATGAAAAATCTAGCTGTAAAACAGTAGGTTTTGAAAAAGCCAGCGGCCTGACGTCAGTTCGGTGGCCCGCCTTCTTTGGCTCTGGTGTCCTTGCCCAGTCCGAGGGTAGCATACATCTCCGATACTAGTTTAGCTGTGCGCTGCTCTGTGTAGGCTACTTCTAAGGAATTACAAAGAAGAACGTTTTGAATAACAAGAATACTTGAAGAACAAGGATATTGAAAATGGACCACGGTCGTAAATGCTGTGTTCCAGGCTGTACAGGGAATGCTAACACATAGTTTTCCCAAGGAGCCAAACATTCGTCAGGCATGGCTGCTGTTTGTCTATGAGAAGATCCCGGCGAAGTTGACATTCAATTATTCGTTTGCTCTAAACATTTTACCCAAGACAGTTTTGACAACCTTGGAGAATTTCAAGCAGGATTTGCTAAGAAGCTGAACCTGAAAAGAGATGCTGTTCCGACCCTATGCCCATCGCAACCGCTAAGTATGATTTTGTCGCTAATAGTTAGCCTATTAGCGATGCTACGTCTCCTGTATCTAGCATAGGTAGAACGCTAAATACGTTTCTAAACACATCAACATACCTTGACTCTAGCTAGACTAGCTGTTAGTTGGCATCAGAAGGGAAGCTTCCAAAAACATAGCCAGAAATAGCAGTCTATTGCTGACGCCTGTCCAGATGATCTATTCGAAATAATTGGAGAAAGGTTCTAGATACAGGATACGTTAGCATTGCTAATATCTGTTACCGACAAAAGCATACTACAGCTTGCGGTTGTGATGAACATAACTGAGGTCGGAAGTTCGGAAAGCACCTCTTTTCAGCAACAGCTTCATAGCAAATCCTGCTTTACATTGTCCCCTAGTTTAGCTTGCTAACGCAAGTGCATAGCCTATGCCATAGGTTGAATGTGTGATGATTTAACGCTAGCCTAGTTTATTGGCAATGTGACTAACGTTATTTCATGTTCCTGACTATGTTTCATTAAAATAAATAACCTGTGTTGTCATGTAAATCTACAATTCAGATGCATGTTGTCAAGATCAATTTTTAAGCAAGATAGCTAGAGCTAACTGAAGCCGAGTTGAATCACGATAGTTTGTTTGCTAAGCTGTAGTGCTAACGTTACCCACCTAAGATTGCTTCCATAAAGCAGCTTACCATAAAAGGAGAAAACCTATAGTTTTTTCCCGGGAAAAAAATACTGGAAAAAAAGGGGGCATAGAACAGCACCCGGGCCATTTTCAGGCCAACCAATGTTACACAATGGAACAGTGTAAAATACACACAAAAAAACAATCAATCGCCCCTTTAAACATCTTCTGTTTTGTGAGTTAATAAGATAGAAAGATGCCACTGAGAGTTACTGTCCTCCCTAACTTACACAGTCACACGCTGCCTGCATTAAACTGTCTGTCTGTGATGAGAAGCCAATCAGACTGAACACTCTGTCCATGGAACCAAATATGCTCCATGTCACTGCCTTATTGGGTGAAATATCATCTGGTCTGGCCAACCAGAATAAAGAACCAGAGAGAGCCAATCAGAGAGTGGTCCAGCAGAGTTGCTGTTGGAACGAGCCAATCAGAGAGTGTCCCAGCAGAGTTGCTGTTGAACGGGCCAATCAGAGAGTGGTCCAGCAGAGTTGCTGTCGAACGGGCCAATCAGAGAGTGGTCCAGCAAAGCTGCTGTCGAACGGGCCAATCCTGCATCTCGCCACAACCCTTCTGAGAAGAAATCATGTGCCTTGTGTCATGTGCCTCCTACTGTAAACTATCCAACATGGTGTCATGTGACTCCTACTGTAAACTATCCAGCAATAATGACAGTTATTATGAGAATTTACCTCAAGTATTATATTGCATTCAGCAGTGTGTATGTGTGTGAGTGTGTGTGTTTGACTGTGTATGTGTGTGTGAGTGTGTGTGCGTGTATGTGTGAGTGTGTGTGTGGGTCTATCATGGGACTCTGTGTAAATGGAATGAGTGTTGCTGCAGTGTCAGCGTGAAATATCGTTTTCATGCATGTGGGACACAACCACTCATGCTCTTCCTCACCCCTCTCACTTTCCTCCCTTCTCTCCCGTTACTCCCCTCCCATCACGTCATCCTACCCCTGTCATCCCCCTCTCCTTTCCCCCCCTGCCTCTCCTCACCCCCTCTCCCCCCTCTCCCTTTCCCCCCTCTCCTCTCCCCCCCTTCCCCCTCCCTCCCTCCCTCCATCACTCCCTGGCTTCCATTCACTCACTCAGAAATCCTCTCTTTCCCCCATCCCACTGTAGCTCTCACACACACACCATCCCATAGTTCACTGTCTCCTAGGGAACACAGGATGTCTCTATGGCAACAAGCAGCTTGCTCCACTAATGAACTGGTTGCCATAGTGATTGGGTTGGCTGTGCGCAAACTGAGAGACTGAATAAAAGGAGAGGACTATCACACCCCTGAATACCACGCTCCCTCCATCCCCGGGAGAGAGAGAGAGGGGGAGAGAGAGAGAGTGAGAGGGAGAGAGAGAGAGGGAGAGAGAGAGAGAGAGAGGGAGAGGGAGAGAGAGAGGCAGGGAGAGAGAGGCAGAAAGAGGGGGAGAGAGAGAGGGAGAGAGAGAGAGAGGAGAGAGAGAGAGAGAGGCAGAGGCAGAGAGGAGAGAGAGAGAGAGAGAGAGAGGAGAGGGAGGGAGAAAGAGAGAGAGAGAGAGAGAGAGGGAGGAGAGAGATGAGAGAGAGAGAGGAGAGAGAGAGAGAGGGAGAGAGGGAGAGGGAGAGGGAGAGGGAGAGGGAGAGGGAGAGGGAGAGGGAGAGGGAGAGGGGAGAGGGAGAGGGAGAGGGAGAGGGAGAGGGAGAGGGAGAGGGAGAGGGAGAGGGAGAGGGAGAGAGGGAGAGGGAGAGGGAGAGGGAGAGGGAGAGGGGGAGGGAGGGAGAAAGAGGGGAGTTAGTGCAAGGAAGTGGGATGTTCCACAGCATCTCAGAGAGCTTCCATCCTCAGCAGCCAATCACATGGCTCCCTCAAGGTCAGGAAATCATCCACATGCATCATCCACCATGCATCATCCACATGCATCATCCACCATGCATCATCCACCATGCATCATCCACCATGCATCATCCATCATGCATCATCCACCATGCATCATCCACCATGTATCATCCACCATGTATCATCCACCATGTATCATCCACCATGCATCATCCACCATGCATCATCCACCATGCATCATCCACCATGCATCATCCACCATGTATCATCCACCATGTATCATCCACCATGTATCATGCATCATGAACCACAAACCACAAAGCACTAAGCAATACACATCAAGCCCCAGGAAGTGAAGAGGAGACCCTGTCCTGCTCAATGCACAGGAGCATCTTCCATGGACCAAGGCTGAAGCATCAGGAACATGGGGTCTCTCTTCATTCCTTTAGATGCCCTGATGGAGGCTTCCAGTTCCCTGGCCATCAGAGGGTCATCGGTCCAGCCAGTGGGTCTCGTGTCTGGGGTTCTCTCCTGTCAGACCACACAGCAATGTCTCCCTCTTGTGGTTCTCAAGGGAAACTGCACACGCGCTGACTCTCAGAGGACAGTGACAGTTTACATCACCTACAGCCCCTAACCCCTGGAAACACCACCCTCATCTCCAACATCTAGAAACACCACCCTCTTCCCCAACCCCTAGAAACACCATCTTCTTCCCCAATGCCTAGAAACACCACCCTCTTTCCCAACACCTAGAAACACCACCCCCTTCCCCAACACCTAGAAACACCACACTAACCTTTGAGATGCACATTGTCCTACAGATAGGCTCCAAGTCTCAGTTCTCCTATCCCCTGTGTTCCCCTGTGATGCAGAAATGCTTGCGGTTCAACCCGGATGCGACCGTGTGGAAGGCCAAGCAGCAGGTGCTGTGCTCTCTGACCGAGTCCCTGAGAGACGTGCTGAACTACGGCCTGTTCCAGCCGGCCACCGACGGCCACGACGCCAAGTTCCTGGAGGAGGAGAGGCTGCTGCGCGAGTACCCACAATCCTTGAGAAAGGGGGTGCCGTATTGGAGGTATGGCGTGGGCTGGCCGTGAGTGGGCCGGGTTCTAGGACCCAGGGGATGCAGGGTGGTTTGGCCTGCCTGTTTTTCTGGCCTTTATCTTATCTTGTAGAGGGAGGAGGAGGAGGGGGGGAAGGGGAGGGGGAGGAGGGGGGAAAGGGGGGAAAACGGAGGGGGAGGAGGAGGAGGAGGGGGGGGAAGGTTATGTGTAGCTAACTAGATAAAGCCTCACTGTGCAATAAATCTGCAGACCCCATTGTGGTGGATCTAGGCCAAAAGCTGAGAGGATTGAGGACAAAGGCGTTTCTCTCTCTCTTTTCCTCTCTCTCTCTATCTCTCTCTCTCTCTCTCTCTCTCTCTCTCTCTCTCTCTCTCTCTCTCTCTCTCTCTCTCTCCTTGTCTCTCTCCTTATCTCTGTCACCCTGCCTCTCTCCCTGTGTCTGTATGTCTCTCCTGTGTGACTCTAGTTTCGCTACAAGACCAGAGTGTACAAACAGACGAATCTGGATGAGAAACAGCTGGCCAAGCTCCACACCAAGGTACTGAGGAAGAGGGCGTGGCTCCACGCTCTGGGAGAACACTCCTGTCCACGTTGCATGTCTTGGTGCAGTTTGTGTGTGTGTGCATGTTTGTTTGAGGGAGAGTGTGTGTGTTTGTCTGAGGGAGAGTGTGTGTGTGCCTGTTTGTCTGAGGGAGAGTGTGTGTGCATGTTTGTCTGAGGGAGAGTGTGTGTGTGATTGCGAGGAGTCTGTAGTGTGTTCTGCTCAGCTCTCTGTGAGAGAGCTGCTCTCTAACACAGCAATGTGAGAGAGCTGCTGTCTAACACAGCCCTGTGAGAGAGCTGCTGTCTAACACAGCCCTGTGAGAGAGCTGCTGTCTAACACAGCCCTCTGAGAGCTGCTGTCTAACACAGCCTTGTGAGAGCTGCTGTCTAACACAGCCCTGTGAGAGAGCTGCTGTCTAACACAGCCCTGTGAGAGAGCTGCTGTCTAACACAGCCCTGTGAGAGAGCTGCTGTCTAACACAGCCCTCTGAGAGCTGCTGTCTAACACAGCCCTGTGAGAGCTGCTGTCTAACACAGCCCTCTGAGAGCTGCTGTCTAACACAGCCCTGTGAGAGAGCTGCTGTCTAACACAGCCCTGTGAGAGAGCTGTTGTCTAACACAGCTCTTTGAGAGAGCTGCTGTCTAACACAGCCCTGTGAGAGAGTGCTGTCTAACACAGCCCTGTGAGAGAGCTGCTGTCTAACACAGCCCTGTGAGAGAGCTGCTGTCAACACAGCCCTGTGAGAGAGCTGCTGTCTAACACAGCTCTTTGAGAGAGCTGCTGTCTAACACAGCCCTGTGAGAGAGCTGCTGTCTAACACAGCCCTGTGAGAGAGCTGCTGTCTAACACAGCCCTGTGAGAGAGCTGCTGTCTAACACACCTCTTTGCTTCCCAGGCCAGCCTGAAGAAGTTCCTGGACTATATCCAGACCAGCTCCCTGGACAAAATGGCCAAGTTTTTAGACAAAGGCCTTGACCCCAACTACCAGGACTCGGACACTGGAGGTGTGTGACCCTGAGTCATACTCTGCACCCTCTTCTCCCATCCTCCCTTCACCCATCCTCCCTTCCACCCTTCCACCCTTCCACCCACTACCAACCCACACCCACCCACACCCACCCACACCCACCCACACCCACCCACACCCACCCACACCCACCCACACCTCAGGAGAGGCCTCTCTGCTGTGAGGCGGCAGGAGAGACAGCAGAGGAGTGTGCCGTGAACAGCCGGACCAGATCATGTGTCACAACATAGCTCTCACACAACACGACTCGCCACGGGGGCGTCAGGCGCAGTACCAGCTGAGAACCCCGGGGGCAGTAGAGAGGCCAGACTCCTCCAGCTCCACACAGATCCTGAGAGAGTTCCATGATGCTGTTCAGTGTTCCTGGTGTGTGTGTGGTGTGGGTGGGTGTGCTGACCGGCCGGGTGTGCTCCTCCACAGAGACGCCCCTGTCGCTGGCGGTTGCAGTGTGAGCCAGCTGGAGGCGAGGCCATACGCGTGCTGGCGCAGGGAGGGGCGCACATCGACTTCCGCGCCAAAGACGGACTCACCCCGCTGCACAAGTCGGTCCGTTGCCACGGCCACGCCGCCCTGCTGGTAAGCTGCTGACCTGCACCTCCTGCAGGGAGGGGAAGGCCGCTGTAAATCAACGAGCCTGCTCGTGTGTGGTGGAGGTGAGGAGGAGCTGAGGTGTGTGGTGTCTGCTGGAGGTGAGGAGGAGGCTGAGGTGTGTGCTGTCCCCAGGTCCTGCTCACCCTGGGAGCCTCTCCAGACTACAAGGACCGACGGGGGCTGACGGCGCTGTACCACACCGTGCTGACAGGGGGAGACACCTCCTGCTGCGAAACGCTGCTGTTCCACCGAGCCAAGCTGGGGGTCAGGGACGAGAACGGCTGGGATGAGACCCACCAGGTGTGTGTGGGGGTCTGTGTGTGTGTGTGTGGGGGGGGGTCTGTGTGTGGGTCTTTGTGTGTGTGGTGTGTGTGTGTGTGTAACTGTAACGTCTGTGGATCTCTGTGTAGATCATTCATGCTCACCCTCATGTTGGTCTCTCTCCTGTCCCTCATCTCTCCTCTGCCCAATCAGTCCTTCCTCCCTGCCTCCCTCCCTCCCTCTCTCCCTCCCTGCCTCCCTCCCTCCCCTCCTCTCCTCTCCTCTCTCTCCTCCCATCGTGGGGCTGAAGAGGACGGAATGATCCAGAAGAATAACAGGTACTTCCCCCTCCATTTCAACATTCTCTCCATCCTCATGTCCCCATGACGACCATGTCTGTCTGAAGTCTATGTGTGTGTGTGTGTGTGTGTGTGGGTATCTCTGCACCATGAATGACCTCTTTCTACAACTGTTCACTGGCTGTTCTCCCCTCCCCTCACCTCCCCCCCTCCTCCAGGCCTGTCAGAACGGTAACTCCCAGCACCTGGAGCACCTTCTCTTCTACGGGGCAGACTCCACTTCCCAGAATGCCTCAGGAAACACCGCCTTGCACATCTGTGCTCTGTACAACAAGGTAAGCGGAGGTCCCCGTCCTGTAGAGACACCAGGGCTGTCCAGCCCGGCTCCTGTAGAGACACCAGGGCTGTCCAGTCCAGCTCCTGTAGAGACACCTGCCCACCCACTCTTATCTGACCTCATTACTAGACTCGGGTGTGCTAGATTAGTGTGGGAGTGTAACCCTGCAAGCAGGTATCTCTCCGGGAGCAGAGCTGGAGACGCCTGCCCTCCACCCATCTCACGGACACAGCTACACCACCACAGCACATCCCAGCTGGACAAAGCCCCAGAGGAAGAGTTCAGCTGGAGACTGTGTGGTGCTGTCCCGATCGAGGGCTGTGCTGTCTAACAAGCCTGTTCTGATCCAGGGCTGTGCTGTCTAACAAGCTTGTCCCGATCGAGGGCTGTGTTGTCTAACAAGCCTGTCCTGATCCAGGGCTGTGCTGTCTAACAAGCCTGTTCTGATTGAGGGCTGTGCTGTCTAACAAGCCTGTCCTGATCGAGGGCTGTGCTGTCTAACAAGCCTGTCCTGATCGAGGGCTGTGCTGTCTAACAAGCCTGTCCTGATCGAGGGCTGTGCTGTCTAACAAGCCTGTCCTGATCGAGAGCTGTCCTGTCGTTCACACAGGAGAGCTGCGCCCGGATCCTGCTCTACAGAGGAGCCAATAAGGAGACCAAGAACAGCAGCGGACAGACGCCCTTCCAGGTGGGAAACCCACACGGCTGGAGTCGTCATGTTGTTCCTGAATGCCCACGGAGCTACCATGTTATCACACTAGCCCATGGAGCTACCATGTTATCACACTAGCCCATGGAGCTACCATGTTATCACACTAGCCCATGGAGCTACCATGTTATCACACTAGCCCATGGAGCTACCATGTTATCACACTAGCTGTAGCTACATGCTATCACACAGTAGCTGTAGCTACCATGCTATCACACTAGCTGTAGCTACTTTTCTATCACACTAGCCCATGAAGCTACCATGCTATCACACTAGCCCATGGAGCCACCATGCTATCACACTAGCCCATGGAGCTACCATGCTATCACACTAGCCCATGGAGCTACCATGCTATCACACTAGCCCATGAAGCTACCATGCTATCACACTAGCCCATGGAGCCACCATGCTATCACACTAGCCCATGGAGCTACCATGCTATCACACTAGCCCATGGAGCTACCATGCTATCACACTAGCCCATGGAGCTACCATGTTATCACACTAGCCCATGGAGCTACCATGTTATCACACTAGCCCATGGAGCTACCATGTTATCACACTAGCCCATGGAGCTACCATGCTATCACACTAGCCCATGGAGCTACCATGCTATCACACTAGCCCATGGAGCTACCATGTTATCACACTAGCCCATGGAGCTACCATGTTATCACACTAGCCCATGGAGCTACCATGCTATCACACTAGCTGTAGCTACCATGCTATCACACCCTGCTTGTTACTGTACAGAGTAATTTTAAGACGACCGCTTGTTTACTCAATACTATGAGTGTGAGTGTGTATGTGTGATTGTGTATATATGTCACATCCAGCCATCCTCACAGCCTGAGTGTGTGTGTTTCAGGTGGCGGTCATGTCCGGACATTTTGAGCTGGGGGAGATCATCAAGAACCACCGCGACACAGCCGTCGGTGAGGAGGTCTCCGTCAGGGTCAACGTTCACACAGCGTTCCCGCAGCGTTCCCACAACGTTCACACAGCGTTCCCACAGCGTTCACACAGCGTTCACACAGAGTTCCCACCACGTTCACACAACGTTCACACAACGTTCACACAACGTTCACACAGCGTTCACACAACGTTCACACAACGTTCACACAACGTTCACACAGAGTTCCCACCACGTTCCCACCACGTTCACACAACGTTCACACAACGTTCACACAACGTTCACACAGCGTACACACAACGTTCACACAACGTTCACACAGCGTTCCCACCACGTTCACACAACGCAGCAGTTTCAAAGCAGAGGCGTGGAGAGAAACAGCAGCTGAAAGAGTCCCACTGCAGACCTCTCTCCTCCAAATGGTCACATGGTTCTGTGAGCCAATGAGGCATGAGTATGACTTCCTTCCTGAGACCTCAGCTCTGACAATACATCCTCTGACCAGCGGGAGGGATAGTACCCCCACGGTGGAGGTCTGAGGAGAGAGACCTGCAATTTGATCCTCTTAGGCCAACAAACCCCAGTAAAAATAGCATGAAGCAAAGCATAAATAGCAACAACAAAAAAACTGGGAGGAAGAATTAGCAGGAAGTACTTCCTGTACGCCCCCCTCACTCTCCTCCTCCTCCTCTCCCTCCCCCAGTTCCCTTCCTGGAGTCCCCCAAGTACGCCCCCCAGAGGAGGGAGAGTGGACGCAGCCTGGCCATCCCCCACCCTCACCCCTTCCTGCGGGCCAACAGTGACAACAGCATGAACCTGCCTGACTGGATGGCTGTCCCCAACGCCCCCGGATCCAACATCGTCTCAGTGCAGGTAGACGAAAACACACACACACACAGTCACACACACCTTCCCCCCCCACACCCAGCTTTGTCATCCTCCTGTCCTGCAGAGCAGAGCTGACACTCCTCTCTTTCCTCTCTCGTCACTCTCCCTCCTCTCCCTCCCCACCCCCTCCCTCCCTCCTCCCCCTCCCTCCCTCCCTCCCCTCCCTCAGGGGTACAAACACACAGGCACGCTGCGCAGCTCCAGCAGCCCTCGAGGGGCGAGAACGCGCTCCCCATCCCGGGGCCGGCTTGGGGACAAGGAAGACCGCAGCCGGCAGAGTCGCAGGCAGGGGTGAGACTGTCCTCCTCACCAACCTCCTCCTTCATCTCTAAGTCCAGCGGTACTGTCTGTTCATACGGTACTTTTAGGGCACGTTTACACGACTATGATGTACTAAAAACAGAAATGCATTTCAGCAAAAAACATTTAAAACAGCAGTGTGCATGCCAGGCCAGTAGTTGGCGATGTCACTTTGTAAAGAAACACCACGCGCCTGGGCAGCACATAAGAATTATTCCACAGAGTGGATTGTTGTTTTGAATGAATGAATGAAATCTTGTAGGTTGTTTTGAAGTGCTTGTGCCTATAGACTGAACACATAATACACGTACGTAACACATTGTCCCGTAAACGAACGGACAAAGTCACATAAAAACGTTTTTTAGTTGAAGACGTCGTAGTGTAAACGTCCCCTTAGAGATGAAGAAGGGCGCCCCTTAGCTGCTCTCATCCCTGATGAGGAGCGAGGAGGAGCACGCGGGGTGCATTTGTTTTGTACCCTGACTGCTACTCTTGTCTGGCCAGGCCGGGGTCTGTCAGCGGCGGCAGCAGCGTGGCGGCGGGGGCGCAGCGGGGGCAGCGGGGGCAGGGGGCACTGCAGGGGGCCCGGCCGGGGCGGCGGGGGGGCAGCGCCGGCGTCTCTACAGCGCCGTGCCGGGGCGAGTGTTTGTGGCCACGCGCTCCCACTCCGCTCAGGGGGACAGAGAGATCACCTTCAGCAAGGGAGACCGGGTCAAAGGTGAGGCGGCTCTGGTGTGGTGTTCTGTGTCAAAGAATGTTTTATGTCTTACGTTTTTTTGTTGTTTCTTCAAGAAAGGCTGATACATGCTAATTACAATGAGCACTTTCATCGTGTGAAGGCGCCACGTTTAGCCAGATAGGCTCATCTTCATCTGCAGTCCCTGTCAGGTTGATCTCATGGAGAAACTGCCAAAGAAAACACATAAACAGAAACACACAGGTAGAGACAGAAACAGAAACACAGTTAGAGACAGAAAAACACAGGTAGAGACAGAAACACACACAGGTAGAGACAGAAACACACAGGTAGAGACAGAAACAGAAACACAGGTAGAGACAGAAACAGAAACACAGGTAGAGACAGAAACACACACATGTGGAAGCAAATCAGTGCCATAATGTTTTGAATTTTAAAAGGCATCGAATACTTAATATTTAAATTTAAACAACACTGAATTCTCATCAGAATATATTTCAATGTAAAATAAAATTCAGGTTGCTCAAATTCGAGCCTAAAAAATTTAAACCCTAAAAAACCCTAAAAAATTCAACCCTAAAAAATGTTACCCTATCAAATTCGAGCCGAACATTTTCCAGCTGAAAAATGGAGCCTTTAAAATTTGACCCTAAAAAAATCGACCCTAAAAAATTGGACTTCTGACCTATGCTAACTTACATTGAACTTCGGTTTTAGCATAAGTCATTAGTGTTTAACAAAGCGGAAATTAGCATTTATTAGACATTCTCTGGTTCCGGTTCAGGGGCCTGAGGAGAGAGTGCTGCAGTTGGATAGGTCAGAAGTTGGTTCGATTGCATTGAGGCTCGATTGCTTCCCCTGTCCTTGATATCCCGGATGTTAAAAATCGATAGGGTCGATGATGGGTGTTTTTTTGGGCTTGAATTCTTTTGGCAGGAACATTTTCGGCTCGAATTTTTTAGGGTCGAATTTTATAGGCTCAAATTTTTTGGGCTCAAATTTTTTCAGCTGGAAATTTTTCGCCTCGAATTTGATAGGGTCGAATTTTTTATGCTTTACATTTTTAGGCTCAAATTTTTTTGGGCTCGAATTTGAGCAAACTGCATTTTATTTTACATTGAAATATATTCAGATGAGAATTCAGTGTTGTTTAAATTTCAATATTAAGTATTGCCTTTTAAAAGTCAAAACATTATGGCACTGATTTGCTTCCATACACATAGGTAGAGACAGAAACAGAAACACATAGTGTATGTGTGTGTGCGTCTGATGTATGTGTTTGTCTCTCATTTGAATTCAAAGTCTGTTGGTTTAGATGTGTTCAGGTTCTGGTTCAAGTCTGTCTGTCCCCTAACATGTCTGATGTGTGTGTGTCTGTGTCTCCACACAGCCCCACGTGACTGTAAGGTCTCTGTATGTGTTTGTATTCAATGTCTGCAGGTATGAATATGTGTGTGTTTGTGAGTGAGTCTCAGGTGTCTCCAGGTATGTATGTCTTGGTGAGTATGTAGAGGGTTTGCATGTGCGTGTGTGTCTGTCACCTCCATCTCTGTGCGTTCTCGTTGTGACTCCATGACCCCATGTGTGTGTTCTCCTAGTCCCCCCTTTCTCACCCCTGGTCCTCAGGGACCCCCTGCCCTGCTGGTTCTAGATGTTTCCCTGCTCCAACACATCTGATTCTAATGAATGGTCGTTATGAAGCTCAGCAGAAGCCTGGTAACAACCAATTCATTAGAATTGGGTGTGTTGGAGCAGGGTAACATCTAGAACCAGCAGGGCAGGGGGTCCCTGAGAACCAGGGTTGGGAAACACTAGTCAGTACATGTGTGAGTTGTGGTGTTGAGTGCCTGTTTTCTGACGGGCACGGCCCTCTCTCCCCCCAGTGCTCAGCGTGGGCGAGGGGGGGGTTCTGGGAGGGCACGGTGAGGGGGAGGACTGGATGGTTCCCCTCCGACTGCGTGGAGGAAGTGGCGCTGCGGAACCAAGACAACCGCTCAGGTGAGAGCACACGCACCTGTGGACACCAGCACCTCTCTCTCTCACACACACACACAAGCACCTCTCTCTCTAACACACACACACACACCAGCATCTCTCTCTCTCTCACACACGCAAACACCAGCACCTCTCTCTCTCTCTCTCCCTCTCTCTCTCTCTCTCTCTCTCTCTCTGACACACACACACACCTGATGACACGCCGCATGTACGCACACCTCTCCCTCACACCTAGAATATATACAAACACACGGCCTGTACACAGACACACACACACGCTGAACATCACAGGTTGCAGAGAATAACTGGCACGCAGACTCGAGGTGACTTTTCGAGGATTTGAACTGTTGTATACAAATCTCCTCACCAGTCGGTCTGGAGAGGGTTGTGAGACACACACAGCCTGTCCTGCATGTCCAGAGTGTGTTAGCCATGCTGGTGACTGTGTGGTCCTGAGAGTGTGTTAGCCATGCTGGTGACTGTGTGGTCGTGAGAGTGTGTTAGCCATGCTGGTGACTGTGTGGTCGTAAGAGTGTGTTAGCCATGCTGGTGACTGTGTGGTCGTGAGAGTGTGTTAGCCATGCTGGTGACTGTGTGGTCGTAAGAGTGTGTTAGCCATGCTGGTGACTGTGTGGTCGTGAGAGTGTGTTAGCCATGCTGGTGACTGCGTGGTCGTGAGAGTGTGTTAGCCATGCTGGTGACTGCGTGGTCGTGAGAGTGTGTTAGCCATGCTGGTGACTGTGTGGTCGTGAGAGTGTGTTAGCCATGCTGGTGACTGCGTGGTCGTGAGAGTGTGTTAGCCATGCTGGTGACTGTGTGGTCGTGAGAGTGTGTTAGCCATGCTGGTGACTGTGTGGTCGTGAGAGTGTGTTAGCCATGCTGGTGACTGTGTGGTCGTGAGAGTGTGTTAGCCATGCTGGTGACTGTGTGGTCGTGAGAGTGTGTTAGCCATGCTGGTGACTGTGTGGTCGTGAGAGTGTGTTAGCCATGCTGGTGACTGTGTGGTCGTGAGAGTGTGTTAGCCATGCGGGTGACTGTGTGGTCATGAGAGTGTGTTAGCCATGCTGGTGACTGTGTGGTCGTAAGAGTGTGTTAGCCATGCTGGTGACTGTGTGGTCGTGAGAGTGTGTTAGCCATGCTGGTGACTGTGTGGTCGTGAGAGTGTGTTAGCCATGCTGGTGACTGTGTGGTCGTGAGAGTGTGTTAGCCATGCTGGTGACTGTGTGGTCGTGAGAGTGTGTTAGCCATGCTGGTGACTGTGTGGTCCTGAGAGTGTGTTAGCCATGCTGGTGACTGTGTGGTCGTAAGAGTGTGTTAGCCATGCTGTGAGAGTGTGTTAGCCATGCTGGTGACTGTGTGGTCGTGAGAGTGTGTTAGCCATGCTGGTGACTGTGTGGTCGTAAGAGTGTGTTAGCCATGCTGGTGACTGTGTGGTTGTGAGAGTGTGTTAGCCATGCTGGTGACTGTATGGTCGTCTGTTGCAGAGAGTCGAGGAGAGAGAGCCAAGAGGCTGTTCCGTCACTACACTGTGGGCTCTTACGACAGCTTCGACGCTCCCAGGTAAGACCTGGGAGATCTCCCTCACACCATTCATAACCTGACTCGCATGCTTCATAGCCTGAATCATATGACTCACATGCTTCATAACCTGACTCATATGACTCGCATCGTTCATAACCTGACTCATATGACTCACATGCTTCATAACCTGACTCATATGACTCACATGCTTCATAACCTCATTCTTTGACTCACACCGTTCATAACCTGACTTATATGACTCACATGCTTCATAACCTGATTCATATGACTCACATGCTGATTGGTTGGTTGATCTAATGTGATTGGTTGGTTGATCTACTGTGATTGGTTGGTTGATCTACTGTGATTGGTTGGTGATATGTGGAAGCAGATCAGTGACATTATGGGCCCTATCTTGCACCCAGCGCAATTGATTTAGTCAGCGACAAGTATCATTCCTAGTTTGCACTCGACGCAAAGCGGACTTTTCCCTCCACGGACGCACGTCGGAATGACCTTGCGCTCCCGGGGGCGGTTCAGCGAAAAAGGAGGCGTGTTCCGGCGCAAACGTTCCCGAGTGCTATTTTGCAGTTTCCGAAAAACAATTCCGCCACTGACCAGGAAAAAGGAGGTTTAAAGACAATGGCGCATTATTCAGATGCTATCTTAAGGGAGCAAACTTGGTCCGTGCGCACTGCTGGCGAAGCCAGGGTATTCTTCCTGCGAAACTACGTATTGTTTTGATTTATTGTATGACTAGCTGTGTTACATTTCGTTCGTGTCAATGATTAATAAGATGTTCATGATAAATCTCTATGTATGTTAACTTGAATTGTAACAACTGTGGCAATTTACTTTTACGTCTGTTTAACCGAAGCTAATTTGGGTAGGTTTCTTCTCCCATGCACATCAGAATCAGAATTCGGTTTTCAATTTACTGTGGCAGGAAGGTGCAAACAATAAACATATAGGCCCTACGGGTCTTAAATTAAGTAAACAAAAGTACAACAGTTAAACTAATTCTAAGAACTAAGCAATTAAAAAAAATATATATATGTCAAAATAGGCTACATTTGAATGAGCAGCATGAGTGGGCAACTTAGTGCAATGAAACTGCTCTGCCTTTCCCATACAATGTCACTTTATATCGTTTACGGTTCTGACGAGAACGTCGGTCTCCTGTGAACCGCTGGCGTGCGCCTGGCAAATCCGCCGTTATAATAGCAATCCGCCATGGAACAAGCGCTGCTCTTAAAGGGAATGTGAGATGACGCTCTAATTGGTTTATTGCACGTTACGCCCAAACCACACCCATTAGTAATGTAGCTACCCCTTTTACATTTGCGGGTTGTTATGGTGACCAGTGACAGAGGACATGCATCAGTCATGAGCTCAGTTGAGAGAGAAACTAAGATAACTGGACAGGGCTTGAACAATGAGAGGATTATTTACATTCTTCTTCTCTGCTATACCCTCTCGTTCTCTCTCTCCACACTGCGAGCGCACACTCTCTCTCCCCTACACACACACACAGCACACTCTCTCTCTCCCCTACACACACCGCTCACACACAGCACACTCTCTCTCTCCTCTACACCACACACTCACACACAGCACACTCTCTCTCTCCCCTACACACACACGCTCACACACAGCACACTCTCTCTCTCCCCTACACACACACGCTCACACACAGCACACTCTCTCTCTCCCCTACACACACGCACACACACAGCACACTCTCTCTCTCCACCCTCTTCCCCTGCCTCTGCTCTCATCCACCCTCTTCCCCTGCCTCTGCTCATCCACCCTCACGGCACCTCTCCCTCTCTCCATCCCTCCCTCTCTCCATCCCTCCCTCTCTCTTTCTATTCATCACCGTTTCACTAACCCCCCTGTACTTTTTAATTTTCTCTCCATCACCCTCTCTCCCCTGTGGAGTCTCCATCTGGAGGTCAGGCAGAGAAGGGCACTCCAGAAGGAAGGAGAGGGGGATGAGAAGAGGAGGAGATGAGAGGGGGAGAGGAGATGGAGAGGAAAGGAGAGGAGATGGAGATAAGGAGAGGAATGGAGAGGAGGATATGAGAAGAGAGGGGGAGAGGAGAAGGAGATGAGGAGAGGGTGATGAGGAGAGGAGGAGAGGAGAGGGGGATGAGGAGAGTAGATGAGCAGATGAGAGGGGGATGAGAAAAGGAGGAGAGGAGAGGAGGAGAGGAGGAGGGTAGAGCAGAGTAGGAGACTCAACATTCAACTTCTTCCTCCTCCACCCCTGCTGAAGTGTGTGGTCTGTTATCCTGCTGGCTCTCTGGGACATGGAACAAGAATGACACAACAGTCAGACAAGTTAACAGTTTCTGTTGGCGCGGAGAGATGCCCTCTATCTCTAATGTCCTCCTGACCTTCAACTTCTCTGTTGTGATTATTATCCTCCTTTCAATGTCTTTCTCTATTCAGCTTTTCCTTTTGCCCTTACCCTCGTTGCCCCTCGTTGCTCCATGAGAACAGGAATTCCTACCTTCTTGTCTGTTTGGCTATACTTTCCTGTCCCCACATTACCCCCTCCTCCTCTCTTCCTCTCCTCTCCTCGTCTCCTCGTCATGTTCCTGTGTTCAGTTACCCTGTCTGTGGTGCTGCTCCCCTACTGCCAAAGGAACCCTTTTGGGGCAACGGGCTGTGAAAAAGGAACAAGGAGGCAAACGCACACACACAAACACAAACACACATTCACACAAAGAACACACATGAGAACACAAACACACACACATTCTGACAAAGCTGGAATGTTGCTGTAGATACACATCAGTATACATTTAAAGCAAAGAGCTTTCTTTTGTAAATGTATAGATGCACACACACACACATGCATTTAAGCACACACACATAAACATAAACACACATGACTACACACACCTTCTGTTAGCATTGACCCCCCCTCCCCCACCCTGTATCTCCCCCTCGCTCTCATACACACGTACTGTACTGTAGATTCACAGCAGTACAGCTCAACATGCAGGCAGAGAAGCGAGGAGAAGAGAGGGAGGGAAGGAGAGACTGGACGACAGCAGGGAAAGGCACCGAGAGCAGAGAGGCAGCAGAGAGAGAAGAGGGTGGAGAGGGTGAGGGGGAACGACAGGGAGGGAGGCAGAGAGAGGCAGAGAGAGAGAAGGAGGGAAGGAGGGAGAGGGAAGGAAGGAGGGAGGGACAGCCGACATAAGACAACATCGACAGACATCGGAAGAGGTTCTGACAGAGATGATGTGAGTGCATATTCAGAGAGCCTCTCTCTCTCTCTCTCTCCTCTCTCTCTCTCTGTCTCTCTACTCTCTCTCTCTCTCCCTCTCTCTCCCTCCTCTCTCTCTCTCTCTCTCTCCCTCCTCTCTCTCCTCCCTCCACTGCTCCACAGCGGTTGTCGCTTCTTCCTGTGTGCGTTGACACGTCTCTCTCTACCCATGTCCCTCGCTAACCCTTTCATTCATGCCTTCCGTTTTGTTTACAGAGAATGTGAGGGGAAACAGGAGAGAGGGGAGGGTTAGTGTGTGTGCGTGTGCATGTGTGTACGGTGTGTGTGTGTACGTGGCCATGAGAGGGTAATGTGGGTGGTTAAGGATGATGTTTGGTCATTGAGAGGCAGAATGATGATGATTCAGAACAGACGTGTGGGACAGTGCAGAGGCAGGGCAGCAGAGGCAGGGCAGCAGAGGTAGGGCAGCAGAGGCAGGGCAGCAGAGGTAGGGCAGCAGAGGCAGGGCAGCAGAGGCAGGACCACACCAGACACCTGTCCTCAACCTGCATGCTGCCACTTTTATGAATGAGAAATCAGTGAAAGACGGTGTGTGTCTGAAAGACAGGTACATGTGTCTGTGTTAGTCCATTCTGGCTTGTGCTTTTCTTTTGGCTCATTCTACTGTTTGTGTGTGTGCATCTTCATGTTCGGCTTGTGTGTGGAATAGTCATGTGCTCTTCAAACCAATCACCCCTCACCCCTCCTGCTCCCCTTTCTCAAAATTACCTAATTTCTCTCCTTTTTATGCAAAACCACCTCGTTCCCCCTCCCCCCTCCCTCCTCCCTACCACACTCCCTCCACACTCCTCTCCCTCTCTCTCTCTCTCTCTCTCTCTCTCTCTCTCTCTCTCTCTGTGTCGCAGTCACAGTGAACCATCTCCGTCTCTCTCACTCCCTCTCCCTCTCTCTTTCTCTGTCTTAAGCATGAAGGGGCCGGGAGAGCTAGGCCCGCTTTCTGTCTCTCTCTCTCTCCTCCTCTCTCTCCTCCTCTCTCTCCGTCTCTCTCTCGTCCTCTCCTCCCCTAGCGCGGCTTGCGCTAGCTGCTCTCACGCTGGAAGACGAGAAGGAGGAGGAGGAGGAGGAGGAGGGGGAAATGGCGATGGGGGGATGCGACGAAGAGGATCTCTCCCTCTCCCTCTCCCTCTCTTCTTCCTGGCCGTCGCTAGGCCCCGTCAATAGGAGCGTCTGGTTCATTTACAGGTACGGTCGGTTATTGTTGGCGACGGCTCGGAGGGGTGGAGGAATGGCGAGAGAGGGAGAGGGAGAGGAGGAAGGGGAGAGAGGCACGCCGGGGGGAGAGAGATACTCGCGCGTGGATGGCAGGATGGAGTGATTAGGAGGACTGATAGAGAGGGGAGAGGGGATGTGTTGCAATGCTTGAGCCTGCTCGTCAGTGTGTGTCGGTGTGTGTGTGTCGGTGTGTGTGTCGGTGTGTGTGTGTGCGTGAGAGGAGGATGATGAGGACGTTCAGTCCGGTGTGTTAGCAGCATGTCTGTGTCTTCATGTCCGACTGCCTCTCTGAACGCTTCAGAATCAGCACTGACACGAGTGATTGCTGCTTTTCTGCTGCTGATCTGGATGCTGTGTGTGTTTTCTGTTAGTGCGTGTGTGTCTGTGTTTTCTGTTGTGTAGGTCTAGATGTTTGTGCATTCGTCTGGGAGCGGTTTTTACAGTAATCTGCAACAAGCTGTAACTAGCATCTTTATTGTGTTGTCCTCTAGTGTATAGTGTACTTGCGCTTTGTTTTGTGTTTACCTATCTCGTGTGTGTGAGCGTGTGTGTGTGAGTGTGTGTGTGTGTGTGTGTCAGCTGAGGGAAGCAGAGGACATGACATGGCTCTCCTTCTGACAGATCGAGGTGATCAGGACAAGCTTGTCGAGATGCTGCTGTTGTGTTGGTTTGCCATGTTAGATGTGTGTGTGATGTGTGTGTGTTCCATGACACATATGGACTCCTAAAGACAGTAATGTAATTGTTGGATTCAAAGAAGCATCTAAAATGTGTGTTTGAGAGAGAATAGTGACATCACAGTGGGGTAACAGTGGTTGTGACATCACAGTGGGTAACAGTGGTTGTGACATCACAGTGGGTGACAGTGTTTGTGACATCACAGTGGGTGACAGACTGAGTGACATCACAGTGGGTGACAGGGTGAGTGACATCACAGTGGGTGACAGGGTGAGTTAGGGTTAGTACAGGCATGGTTGGCTGGAGAAACTGGAGAAGTAGGACCATGTCGTCACATGTCTGTGAGGAGCCATATGCTGTTTCTCAGCAGCACTACTCACACTTGCTCTACACACACACAGACACATAAGGCAGAGACAGGCTGGGATGGCCATGCTCTCATGTTGGGGAGTAACTGTGTCCTGGTGAGTTGCCATGACACTGGAGAGGAGTGCAGCAGCAGGAGGAGGGGGATGCGGGTGTTTGGCGCGCGTGTGTGTGTGTGTGTGTGTGTGTGTGTGCACAGTCATTCACTGAGAACAGTTGAAGAGGCAGCTGGGGAGTAAAAATGGAGGGAAGGAGGAGATGAGAAGCATTACGGTGCGTTCACACTGCAGCGACGCGATGCGAGCGACAACATGTTTTCCATTCATTTTCAATGGAGCCAGGCAAATCGCTTGCGTGGTGCATTGTGGGTAACGACGCGACGCGACAGGGTTGAGATTTTCTCAACTTTATGCAAATAAGGAGCGATTTTCGCTAGCGATGGCCAATCGGAGTGTTTGCTTGTTTCTCGTAACGTAGCAACCATGGTGAACATTTCTAGCTTTCTAGGTTTCAAGATGGAGGAGAAACTTATCGCCTGTGTGGCTGCATATCCAGTCCTGTACGATACATCTCTGTATTTGTACAAAGACATTAATAAAACGTATGAGGCCTGGCGCAGGGTTGCCAACGTTGTCGGTGCTCCTTGTGGGTTTTTTGTACTTTCAAATTCAGTCTCGTAAATTATGTAACTTCTTTCTTCGGTAACTACAGTAGCTAGTTAGCCCGGCTGGAACTCCCTAGTTGTATCAACAGATTAGCTGAAACTTTGAGTAATATAATAAAACACATGTCAACGTGTATGTCTATTAAACAGTTTTGTATTTTGTATACAAGTTGTATTTTGATCGATGTTGCGAGTACGTAAATCCAAGTCTGCACACTTGGCCATGACAACTACAACAGTAACTTTAGAGAACTACAATTCTACATTAATCTGCTGTTGATACGCCCCCGAGCGTGGTGAACTGTGGGAAGGCGAGCGATGGCAAGCGATTCGCGTCGCTGCAGTGTGAACGCACTGTTAGTGGTGGTCGAGTCTCCAGCCCAGCTTGTTACCCTGTGGGTGGGTTACCCTGGGGTATGTTACCCCGGGGGTGGGTTACCCTGGGGGTGGGTTACCCTGGGGTATGTTACCCCGGGGGTGGGTTACCCTGGGGTGGGTTACCCTGGGGGTGGGTTACCCTGGGGTACCCCGGGGGTGGTTACCCCGGGGGTGGGTTACCCCGGGGGTGGGTTACCCTGGGGGTGGGTTACCCTGGGGGGTGGGTTACCCTGGGGGTGGGTTACCCTGGGGGTGGGTTACCCTGGGGTGTACCCCGGGGGTGGGTTACCCTGGGGTAGGTTACCCTGGGTGGGGTTATCAGTCCTGGTTATGTGGCTGTAGATATGAGCTGGTTATTCCTACTGAATTTAATTATCCAATAATAAGAGAGAGAGAGAGACAGACAGAGACAGAGATGAACAGGGAGGATGAACAGATGGAATGGGCTGGGACTGAAAGGTGTATAGTGGGATTATCAGCATGTGGTTACAGTAGCTATGTTACAGTAGCTATGTTACAGTGGAGACTATCTATACAGCCCTGGGCCACTGGCTGACTAGCTGGAAGGCTCGAGTTGTAGTTACAGTAGCTGTGTTACTATGGATACTCTGGCTGGCTAGCTGGCTGACTGGCTGGCTAGCTGTAGTTACAGTAGCTGTGTTACTATGGAGACTCTGTTTGGCTAGCTGGCTGACTGGCTAGCTGTAGTTACAGTAGCTGTGTTACTATGGAGACTCTGTTTGGCTAGCTGGTTGATTAGCTAGCTGTAGTTACAGTAGCTGTGTTACTATAGAGATTCTGTTTGGCTAGCTGGCTGACTGGCTAGCTGTAGTTACAGTAGCTGTGTTACTATGGAGACTCTGTTTGGCTAGCTGGCTGACTGGCTAGCTGTAGTTACAGTAGCTGTGTTACTATGGAGACTCTGTTTGGCTAGCTGGTTGATTGGCTAGCTGTAGTTACAGTAGCTGTGTTACTATAGAGATTCTGTTTGGCTAGCTGGCTGACTGGCTAGCTGTAGTTACAGTAGCTGTGTTACTATGGAGACTGGTTGGCAAGCTGGCTGACTGGCTAGCTGTAGTTACAGTAGCTGTGTTACTATGGAGACTCTGGTTGGCAAGCTGGCTGACTGGCTAGCTGTAGTTACAGTAGCTGTGTTACTATGGAGACTCTGGTTGGCTAGCTGGCAGGCTCTCTTGCTATCTGACTGACCCACAGAAAGAGTCAAAAACGTAATGTCTTATGTGATGGCCAGTGGTCAGGAAGTTGACGAGACCCTCGATGACCCATCAGAAGAGTTACTCCAACTTGCAGCGTCTCTTCTGGGAGATCTCCTATGCCAGCTCCCTCTTGTGTAGTTTGGTGAGAGCAACTGGAAACTGTTGATTATCATTATCTCTCATCTCTCTCATTATAGCCTCTTTATTCATGAGGTTATTTCTGCAAAGCGGACAAACATATAAACCTACTTGCCATTTTCTCTCTATATTGACTCTACATATGAAGAATGTGGTTTTCTTCTGTCGATGACTAATTCCATGTCATTAGATGGCCAAGCTTTGCATACATTGGTCTCAAGCTTGGGGGGTGAGGGGGGTGAGCTTGGGAGGTGAGCTTGGGGGGTGAGCGAGGGGGGGTGAGCGAGGGGGGTGAGCGAGGGGGGGTGAGCGAGGGGGGGTGAGCGAGGGGGGTGGTGAGTGAGGAGGGGGGTGAGCTTGGGGGGTGAGGGTGGGGGGTGGGGGGGGGAGGGGGGGGGAGGGGGGGGGAGGGGGGTGAGCTTGGGCCTACACAAACTCCCCCAGTCCAGTCTCTGCTGTTGCTGAGGCAACCACCACTATCATATATAGCATCTTGTGAGAGAGGTTCTTCAGCATCTTTGGGCAGCTAAGTCCAGCACAATCTTACCTGCTTCTCCCTGTGACACACACATGCACATATACACACATGCACATATACGCACATGCACACACTCATGCACACGCACACATACATGCATACACGCACACACACAAGCACACACTCAATCACTCACACAAACACACACATACAGCACCATCTAACAGCTGACCTCGGAGAGAGGACACAGGTTTGAGGAAGACCTCGTACCAGCTACTGGAAGTTCGGGGACAAGAGGGTGTGGTTTCATTCACAGGTTTAAAACATTTTCAAACATCCTCCCTCATTCCAGCAGGCCTCTGATCCCCCCACCCCCCACTCCCCCCCTCCCCTCCCGACCCCCCCTGTCTGAGGACTAAGTCTCCCTCCTGGTGCAGTGTGAATGTGCAGGGGGGGGTGAACGCATCTTCCCTCCTCTAGCTCTGTCTCTCTTTCCCTTCATCTTTTCTCTCTCTCGTTTCTAACCCCACTGTCTTCTTCTCTCTCACTCGGCGAGTCATCATTTCTCTCCTCATCCTCCTAACCTTGCTGACTCTCTCTCTCCTCCTCTCTCCTCCTCTCTCCTCCTCACTCCTCCTCACTCCTCCTCTCTTCTCATCCTCCTACCTTGCTGACTGACTCTCTCTCCTCCTCATCCTCCTCTCTTCTCATCATCCTAACCTTGCTGACTCTCTCTCTCTCCTCCTCTCTCCTCCTCACTCCTCCTCTCTTCTCATCCTCCTAACCTTGCTGACTCTCTCTCCTCCTCTCTCCTCCTCACTCCTCCTCTCTTCTCATCCTGCTAACCTTGCTGATTCTCTCTCTCTCCTCCTCTCTCCTCCTCTCTCCTCATCCTCCTAACCTTGCTGACGCTCTCTCTGCTCCTCTCTCCTCCTCTCTCCTCCTCTCTCCTCCTCTCTCCTCCTCACTCCTCTCTTCTCATCCTGCTAACCTTGCTGATTCGCTCTCTCTGTCCTCCCCTCTCCTCCTCTCTCCTCCTCTCTCCTCCTCTCTCTCCTCCTCTCTCCTCATCCTCCTAACCTTGCTGACACTCTCTCTCTCCTCCTCTCTCCCCCCTCCCCTCTCTCCCAGTGACTACATCATAAAGGAGAAGACAGTCCTCCTGCAGAAAAGAGACAGCGAGGGGTTTGGCTTCGTCCTTCGAGGGGCCAAGGGTGAGGAAACGTGCTTGGGCCCAGCGTGACCCCTGTCCCTGACCCCTGACCCCTGACCCCTGTGTCTCTGTCTGCAGCCCAGACCCCCATCGAGGAGTTCACCCCCACCCCGGCCTTCCCCGCGCTGCAGTACCTGGAATCTGTGGATGAGGGAGGCGTGGCCTGGAGGGCTGGTCTGCGGATGGGAGACTTCCTCATTGAGGTCTGTGAGGTCTGAGACAGGAACTGTGCTGTACATGCCGTCTCAACACACTACTATACCTTACTCTGCTGTACCTCTCTCTCTCTGTCACTCTCTCTCTCTCATTCTCTCTCTGTCTCTCCCTCTCACTATCTGTCTCTTTCCCTACCTCTCTCTCTCTCTCATTCTCTCTGTCTCCTCTCTCTCTCCCCCCTCCCCCCCCCCTCTCTCCCCCTCACCCAGGTGAATGGTCAGAATGTGGTGAAGGTGGGCCACAGGCAGGTGGTCAACATGATCAGACAGGGCGGCAACAGCCTCATGGTTAAGGTTGTCATGGTGACCCGCAATCCCGACATGGAAGAAGGCTCCAGAAAGAAAAGTAAGACAAAGTTCAGAGTGCTAAGAACGATGATGATGAGGAGGAAGAGAAGGAAGAGGAGGAGGAGGAGTTGTTTAAGGGAGGTGGTGAGGATGAGGAGGAGGAGGAGGAGGAGGGGAGAGGAGGAGAGGGGAGTTGTTGAAGGGAGGTGGTGATGATGATGAGGAGGAGTTAAAGGGACGTTAGGATGAGGTTAGGATGAGTATGATGATGATGATGAGTATGATGATGATGATGATGACTTTCCTCTTTCTCCAACAGTCCCTCAGCAGAGCAAGAGACTCAGCACTCCGGCCATCGCCCTGCGCTCCAAGTCCATGACATCAGAGCTGGAGGAGATGGGTAAGACTGCTGGGGGAGAGGGGGGGGAGAGGGGGGAGGAGAGGGGGAGGAGAGGGGGAGGAGAGGGGGAGATGGTAGTAACAAGGCAGAGAGGTTAGGAGTAGAGGCAGGAGTAGAGGCAGGAGTAGAGGCAGGAGGCCAGAGGGGGTGTGCAGGTGCCAACATGGGTGACAGTCTCATTTCACTGTTCTTTCAGAGGTTCCACACTGTCACTTCCAGCACCCCCACTACAGGTAATCCACCCCCTGATCCCTCCCACTCTCCGCCCTGTCGCCCTGCCCACCCCCTGTGCCCCCTGCACCCCCAGCTCTAACCCCCCACAACGCCCTCCGCCCCGCCCAGCCTCTCCTCTTCAGAGACTCATCCCCGAGAGTGTGTGTTGCCACGGTAACACTGCAGGGGGGTGGGCGTTGCTCGGAGGGAGATTGTGGCGGCTGCTGCTGTCTGTGCTGAGCATGCTCAGTGAGGAGGGGGATGATTAATGAGGAGAGACAGGTGCTCTGGGGCTCAGCGTCCAGACTCTGGTCTTTCTGGTCCATCTGGTCTCTCTCTGGTCTCTCTCTGGTCTCTCTCTGGTCTCTTTCTGGTCTTTCTGGTCTTTCTGGTCCATCTGGTCTCTCTGGTCTCTCTCTGGTCTCTCTCTGGTCTTTCTGGTCCCTCTGGTCTCTCTCTGGTCCCTCTCTGCTCTCTCTGGTCTCTCTGGTCTCTCTCTGGTCTTTCTGGTCCCTCTGGTCTCTCTCTGGTCTCTCTCCTGGTCCCTCTGGTCTCTCTCTGGTCCCCTCTCTGGTCTCTCTGGTCTCTCTCTGGTCTCTCTCTGGTCTTTCTGGTCTCTCTGTAGTCCCTCTCTGGTCTCTCTCTGGTCCCTCTGGTCCCCCTCTGGTCTCTCTCTGGTCTCTGTGGTCTCTCTCTGGTCTCTCTCTGGTCCCTCTCTGGTCTCTCTCTGGTCTCTCTCTGGTCTCACTCTGGTCTCTCTCTGGTCTCTCTCTGGTCTCTCTCCTGGTCCCTCTGGTCTCACTCTGGGTCTCTCTCTGGTCCCTCTCTGGTCTCTCTTTCCCACCCCCTCGTCTGAGCCAGCTCTCTCCAGCCCTCTGAGACAGCATGAGCACCCAGACCCCCCGCCCCCCCAACCTGAACCTGACCCCCCCACACCTGTAAACCAGTGACCACACCCCCCTCTCCTCGTTTACCTAATTTAACTTTGCACCCCGACAAACACACCACATAACCACAACCTGATGCAGACCTAGGAAATTAATACTTTCGTAATCTACTCAATGACACCAGCCAATACAATATCATAATAGACCTTCACCAACACACAAGAAAACATCCTGACATCTCGCCAGCTCATACAGCAGGTACCAGCTCGTACAGCAGGTACAGTAGCTCGTACAGCAGGCACCAGCTCATACAGCAGGTACCAGCTCATACAGCAGGTACCAGCTCGTACAGCAGGTACCAGCTCGTACAGCAGGCACCAGCTCATACAGCAGGTACCAGCTCGTACAGCAGGTAGCAGCTCGTACAGCAGGCAACAGTTCATACAGCAGGTACCAGCTCGTACAGCAGGCACCATCTCGTACAGCAGGTACCAGCTCGTACAGCAGGTAGCAGCTCGTACAGCAGGTACCAGCTCGTACAGCAGGTACCAGCTACTGGAGGGTGATATGGGGTGTGAGTGATGTGTCCGTCCTCGACCATATGGCTGCTTATTCTAAATGCAAAGAATACATTAAGCAGGGACGTCAGTTAAACGGTCTCACCTCTGGTTGGTGCAGTGTCCCGGTTCACCTGGAAGTCACACTGCAGTTCAGAGAAGCAGGAACATGATTACCATACACCCCCCTGCCTCAGAGAAGCAGGAACATGATTACCATACACCCCCCTGCCTCAGAGAAGCAGGAACATGATTACCATACACCCCCCTGCCTCAGAGAAGCAGGAACATGATTACCATACACCTCCCTGCCTCAGAGAAGCAGGAACATGATTACCATACACCCCCCTGCCTCACTTCCTCATCAAGGTCTTACAGTCCTGTCGCATCTAAACAATGACATCATTTAAAATCATTAGGAAGTTGTTCCGGAGAAAACTGGTTCATACTTGCTCCACAGCTTCAAGCTCTCCACTTATGTACATACTTGTTCAACTCTGTTCCCTCACGCATCCTAATAGAAGATGCTACTAGACAACACCCCCCTCACTACCCTCACACATCCTAATAGAAGATGCTACTAGACAACACCCCCCTCACTACCCTCACACATCCTATGTGACTAGACAATACCCCCCTCACTAACTCCTAATCTCTCTCCCAGATAAACTAAACCAGAGCTCTGAACTGTCAGTCCATAGTTACAGGGGATCTCTCCCTGTGTCAGTCCATAGTTACAGGGGATTTCTCCCTGTGTCAGTGTAGCCGATGTGTATCGGTGAAACTCACTCCTCAGGTATGTAATGGGCCACCCGCGTCAACGAATAGCTATCTTTTCTTTGGCGTAGTTGGTAGTGGTGGCGCTTGGGAAGCCAGAGGTGGCAGGTTCGAGCCCAGTGCGGGACGGTAGTGCCAGATACCTCTGACAGAGCTTGCAAGACCACGTCCGTTACATACCTGTTACATCAGTCCATAGTTACAGGGGATCTCTCCCTGTGTCAGTCCATAGTTACAGGGGATCTCTCCCTGTGTCAGTCCATAGTTACAGGGGATCTCTCCCTGTGTCAGATCATAGTTATAGGGGATCTCTCCCTGTGTCAGTCCATAGTTACAGGGGATCTCTCCCTGTGTCAGTCCATAGTTACAGGGGATCTCTCCCTGTGTCAGTCCATAGTTACAGGGGATCTCTCCCTGTGTCAGTCCATAGTTACAGGGGATCTCTCCTTGTGTTTCTGGGGTCGTAACAAGCATGTTTTAACCACTAACTCTGAGCTTCCTCCTCTCTGCTCCTCCTGTCTGATGCAGTGGAGAGAGGTGAGACACGTGTTCAGACTGTGTGTGTGTGTGTGCTCGTGTGTGTGCTTGTGTGTGTGTGTGCTTGTGTGGTCATGTGTGCGAGTGTGTGTGTGCTCGTGTGTGTGTATGCTTGTGTGTGTTTGTGCTCGTGTGCCAGGTGTGTGTGTGTCTGCGTGTGTGCGTGCGCGTGTGTGCTCTTGTTTGTGTGTGTGCTCTTGTGTGTGTGCCCGGGTACATGCATGTTGCATGTATCTATGTAAGTTTCTGTGCGCGTGTTTCCCGTCTTATTGAAAGGACTGCTATGTGTGTGGGTGTGTGTGTGTGTGTTTGTGTGCCCGTGTACATGCATGTGTGTGGGTGTGTGGTTTCTATATCAGTTGGGAGCATGGAGGGCAGGACAACTCATTGGCATATGGTTCTTATTCACTGGGATGAGGAGATTGCAGTTTCTCATGTGCAAAAGCTTAAGTATAATTTAATCTCCCTTTTAGCTGCTACCCCTTGGAAAAAAAAATCAGGTGAGACATCATTATTATAGATTATAGATATCTAGTTATTTAGATCTAGTAGATTATAGAGATCTAGCTATTTTAGACCTACTTATTCACTCACTTACACTTCTCGCTTATGTGTCTCCTCAGAATTTGAATCTTCACAAGTTACAGAGAAGAAGAGGACAGTTTATCAGATGGCTCTCAGTAAGAATGTTTACAGTAGATCTTTTCCGAGTAAGAATGTTTACAGTAGATCTTCTCTGAGTAAGAATGTTTACAGTCGATCTTCTCTGAGTAAGAATGTTTACAGTCGATCTTCTCTGAGTAAGAATGTTTACAGTCGATCTTCTCTGAGTAAGAATGTTTACAGTCGATCTTCTCTGAGTAAGAATGTTTACAGTAGATCTTCTCTGAGTAAGAATGTTTACAGTAGATCTTCTCTGAGTAAGAATGTTTACAGTCGATCTTCTCTGAGTAAGAATGTTTACAGTAGATCTTCTCTGAGTAAGAATGTTTACAGTCGATCTTTTCCGAGTAAGAATGTTTACAGTAGATCTTCTCTGAGTAAGAATGTTTACAGTCGATCTTCTCTGAGTAAGAATGTTTACAGTCGATCTTCTCAGACTGCGTATCAAGCAACAGCCTGCCCTCCCCTCCCTCCCTTCTCTTCCTCCCTTCCCTCCCTCCCCTCCCCCCTCAGATAAACTAGATGAGATCCTTGCAGCCGCTCAGCAGACAATCAGCACCAACGAGGGGTCTCGGACTCAGGCTCCTAAACGAGAGAGGGGGCGGGGCCTTTACAGCAACGAGGTGGGTGTGGTCAGAGAGCCCTGCATCTGTGTGTGTGTGTATCTGTGTGTGTGTGTATATGTGTGTATCTATGTGTGTGTTGCGTCTGTGTTCACTGGTGCGATTCACAAGGTTGAGAGGAACAGTTTGTCCAGTTGTGTTCCTATGGTAACACCCTCACATTTAAGCTATGCACAGTTTAGGGAGAGTTTGATTAAACACTAGCACAAACAGCTTCTTATTTAACAACCCAACTACCGCACTGCACTGCTCCACAGAAGCCATTCTGCTCACTGGCTAGGGCATGAATAATGTAATGATTGTAATGCATTGACCTGCCATCTGTAGTGTTATAACTATACCATCCTCCTTAGGACTCAGTCCTCCTAAAGCTGCTTTCCTGTCCTCTTTCTCACCTTGTATTCCCTGTACAGCCAAGTTACGACCAATCAGGGATGGGGATGGTGTCGTCAGGGGCGGGGCTTGGCTATGATCGCTCCCAGTACGTATCAGGCCACGCCCCTCCTCATGGGATGCTGAGACAGAATCCATCGGTGAGTCTGCATGTCTGTCTGTCTGCATGCCTGTCTGTCTGTCTGCATGTCTGTCTGTCTGCCTGTCTGCCTGCATGTCTGTCTGACTGCCTACCGCCGTAGAGTTAGAAGAGTGTCTGGCTGGTGGTCTAGAGAGAAAACACAGAGGGCCCTATTTTGACGATCTGAAACGCAAGTATGAAAACGGAAAGCGCAAGTAACTTTGTGGGCGGGACTCCGGTGCGGTTGCTATTTTGCCGGCGGGATAAATGACTTTGCGCCTGACGCAAATGTAAAAGGGGTAGCTACATTACTAATGGGTGTGGTTTGGGCGTAACATGCAATAAACCAATCAGAGCGTCATCTCACATTCCCTTTAAGAGCAGCGCTTGTTCCATGGCGGATTGCTATTATAACGGCGGATTTGCCAGGCGTACGCCAGCGGTTCACAGGAGACCGACGTTCTCGTCAGGACCGTAAACGATAGAGAAGTGACATTGTATAGGAAAGGCAGAACAGTTTCATTGCACTAAGTTGCCCACTCATGCTGCTCATTCAAATGTAGGCTAGCCTATTTTGACATATTTTTTTTTAATTGCTTAGTTCTTAGAATTAGTTTAACTGTTGTACTTTTGTTTACTTAATTTAAGACCCGTAGGGCCTATATGTTTATTGTTTGCATCTTCCTGCCACAGTAAATTGAAAACCGTTCTGATTCTGATGTGCATGGGAGAAGAAACATACCCAAATTAGCTTCGGTTAAACAGGCGTAGGAGTAAATTGCCACAGTTGTTACAATTCAAGTTCACATACATAAAGATTTCTCATGAACATCTTATTAATCATTGACATGAACGAAATTGTAACACAGCTAGCCATACAATAAATCAAAACGATACGTAGTTTCGCAGGAAGAATACCCTGGCTTCGCCAGCAGTGCGCACGGACCAAGCTTGCGCCCATAAGATAGAATCTGAATAATGCGCCATTGTCTTTAAACCACCTTTTTCCTGGTCAGTGGGGAATTGTTTTTCGGAAACTGCAAAATAGCACTAGGGAACGTTTGCGCCGGAACACGCCTCCTTTTTCGCTGAACCGCCCCCGGGAGCGCAAGGTCATTCCGACGTGCGTCCGTGGAGGGAAAAGTCCGCTTTGCGTCGAGTGCAAACTAGGAATGATACTTGCGTCGCTGACTAAGTCAATTGCGCCGGGTGCAAGATAGGGCCCAGAATGTCTTCAGATGACCCTTGACCCACAGTGATAGTTGCGACAGGACAAACCACCGCCTAGCTGACCAATGGGAGGGCAGGATGACCAGGAAGCAGCCATCTGGTCACCAGCTCTCATGTGCTGTAGTTAAGACTTCCTGTTCTCCACTATGAGGAGATATCTGACTCCTCTGTCATTCATGCTGCTGTATCTTTCGCTGTGCCCTCAAAATGTCTCTCTCTCCTCCCCCCTCTCTCTCCTCTCTCCTCTCTCCCCTCTCTCTCTCTCCTCCCGCCTCTCTCTCTCTCCCTCCCCCCTCTCTCTCTCCCTCTCTCTCTCTCCCTCTCTCTCCCCTCTCTCTCTCTCCCTCCCCCCTCTCTCTCCCCCCCCACCCCTCTCTCTCTCTCTCCCCCCCCCCTCTCTCTCTCTCCCCTCCCCTCTCTGGGGTATCTGTGTATCTCAGGGGTGCCTGAAGAGGAGAAGCAGTACCTCAATCCTCCGGGCGTGAAGTTTGCTCGCAGCTTGTCTGTCCCCGGCCCAGACGACATCCCCCCGCCCCCCACCACCGCCCCCCCCCGACCCCCCCTTCTCCTCCGCCCCCCCACTGGGCTGGCGGGGCAAGTCTTCCCAGCAGCCCTCCGTGTCCACCTCCACCTCCAGCTCCGCCCACTACCAGCTCTACTCCCAGTCTGTCCACTTCACCCAGGGGGTCCGGGAGAGGGCTGGGGGGCCCAACGCTGCCCCCGGTGGCGGGGGAGGGCCGGAGCACGCGCCCAACTACTCGCACGCCTCCGCCCAGAGCAGGACCGCCTCCAGGAAGGGGGGCTACCCCCCGGGGGACCCTGCAGGGGGCGGGGCTAAGTCCGGCGGCATGAGGAGGGGCCACAGCAATGCCGTCCTCCCTTCCGGCGTTACCGCAGCGACTCCCCAGCAGCAACAGCTGGGCTCCCAGAACCAGGCCCAGCAGCCGGCGAGGGGGGCCGGGGGCGGGGGGGCTCCCAAAGGGGGGGCCCGGAGGGGCAAGGTCCCCCTGGTGAAGCAGTCGAAGGTGGAGGATCTGCGAGGGGGCCAGGGCACCATGGGGGGGAAGCTGCCCATGGAGAAGAGCTCCATCCCCATCCCGACCATCATCGTCAAGGCCCCCTCCACCAGCAGCAGCGGGCGCAGCAGCCAGGGCAGCAGCGTGGAGGCGGAGCACCCCTCAGCCGGGGAGGCCCCCCACGGACCCCCTCCGTCCACCCCGGCCCCCCCAGCCCCCTGCCCCCCCCTCTGTTCCCGCCCCCCCGCCCCCCTCGCTGCGCTCCCAGGAGAACCTGGACTTCACCAGCCAGTTCGGCGCCGCCATCGTGGGCGCGGCACGCCGCGATCGGGAACGCTTCCACGAGGCCCGCCGGAGGAGCGCCTCCTTCTTCATGTCTGCCGAGGAGGAGCTGGGGCCGGGGGAGGGAGGTGGGGGAGCAGGAGGGGGGTCCAGGATGCAGGCCTCCCAGCAGCCGACTGCCCAGTCCGGGGTTCCCCCCCCTCGCCTGCGCCCCTCCAAGTCCATCGACGAGGGCATGTTCTCCGGAGACACCTTCATCCACCACACCCGCAGCATGCCCCCTGCTTTCGGCCTGCCCGAGTACTCCTCCCCCCGCCCCCGACTACCAGCCCAAGTCCGTGCCCGCCGACTTCTACAGCGCGGGGGTGGGCTCCGCCCCAGCGTCCGGGGCAGGCCGGCAGCCCTCCTCCGCCACCACCTTCATCCACCCTCTGACAGGTAAGGTCCTGGACCCCTCATCCCCCCTGGGCCTGGCCCTGGCCGCCAGGGAGCGAGCGCTGAGGGACGACGGCAGGATGAGGAGGGAGAGAGGGGCGGAGCCTCACTTCAGCCGGCAGATGTCCAGCGTGGGGGCGTTTCCCTCCTCCACCTCCGCCCCGCCCGCTTCCTCCATGGCCGGGTCGTCCAGCTCCTCCTACCTGGTCACCTCCTCCTCGCTGGCCGCCACCACGCCCACCGTGGGCCGCCCTCCCTCGCCCAGGATCTTGCGGGGGGCCGGGGGGGGCTGGGGGGAGGAAGGGGGTCGCGGGGGAGCGGGAGAGGGAGGGCGGAGGGGCGAGGGAGGGGCTGAGGGTGAGGTTTTCTGAAGACAAGACCGTTCACACCCACCACTACCAGCCGCAGGTCTTCCAGCCCAGCCACAAGGAGAGGGAGAGAGACAGGTCCAGTGAGAGAGACAGGTCCAGAGAGAGAGACAGGTCCAGGGAGAGAGACAGGTCCAGGGAGAGGGAGGGCTACAGGAAGGTGGAGCAGCCGGCCCCCGCCCAGCCCCCCTCCCAGCAGCCTCGCCGCCCCTCCTTCCTGAGGATGGAGAGCGAGGCGGGCTCCTACGTCCTGTCCCTCACCCCTCCATCCCCTCCGTCCACAGCCCCCGTCCCCCCCCACACTCAAGGGGGAGGGGGGTCGGGGGGGAGTGGGATGATGGTCCTCCCCCCTCCGGCCCCCTCGGTCGATGCGGACGATGAGTTTGTCTACGCGGACCCCCTGCCCCCTCCTCTAGAGTTTGCTAACAGCTTCGACAGAGGGACCTCAGGGTACCCACGCCAGCAGCGCCAGCCGGCCGCCCCGCCCCCTCCCCCCCCCACCCCCGCCGCCCCACAGAGAAGCGTTCCCGGGGGCCTACCCGCCCCAGCCCTCCCCCCAGCCGGGCGACTCCACCGCCTCCAGCCTCACCTCCTACGACAGCGAGGTGGCCAACCTCACCCAGTCGGCCCCCTCCCCCTCCCAAACCTCCCCTAACCCCCCGCCCCCGCACTCCCCCTCCAACCTCCGGCCCACCTCTCTGACAGGACCCCCGCCTCCCCCCTCCGTCTCCCCCCCGCCGCCCCCCACCTCCTATCACAGACCCTTGCCCCTATCCCACTCTCACCACCTCTACAACAGCACCCCCAACCCTGGACGCTCGTCCCCCACCCCTCCCCCCCACTCCGCCCCGCCTCCTCCCGCCTACCGCGGCTCCCCCTCCCCCTCCGCCCACCTCCGCGGCTCCTCCACCTCCGCCGCCCCCGCCACCTCCACCCAGCTCTACCAGGAGCGCACACACCCCTCCGCCCCCGTGGGGGGACACCGCGCGGGGGAGCATCACCCTCCGGCCGGCAAGACAGGAGAGTCCCAGGAGACGGTGGTGGACTCTGGCATCGAGGAGCTGGACAGCCGCAGCAGCAGCGACCATCACCTGGACCGCATCCTGGCCCTGAGCGGGGCCGGGGCCCGGGACAGGCAGGAGAGAGGAGGGGGAGGAGGGGGAGGAGACAGGACAGGGGGGGATCTCCTGGAGTCGTACATGAGCTACCTGGACGGACAGACGTTTGAGATGCACAACGCCACCGCCTCCACGTACCCCAAGAGCCAGCGCTTCAGGGAGAGCGGCCGGCAGACAGACCTCCGCAGGCAGACCAGCACCGCCCCGCCCTCCTTCCTCTCGCACAGGCGCAGGGAGGAGGACGAGGAGGAGGGGGAGGACGAGGAGGCGGAGAACGAGGACGACGGAGGAAGGGACGCCTACAGAATGAGAGAGAGCCAGAACCTGGGGCGGCCCGCCTCCCCCTACCTGGAGCGCCCGCGCACCCCTGAGGTGAAGCCTCTGTGGGGTGACAGCCAGGGGGGCGGCGAGGCAGGGGGGCAGGCCTACCTGGAGGGGAGGAAGGTGTACCCTCCCGCCTCCAGCATGAAGCCCAGCATCATCACTGAGCTCAACAGCAAGCTGCAGCAGAGAGGGAAGGAGAGCTGGAGCAGCCAGCGGTCCCTCGGCAGACACAGGTACACAGCCAAACATGCAGCCTGGGGTAGACATGCAGCCTGGGGGAGACATGCAGCCTGGGGTAGACATGCAGCCTGGGGGAGACATGCAGCCTGGGGGAGACATGCAGCCTGGGGGAGACATGCAGCCTGGGGGAGACATGCAGCCTGGGGTAGACATGCAGCCTGGGGGAGACATGCAGCCTGGGGGAGACATGCAGCCTGGGGGAGACATGCAGCCTGGGGGAGACATGCAGCCTGGGGTAGACATGCAGCCTGGGGTAGACATGCAGCCTGGGGGAGACATGCAGCCTGTAGGACTGCTGTAGCGCCACGCTTGTGTCGGTTTTGTACTTGTGCTTGTTTCACCTGTGTGTGAAAGTGTACTTGTGAATGGTGTGGGGATGAACGGTGCGTTTTGGTGACGGTGTGCCGTCTACACTGTGTGAACCCTTGTCTGATGTCTTCTGCTTCTCCTCCCCTCTCTCTCTCTCTCCTCCCCTCTCTCTCTCTCCTCTCTCTCTCTCCATATCCCATGTCTGTCTCTCGCCCGGCAGGAACAGGTAATCCCACCTCTCTCTCTTGTCTCTCCATCTCCACCATCCGTCACACCAAACTGAAAACATGGACACCATCGTGAATTTACACGGGGGGGTTTCCCGACAGTAAGAGAGGAAAAGAAGGCCAGTTTGAACTCTACTCAGCACGTCATAAAGACGCTGATTTACTCCCTCTCTCGCGTAATATCCTATAACTGTTAACAGTGCGATATCTATCATCTTAACTGATCCATTATCTCAGAACTGCCAACAGCTGCTAAATTGTGGGTGGAAATGTTTGATGAAGAGCTTCTCAGGGTGCAGGGTGTGTGTGTGTACAGTCAGACAGCTTCTCAGTGTGCAGGGTGTGTGTGTGTACAGACAGACATATTATCAGGGTGTGTGTGTGTACAGTCAGTCAGACAGCTTCTCAGTGTGCAGGGTGTGTGTGTGTACAGACAGCTTCTCAGTGTGCAGGGTGTGTGTGTGTACAGTCAGACAGCTTCTCAGGGTGCAGGATGTGTGTGTGTACAGACAGCTTCTCAGTGTGCAGGGTGTGTGTGTGTACAGTCAGTCAGACAGCTTCTCAGTGTGCAGGGTGTGTGTGTGTACAGTCAGACATATTATCAGGGTGTGTGTGTGTACAGTCAGTCAGACAGCTTCTCAGTGTGCAGGGTGTGTGTGTGTACAGACAGCTTCTCAGTGTGCAGGGTGTGTGTGTGTACAGACAGACAGCTTCTCAGTGTGCAGCGTGTGCGTGTGTACAGACAGCTTCTCAGTGTGCAGAGTGTGTGTGTGTACATACAGCTTCTCAGGGTGCAGGGTGTGTGTGTGTACAGTCAGACAGCTTCTCAGTGTGCAGAGTGTGTGTGTGTACAGACAGCTTCTCAGTGTGCAGAGTGTGTGTGTGTACAGACAGACAGCTTCTCAGGGTGCAGGGTGTGTGTGTACAGACAGACAGCTTCTCAGGGTGCAGAGTGTGTGTGTACAGTCAGTGAGACAGCTTCTCAGGGTGCAGGGTGTGTGTGTACAGACAGCTTCTCAGGGTGCAGGGTGTGTGTGCTTCTCGTCTCTGTCCTGGAGATATAACTTCCTGGTCTCCTCCTCAGGTTCTCTGAAGACTCCACATCTGCTCTGAGTCCTCCGTCTGCTCGTTCCCAGTCGCCCTCCCCCGTGTCCCACTCCCAGCCCGCCCTCTCCCCCTCCCCCACCCCCACCTCCCAGTACCCCATCTGGACCCGCTCCCCGTCCCCCCAGCCCCCCGTTGGCCCCCCAGCCCCCCCGCTCCCACTCGCCCCTGTCCCCCTCCTACTCCCCCTACCCCACACCTCCCCCAAACACCGCCCGGTCTACCGCACCAAAGCCCTAGAGTTCCAGTTCATCCCCAGCCGGGAGTCCAGGAAGGCCGAGTCTCACCACCTCCAGCGCCGCCGGGCCCCCAGCCCCCTCATCTCCCCCTCCGAGAGGCCCCAGTTGGGCCCCCCCCGCCCCTCGTCCCTGCCTCTCCTGCCCACCACGCCCTTCTACAGCAGCCTGTACGAGCTCCGCGGCTCCATCACCCCTCCTTCCCCCGCCAACCCTATGGGGGACCCCTACTTCTCCCCCTCCCCTCCCCTCTTTGCCCCCTCGGGCGCCCCTCCTCCCCCCAGCTCCTCTCTGGTGGTGTCCCGCTCCCTCTCCCCCACCCACTTCCTGTCCGGGACGTCCCCCCCGCCCCTCCACCCCCTACCCCCGCCCCCCCTGCCTGAGCTACCCCCACCTCCCTCCCCCGTCGCCCACCAAGCCCTTTGGCTCCAAGCCGCTGCCCTACTGGACCAAATACGACGTGGCTGATTGGCTGGGCTACCTGAACCTGGGGGAGCACAGGGAGCGTTTCCT
The DNA here is from genome assembly GCA_903064625.1 of Mallotus villosus. Taxonomy (NCBI): domain Eukaryota; kingdom Metazoa; phylum Chordata; class Actinopteri; order Osmeriformes; family Salangidae; genus Mallotus; species Mallotus villosus. The sequence continues at coordinate 102,176 of CAEFZP010004246.1, read as the reverse complement.
GGACAACGAGATTGACGGCACACACCTGCCCTCGCTCACCAAGGAGGACTACCTGGACCTGGGTGTGACCAGAGTGGGCCACCGCATGAACATCGAGCGTGCCCTGAAGAGGGTGATGGACAGGTAGGACTGAGACCGCATTCGCCGACCCCCGACGGCCACAAACTTCAACCCTTCCCCGTCGTGTTTCTAACCCTGTGATGGTCCCACTCCCTGAACGCATGACCCTCAGGCAGCATGAACGCTGAGGCGGACCCGGGGGCCTCCGTGATTGGCTCCCACGCTGAACGTTTGCGCCGTGATTGGCTCCCACGCTGAACGTTCTGTCTCCGTTCTTGTTTTGTCCCAAGGGTTTCTAGCAGCCCCTTCCCCATCTCCGCCCTGTCACCCCGGAACGGACGGATAGAGAGGAGGAGGGATGACGAGAGCCGCAGCTGAAGAGGCAGACAGAGATAGAGAGAGAGACAGAGAGAGAGACAGAGAGAGAGGAGGGGGGAGAGAGAGAGGAGGGGGGGTGGAGTCAATGAGGGAGGAAGACACAACTGCTGCTATCCTGTGGTGACTTCACACAACAAATGAGGAAGAGACTTTCTGGGGGTGGGGGGTGAACATCACCGGGAGACGTGAGCAGGGGGGCTGACGATCCATGGAAACACCTCCTGAGACATACACACACATACAAAACCCCACACATACACACACAACCTCCACATACACAAAACCTCATCCACTCCACACGTACACACACACCCTCCACCTACACACACACACACAAAACCTCACTCACTCCACACATACACACACACCCTCCACATACACACAAACACAAAACCTCACCCACCCCACACATACACATTCTCCACATACACACACAAAAACAATACCTCACCCACCACACACATACACACCCTCCACATACACACACAACCCCACCCACTCACGCACATACACACACACAATATTACTCTTCCCTGCAAACAGTACACACTATGAAAACAGACAGTAGAGACTGAGGCAAAACATATTATACTGACAGCAAAAAAGTGAGAAAACTGAGCCAAATAAGTTAAGACCTACCATCTGAAGAAGATTGTTACTTTATTCAGCTGGGCAGCTTTCCATGTTGCTGAGTCATGAGGACAATAGTTCTTCTTAGCGCTTGTTTTTGTTCTTTTTCTAGAAGCCATCTTGTTTGAGTTCTCGCTTCTGGGGAGGAGGAGAGAGAGAGAGGAGGGGAGGGAGGGAGAGGGGAAGAGAAAGATGGGAGAGGAGGAGGATGAGGGGGGTTGTGTTTCAAGAGGGAAACCCCGCACCCTCCTGCTAGTTGAGTGGTGGGTTCCCCTCCTGCTAGTAGAGTGGTGGGTTCCCCTCCTGCTAGTTGAGTGGTGGGTTCCCCTCCTGCTAGTAGAGTGGGGGTTCCCCTCCTGCTAGTAGAGTGGGGGTTCCCCTCCTGCTAGTAGAGTGGGGGTTCCCCTCCTGCTAGTAGAGTGGGGGTTCCCCTCCTGCTAGTAGAGTGGGGGTTCCCCTCCTGCTAGTAGAGTGGGGGTTCCCCTCCTGCTAGTAGAGTGGGGGTTCCCCTCCTGCTAGTAGAGTGGGGGTTCCCCTCCTGCTAGTAGAGTGGAGGTTCCCCTCCTGCTAGTAGAGTGGGGGTTCCCCTCCTGCTAGTAGAGTTCCCCTCCTGCTAGTAGCGTGGGGGTTCCCCTCCTGCTAGTAGAATACAATCAATGTCAAAACTGTGTGAGAAGACAGATGAGATGGGAAGGATCGTTACAAGAAGGTTGAGTAGGGAATGGTGCATGTTGAGTTTCTGAATCATCATGGAGCACAGCCCACCTGTGATTGGTGGATCTCTTGTAAGAGATCTCACAGGGAGAAATCTCTCTATCATCACTGGTGTATCTGTAAGAGATCTTACAGGGAGGGCTCTTTCTCTGAGAAGGGGGCCAGTCATTTCTGGATGCCCGTGCTTGTGTGATTTGACCTCCCTGCTGAGAGGGGGCGCTGCTCCCTCTGCAGCCTGGTCAACAGGACCTTCAGCATTGTATTTCTCTCTAGCTTCTCGATCATCTCAAGTCTTATAATGGCATACCTGTATATACAGACTGGTCACTGTATTACACATCTGTAGCAAAAATAAGTGCCCAGACCAACAGCATAGAAAATGATCACATATACACACACACACACAACACACACACATATTGCTATGGAAACACCAGTGCGCACACACGCACTCATGCATACACACAAGCAGCCGTCTATGTTAGTGTTAGAATCAATGGGACACCTTAAATATACAGTATACACTATGTTTGGATCCTAGACTTAACAGTACACAAAAGAGGACTTTCAGTCGTCAAGGAAACATGTTACACGACACTGAAAACAGAACTTCTCTGAAGATTTAATCAATTTACTCTGAAAGACTTCCTAGGTATTGAAGGAACTGTTCTACAACTGTCCTAATGTTCTCTGTCCGAACGAGAGACAGAAAAGGAGAGGGGAGGGGGGAGGGAAGGAGGACAAACTGCCAAATCTCCCTCTTCCCCAACCAATTCCCTGTCTCCTTCCAGAAACTGCACTCTCTCTGCAGAACCTACTGAGGACGTGAGGGACTGACGCCCAAATCACTGGGACTGGAGACATATGCTAACATCCCTTTTAATACTGATTGTTCTTACAACAATTTTTAACCCTTAAATGGGTCTGGAATACAGCTGTTGGTAAGAGAAGAATTGTTACCATCATCATTAGTATCGTCGTCCTTATTGTTATTACTGCATCTGCTAGAAGCTGTAGTTCCCCACTCGGCCTCCCCTGATGAGGTGGCGCTGTTGAGCATGTTATCGTTTCATCAACGCAATCCATTAATGCTGTCATGTGCAAATACCACATGTTAATAGCTTTACATGATCTTATAAAGGTACAAATCCAGAAGGACAAGGTCTTATCTGTCACAATATGAAATGCCACAAATGTATGAAATCACACAATATTTAATCAAAAATAACCAGTGCCAAGGATAGTACTGTAGCTTGAAGCTGACTAGTTTAAGGCAGTTGAATGTCCTTGCAAGGGACACAGGCTTCAAAGTAAAAGTGTTTTTATGAGTTAAATAGTTTGCTAGATGTCATAGATGACATGCTTTTTGTGAAGTGGAGATATAGAGCAAATACTGTTTTACTTCTGTGGCGATTGTGAAACATCAAAATCATGAGATGCGATTTATAAAAGTTTCCTTTTCCGAGAGAACAGATCTCTTGTATCTTCTCAGTGTGCAGGAATATCTCACTGTCATCCACTCACCATCTCTTGGATTTAAGAACTGTGAACATAATAATAATCATGCTCCTTGGCACTTTACATTATGCAGGAACTGAAAGCTAACTTGGGAGAACGCCAAGTCAATAGCTTTTCGAAAATCTCTGTATTCCCGTATCACATTCATGCCAAAACTTTCAGTATCCCAGACACGGATTAAACCTAGTCCTTGACTAAAACCCTTTTCAGTCAAGATCTTCATTGAAGTTTTCTAACTTTAGGACTTGGCTTAATCCATGTCTGGGGAACTGGGCCTAGAACTTTCCATGATCCCTAAAAGGGAATTGTTTCACTGTCCCATAGTCCTACTACTGTTGCTGAACTCAAATATAAGGGCTCTTCCATGACCTCCCTCTGCTTCGAAACACCCTCCCCCTGCTCTCTCTCTCACCGTCTCTCTCCTTCCCTCCTCTCTCTCTCTCACCGTCTCTCTCCCTCCCTCCTCTCTCTCACCGTCTCTCTCCCTCCCTCCTCTCTCTCACCGTCTCTCTCCTTCCCTCCTCTCTCTCTCACCGTCTCTCTCCCTCCCTCCTCTCTCTCACCGTCTCTCTCCTTCCCTCCTCTCTCTCTCACCGTCTCTCTCCCTCCCTCCTCTCTCTCACCATCTCTCTCCTTCCCTGCTCTCTCTCTCACCGTCTCTCTCCCTCCCTCCTCTCTCTCACCATCTCTCTCCTTCCCTGCTCTCTCTCCTTCCCTCCTCTCTCTCACCGTCTCTCTCCTTCACTCCTCTCTCTCACCGTCTCTCTCCTTCCCCCTCTCTCTCACCGTCTCTCTCCTTCCCCTCTCTCTCACCTAGGAGTCCTGAAGCATGCCTCATGTCTCTCTCTCCTTCCCTCCTCTCTCTCTCTCACCTAGGAGTCCTGAAGCATGCCTCATGTCTCTCTCTCCTTCCCTCCTCTCTCTCTCTCACCTAGGAGACCTGAAGCCTCATGTCCCGGTGCACATCGCATGAACGCTGTCACCGTTTTACATCTTCCACTCACGTCTTCTTTCGACAGCGTAAAAGTGGGGACTTCAGATCAGAATGCTGTACATTCACACCTCCTCTGCGGATTCAGTGGTTTCCACGTCCGCCAGGTCCAGAACTACACTTATGCAAGTGAGCAATAAGGACGATGATGATAAGGCTCATCCTAATTATGGTTTAAGATGTGTGTACAAAAAAAAACTAAAGTTCTAAAGAATCTCTGTCTTCCAAATAATGTTTATCATGACAAAGGAAAAATTTACGTTATTTAGCTGAAGTGCTTTCTATACAGCCCTCCTTATTCCTCACCCTCCAACACACCTGTGTGTGTCATCCCCACCCTCCAACACACCTGTGTGTGTGTCACATGTTTTAGTATCACAATCTCAGACAGCAGCAGCAATGTGCCAACAGGCCACATGTTTATACAGCTCCTCCTCAGTGCATTAGTTATCCATGTTCATCTACAGGCTTCATCGACTCTTCTGGTTTGACCCCAGATTATTTGAGTGGATAAATGTTCAGGACTGTTTCCCTGTCTCCGCCGCGTCATGTGCGAGACATGTGTGGTTCTGGAGAAGGTACCACTATGAAGGAATTGGTCTGGCTGTATAGAAAACATCTCGTTTACGTTTAAGAGATCTTTTAAAATGAAAATATAAACAGATGAGCTTACTTACAGAATATATATGTATATGTTATATACATATACGCACATTCATATAAATATATGAATTTCAAATGTTTTAAGAGATGAATAATACATTGTTAGAATTATAATAAAGATGCAGAAATACGAGTAGTGTTGCGTCTCATTTAGGACTCCTTTATTTCATTTTCAATGACAAATCTCAAGGTGTTCAGTACATACAGTCGTATGCAAAAGTTTGGGCACCCCTGATAATCTCCATTACTTTCATCTATAAAATGTTGGGCGTTTGGATGAGGAACGTCTTTGTCATATATATACACATACGTCATGGACAGTGATATTTTAGCCGTGAAATAAGGTTTATTTGATAAACAGAAAATATGCCATACGCATCATAAGAGAATTAGACACTTGCATAAATTTGGGCACCCCAACAGAAAAATCACATTCATATTTAGTAGAGCCTCCTTTTGCAAAAATAACAGCTTCTAGACGCTTTTTATATCCTCTGATGAGTGTCTGGATTCTGGATTGAGGTAATTTGGACCATTCTTCCTTACAATACATCTCCAGTTCAGTATGGTTTGATGGGTGCCTAGCGTGGACAGCCCGCTTCAAGTCACCCCATAGATTTTCAATTATATTCAAGTCTGGGGACTGGGATGGCCATTCCAAAACATTGTAGTTGTTCCTCTGCATAAATGCCTTAGTGGATTTGGAGCAATGTTTCGGGTCGTTGTCCTGCTGGAACACCCAACTGCGCCGTAACTTCAGCTTTGTTACAGATTCTTGAACATTATTGTCCAGAATTTGCTGGTACTGAGTTGAATCCATACGACCTTCAACTTTAACTAGATTCCCAGTTCCTGCACTAGCCACACAGCCCCACAGCATGACGGACCCCCCACCAAATTTTACTGTGGGCAGCAAGTGTTTTTCTAGGAATGCTGTGTTCTTTTGCCTCCATGCGTAATGCCTCTTGTTGTGACCGAATAACTCCATCTTTGTCTCATCAGTCCACAGCACTTTGTTCCAAAATGAGCCTGGCTTGTTCAAATGTAGTTTGGCAAACCTCAAGCAAGCCTTTTTGTGGCGCGTGTGCAGAAAAGGCTTCTTCCGCATCACTCTCCCATACAGCTGTTCTCTGTGCAATGTGCGCTGAATGGTCGAGCAATGCACAGTGACACCATCTGCAGCAAGATGACCTTGCAGCTCTTTGGAGGTGGTCTGAGGGTTGTCCTTGACCATTCTGACCATTCTTCGCCTTTGCCTCTTTGTTATTTTTCCTGGCCTGCCACTTCTGGCCTTAACAAGAACTGTGCCTGTTGCCTTCCATTTCCTAATGACATTCCTCACAGTGGAAACTGATAGCTGAAACCTCCGGGATAACTTTTTGTAGCCTTCCCCTAAACCATACTGCTGAACAATCTTTGTTTTTAGATCATTTGATAGCTGTTTTGATGCCCCCATTTTGCCACTGTTCAGAGGAGAATCAAAGAGAAGCAAAACTTGCAATTGGCTAACTTAAATACCCTTTCTAATGATTGAATGCACCTTTTTATGTAATTGAAGGCTTAACGAGTTAATCAGACTAACTATGTGTTGCAGTTAATCAGCATTTAGTAGGCAGAGGTATTCAAATCAAATAAATGATAAGGGTGCCCAAACTTTTGCACAGCCTTTTTTTCACATTTGATTTAATTTCACACAACTAAATACTGCTACACCAAATATCTTTGTCTGGAAAACACCCCAGCACTCAGTGTTAACTAGAAAAGTAATATTACAATATTATATTGATCTTTTTTGGTGAAGACAGGAAATTATCATGCAGCCTCAGAGGGGTGCCTAAACTTTTGCATACGACTGTAGGTCATAGGTCACAGGACATCATCATATGTTGTGCATCAACATCAATCAAGGCCAGCTTGTAGACCAGGTGGCTATCTCACTCCAGGAACCTGCAACACCACATACCTTACCTGCAGAAGAAGAAGAAGTTGTTAAAAAAATCAGAAGAAGTAATCACATAACCACCTCAAAAAGGTTCGATTTCAAACGTATGAAATGTTAAGTCTCCTCAGAGTCTGCCTTGTCAAGGGCAGAGCTGCACTTCGTCGTCATGCTATCAGAGCCCAGTGCTAAACATCACAGGAGAGAGCAGCTGGAGGGAGCAGGTGACTCACCTGATAAGAGCAGCTGGACCACGGCTCACACACCATCTCTGAAAGACACACGGGAGAGATGAACGCAGCTGCCACCACACCACCCAGACCTCGCGCGGTAACGGTAACCTCTCCTCAGACTCTGGCTTGTCAGAGCCAGAGGTGCACGTTGTCGCCACAGTATTTCAGAGCCCAGTGCGATACATCATTGGAGAAGTAAGGCTACTTTAATGCTAATAACTAATATAGTCCGGTAAATAACATACTAGTTTAGTTGTACTCATCAGAATAATTTGAAAGTGTACCACAGACGTTTCAGATTATTGGTTTATAGCTACATCTAGTGGTTTGTGAGGGCGATTCTTACCTGGTCTGGTTTCCTGGCGAACTACCGTTTGCTACACCGGCAACATCTGAAAAGAGAAAAGAAAGTACGGCATGGATGGCAATGCATTATGAATTTCCTTTGAGAGCCGATTTGCTAGATAGCCAGATTAGCATATAGCGTTAAGATTAGCGTGTCCTCAGACTCTGGCTTGTCACGGCCAGAGATGCACTTTATCGTCACAGTAATTCAGAGCCCAGTGCAGAACATCACGGGACAAGCACACAACGCGTTAAAGATCGTTGTTGCTACGTGTGATTTAAGAGGGGCTAGCTGGCTCGATTAATGGAGATTGACAGGACCGTAGAAATAGATCAAGCAAGCTAGCTCGGTTAGCCAACTGGCTAGCTAGGTAACGAACTGGATAAATTCGATACTAAACACTTTGTAGCGAGATTAATGAGAGCAAATCACAGCAACAGTAGGTAAACAATAACTACGGATACACAGTAATTAAAGACCGCAGTTCATTCTACCTTCAAAACGAATCTTCACTTGGAACACACTGGACGCACATGTGCCTAGCCTGCCGTAGTTAAGTAAGAAAGACAGTACAACAAAAATGGCCGACTTTATACGACAGTTTCTAAGAAGGACCCTACTGCTGTCTTTAACGGTCGCCTTACCAAAAACTTTTTTCTCCCACATATTTGGATAATAATTAGAAACTTAACATGAACAGAAAGCAGTTTCGCGTTAACCAGGTCACTGCATACATTTAAGCATGAAACTCTTTATGCATCCAATTGTATTTTTTCAAATGTCACCAGCATGTTATTTCAAGGGTGTTTGAATAATTTGTTTGGTCGTTGACATGACTCACGCAGCCTTCCTTGTTTTTAACGAGGTGGTGGCGGGCAGCACACAATACAGAGTCTGACTCACAGTTTCAGCTGTTTAATTTTTGAAATGGCATGTCCTGACAGGGCAGAACCCACAAGTGTTGCATAGCTAGGCATGAAGTAACGAGGAATGTGCTTTTGAGTATGGCTCCCCTGTTCAAAGTTGCCCAGTTTCTCTCCCTTTCTCTGTCTCTCTCTCACTCACACACACACACAAACATACTATTTTTCCAAACCCCCCGTCCACTAACACACGTAGCATGTCCACCGGATGTCACAGCCAGCTGTGGCAGACCCCCTGGGGAGAGAGAGGAGACAGGGAGGGAGAGAGAGAGAGAGAAAGAAAGAGAGGAGAGAGGGAGAGAGAGAGGCTGGTGTTTCACTTATCTCAACTGTGGATTCTGAGCAATTTTTTAGGGAGTTTTCAGTAAATAATATAAAATAATAAAATGACTATTCATAGATTGTTCATTATTTACACATTTTTATTGATGTTGGTGACTAGATCAAACACTTTAAGCCACAACAGTCATCTTCACTTCATTGAAAGTAGAAGAGACAGGAAGAGAGGGAGGGAGAGAGAGAGAGAGGGAGGGAGGGGAACCGTCCAGTGGTGAGGTGTGGGGCAAGAGAATTACTTTCCTGCAGCTGTTTTGGAGAGAGACAGAGAGAGCGGGGGAGAGCAGAGAAAGGGGGAAATACAGACTCCTCTGGCTCTGAAAGTGGAGAGAGAGACAAGAGGACCGAGAGCTGAAGCACGGCAAAGTCCTGGAAAAGAAGGAGACACCGCAGGACTGTGACAGAGACTGAGAGAGAAGAGAGAAGAGAGACCGAGAGAAGAGAGAAGAGAGAAACGCAGAGAAAACAAAACCAAGCGCAGAGGGAGGAACAGTTGCCGAGTGAGAGGTAGTAAACTTGATTCTGTCCCGAGCTCTCTGTCTATGCTGTAGCTTCTACAGCTGGACTGAAACAGATCTATTCCTGTTGTATGCGTTCATGTGGAGCTATATATCTCCTCTAGGCGCGGGGCTTATGTGCTGAGTTATGTGTGACAGTCATATTGGGGACAGGGGGAGGAGAGAATGTGTTGCCGAGGGGGTGAGGGGGACATGGCTGGGAGCAGAGAAGGGGGGAGAAGGGGGGGAGCAGGGGGAAGCAGGGGAAAGAGAGCCGGCGGTGAGGGTTTGGATCTGTTTTTCATCGATAGCTTTGAAAGTTATTTCTGCAAACTTTTTTCCGGGCGCAGGATCCTCTAGTGTTGTGGGGCGTCAGTTAGACAGTTTTGGTTTTTCCTGATCTGCCGACGGGGCTTCGGGCACTGAAAACATCCATATTTGGAGGCTCAGATTGTTTCAAATCCATGCCAGTGGAAGATGGTAAGCGTTGTAGTCATCTTTGGTTTATATAATAACTTCTACAGTAACATTTTTCACTGGCTGGAAACAGGCATCACCAGATCTCTGCTTTAGATTAGTACTATTGTTAGGATTGACTAAAGTTATTTCTGAGATCAAAGGTCAATCTTATGGAATGTAGGAAAATACCAGGGGGAATGAAGAACGTATATCTAATGCTGTGAAATCAGGGAGAGGTACTGTCATCTCTCTATCTCTCTGTCTCTCTTTCTCTCTCTCTCTCTCTCTCTCTCTCTCTCTCTCTCTCTCTCTCTCTCTCTCTCTCTCTGTGTCTCTCCCTCTCTCTGTGTGTCTCTCTCTGTGTGTCTCTCTCCCTCTCTCTCTCTCTCTCTCTCTCTCTGGGAGACCAGAGATGGGACAGGAAGTAGAAGTCAGAGGTTAACATGGAAATGATTCATTATACTTCCTGCCCCCTGTAACGTGTAAGGAAACAGAGGACCCTCTTCTATCTTCTCACAGACAGCAAGACTGAGGAACGAGAGAGAGAGACACAGAGAGACACAGAGAGAGACACAGAGAGAGAGAGAGACACAGAGAGGGAGAGAGAGACACAGAGAGGGAGAGAGAGAGACTCAGAGAGGGAGAGAGAGACACAGAGAGAGAGAGAGACAGAGAGGGGGATGGAGCTAAAAGTCGATTGTGTGCTCTCCTCTTCTCACTGGTCTCGTGGCAGAGGGGGTTCTCCTCTCAGCCTGAGGAGGGGTTTGCTGCTGAGCTCGTCGGGATCATGTGGGTGTCCGGGGCTCTTCTGTGTGTCACCGAGCATGTGAGCCTAGCTCATGAATGTGGGTCTGTTTGTTTGCATGCAAATGTGCGTATGCGTGAGTGTGTGTGTGTGTGGGAGTGTGTGTCTGTTTTCAAAGGGGCAAGACAAGCTCACCAGAAGGGAATCAGGGAGAGAGAGTAGAGATGGGGTCAACCTTTACCCCCTGTTTATTTTAGGGACGACTCGTGTTTCAAGCTGGGAAGGGGCATTCCGTCCCGGGTGAGAGCCACGCGGCAGAGCGCTAGCCTCACGGCGGAGCGCTAGCCACACGGCGGAGCGCTAGCCACACGGCGGAGCGCTAGCCACACGGCGGAGCGCTAGCCACACGGCGGAGCGCTAGCCACACGGCGGAGCGCTAGCCTCCAGAGAACCTCTTTTACAACACCGTACTCTCTGCTGCTAATGCTAACACAGCATCAGACCTCCAGCATCAAAGAGCAGTCGTCTGAAGGTTGACCCTCCATCTAACCTCGTCCTCAAAGCCCTGTCCACACCTTCCAGAGCAGTGTTGTGTAGTAACGCGTTACTCAGTAACACATTACTGTAATGTTATTACTTTCCCCAGTAACGAGTAGTGCCAGGAATTACAATTTCCTAAACAGTAATTATATTGCGTTGCAAAAAACACGAAAACTTTTTTGTCTAAGGTAGGCCATCGTCTGATCACGTTTACGTACAGGAGGTCAGGCTGGGCAGGTCACTAGCCAAAAGGCTAAACGAAGGATGGAGGATGTGGGAGAAGAAGAGAGGCAGACTTTCCACCGCTGGAAGTATTGTCATTATTTTGAGTTTGTCTCAGTCAAAGATGCAAAGAACATTGTCGTCCGTTGTAAACTTTGTGCAAGTAGCAAAACACTTTCAACCGCGAAAAATACAACATAGAACTACTAACTTATTGAAGCATCTGAAACGACGGCACAGCGATGCCTGATAAAAGGTTTGAGGAAGCTTCTGCTCATGAGATATCATTGTCTCACTTCTGAACATTAATGTCAGTGCAGAGATAACATGTTCACACTGTGCCCCTAATTCTTTTTTTGTTGTTGCTCATAGCAATGTTTGCAGTTATGGAGTTTGGCTAATTGTCTACTCCTCCTGTAAGGTTAATTATTATATAAAGTGGATCCAGTTATAAAAGGAGCTGGCACAGGTACAGATTGTATGTAACTTTTTCAGAAGGAGGCGCTAGCAAAAGTAATATTGTAATTATACAAGTAATGTATTTATTTACTTTTGATACCAAGTAATAAGTAAAGTAATTGTATTACTTTTTAAAGGAGTAATAATTTAAAAGGAACTTATTACATTGCCTGCAAAGTGGAAAAAGTCGCGAATGGCAGCTCCAAACTATTCATCTTGTATTCACCACGTCCCAGTAACATTATGGGCTGTAGCTGTGCTGGTTGCTAAGCGGTACAGGAAGTGATCTCCAGAGTGTGACCATGTTGTCTCCTGCTGTGTTTCAGAGCCCAGGATGTCTCTCCCTCCAGAGAACAGCCCTGAAGACGCCCACAACCAGAGCTTCTGGATGGTAAGTCTGGGTTTGTGTGAGAGAGAGAGAGAGAGAGAGAGAGTGTGTGTGAGAGAGTGTGTGTGTGTGAGAGAGTGTGTGTGTGTGTGTGTGTGTGTGAGAGTGTGTGTGTGTGAGATAGAGTGTGTGTGTGTGTGTGAGAGAGTGTGTGTGTGTGTGTGTGTGTGTGAGTGTGTGTGTGAGTGTGTGTGAGAGTGTGTGTGTGTGAGAGAGAGAGTGTGTGTGAGAGAGAGTGTGTGTGTGAGAGAGTGTGTGAGAGAGTGTGTGTGTGTGTGTGTTTGTGTAGGAGAGTTAGACAAAGAGAAAAAGAGCGAGAGGTAAAAGGAAAGCAGTGAACTAACCCACCGAGCCAACACTTGTAGAGTCAGACTAAATAACACTGCTGTCCACACAACAGTGTGCCTGCAAGGCCATTCTATCATGTGTTGCTAGAAAGGTTGAATTAGTCACTGTCCTTCTGGGATTGTTTTGAGACATTCAGTACCATGCCACAATACTAGTCATTTATTGAGCCGTTTATAGTGAATCATACACATATAAATCCAATATGTATATGTCATCTATACATCATAAATTGATGTACAATAAAGAAGACTATATGGGTAAGTGCATCATAGTCATGAGCTATACCAGTAGTTCTTTATGCAGATGCAGTCACAATTCTAGAACTTTCCTACCTAAATGAAAGGAGGAAAACAAAAGCTCTGATAGAACTGGCCCTTTAACGGTGCCTGTGAGTGCTGGGGCCTGTGAGCGCTGGGGCTGTGTTCCCTACCCCCCTGCTCCCCTCCCCCCTGCTCCCCTCCCCCCCTGCCCCCCTCCCCCCCTGCCTGCCCTGTCATCTTGGCAGGGCCCCTGTTGTGCTGGATGAACTTCCAGTTCAGTTCCTGTTTAGTTCCTCCTCCATCCCGCCCCCTCGGCTGCCTGTCATTAGGCGTGTTCCACTTCATGCAGCGCTGGCTGCAGCCGGCTGCCTTGAAGCTGAGAATGCCATTGGCTGCCTTGAAGCTGAGAATGCCATTGGCTGCCTTGAAGCTGAGAATGCCATTGGCTGCCTTGAAGCTGAGAATGCCATTGGCTGCCTTGAAGCTGAGAATGCCATTGGCTGCCTTGAAGCTGAGAATGCCATTGGCTGCCTTGAAGCTGAGAATGCCATTGGCTGCCTTGAAGCTGAGAATGCCATTGGCTGCTTCAAGTCAGCCGGGCTGCAGGCGGCTGCAGGCGACACCGTCCCTGCATGAAGTGGAACACACCTAACATGTTGCCCCTCCGCCCCGCCCCCTCAGCTGCCTGTCATCATGTTGCCTTGACGTCCTGGGAGCTGTGTTTGTGGGGTAGTCATCTATTGGAAGAACCGTTCCATTAACTAACAGCAGCGTGTACAATAAGCCATGTCATGCATTACAGCCAGTGGGAGGCCGTTTATATCAATTCCTCAACGCTGTTTTCCATCTCTCTCTCTCTCTCTCTCTCTCTCTCTCTCTCTTCTCTCTCTCTCTCTCTCCCTCTTCCACGTACTATAGGACATTCTCAGTGCAGTGGGGCAGCCGTATTGTTAGGTACAGCTTGCCTGTAAAATTTGATTTTCATTAGAGAACTGTGCCTGTTCCGTAGCCAGTATGTTTCTGTTGCTGTGATTGGCTGGATGCAGAGGCTCTGTAGTGGTGGGTTTGTCTTGGCCTCTGCGATTGGCTGGCCGCTGTCTTGCTGTGGTGCGATTGGCTTGAGGCAAGATTCCTCAGCTGTTTTCACTTAAGTCTCAGACGTGTGAGGAGTCAGAACAAACCACAACAGACAGAGAGAGAGGGAGAGAGGGAGAGGTAGAGAGACAGCGAAAGAGAGAGAGAGAGCGAGGGAGAGAAAGGGAGAGAGGGAGAGGAAGAAACAGGGAGAAAGAGGTTAACATGACAGAGAAACAGAAACTGGTTGACAGCTAGAAAACTTCAGTCAGTGTGTATGTGTGTATGTGTGTATGTGTGTGTGTGTGTATGTGTGTATGTGTGTGCATGTGTGTGTATGTGTGTATGTGTGTGTGTATGTGTGTATGTGTGTGTGTGTGTGTGTATTACAGAGAGATAGAAAGTGAGAGAGGGAAAGGGGGAGCCAGTGATAAACGTTGCTAGGAAGGCAGTGTGTGTGCGTGTGTGTATTACTGAGAGAGGGAAAGGAGAAGCCAGTGATAAACTGTCCTAGGAAGGCAGTGTGTGTGTGTGTGTGTGTGTGTGTGTGTATGTGTGAGGTCCTGGAACATTGTGGAGAGTTTTCCAGTCTCCACATCTACAAACACATCACTTTGTCTGGAGAAGTCATCATAGTCAGTCCTCTCTCCTGTCTCTCACAGACTGCCATCGCAGTGTCCCTGTGTGTCCCTGTGTCCCTGTGTGTCCCTGTGTGTCCCTGTGTGCCCCTGTGTGTCCCTGTGTCTCCCTGTGTGTCCCTGTGTGTCCCTGTGTGTCCCTGTGTCTCCCTGTGTGTCCCTGTGTGTCCCTGTTTGTCCCTGTTTGTCCCTGTGTGTCCCTGTGTCTCCCTGTGTGTCCCTGTGTGTCCCTGTGTCTCCCTGTGTGTCCCTGTGTGTCCCTGTTTGTCCCTGTGTGTCCCTGTGTCTCCCTGCGTGTCCCTGTGTCTCCCTGTGTCTCCCTGTGTCTGCCTGTGTGTCCCTGTGTGTCCCTGTGTCTCCCTGTGTGTCCCTGTGTGTCCCTATGTTGTGGAATGTGGAACATCAGTTAGGTATCTTACTGTTCTGTCTCTAGTTAGTGTACAGATCAAATCAAAAGTGAATGCTCCATACTGCTCTAACTTCATACTGCTTCCCTCTCACTTGATCTTGCTCAATCTCTGTCTCTCTCTGTTTTGCTCAACCTATCTTTCTCACGCTCTCACACCCTCTCTATCTCTCTCTTTCTTTCACCCTCTCTCTCTCTCTCTCTCTCTCTCTCTCTCTCTCTCTCTCTCTCTCTCTCTCTCTCTCTCTCCCCCTCCCCCCCTTGTCTGTCTTCAAGCCTGGGAACTACCACTCCACAGTGAAGAGGACGGAGGATGCCTTCCAGGCGTGTAATGATATCGTGGCGTGCTTCCAGGAGAGGGCGCGTGTGGAGAGACAGTACGCCCAGCAGCTCAGCGAGTGGAGCAGCAAGTGGAAGCCCCTGGTGGACACTAGTGAGTACTGCAGCCGCTCCACCAGCACTGCTGACTGGGATAACCTCTCTCTCTCTCTCTCTCTCTCTCTCTGATAACCTCTCTCTCTCTTGTCTCTCTCTCTCTCTCTCTCTCTCTCTCTCTCTATCTCTGATAACCTCTCTCTCTCTCTCTCTCTCTCTCTCTCTCTCTGATAACCTCTCTCTCTCTCTTTCTTTATCTCTCTCTCTCTGATAACCGCTCTCTCTCTCTCTCTCTCTCTCTTAATCTCTCTCGCTCTCTCTCTCTCTTGCACTCTCGCTCTCTCTGTCTTTCTCTCTCTTCTCTGATGATCTCTATGCACCCTAAAGGTCTGCCTGGACTGTGATGACATCCTGATGGCTGCTATAGACGATCTTGAGAATAAGATTGTGTTGTTGTTGTTGTTTTGTCACTTGTATGGTTGTCAATATGTTCTGTGCTGTACCACAAATGGCCTCTTTCCTAAGTGTGAGTGTGTTCCAGGCCCCCTGTATGGCTCCCTGCTGAAGGCGTGGCAGTGTTTCCTGTCGTCGGCAGACCGCCTGGCCGCGCTGCACTCCTCCGTGTGCCGCTCGCTGGTCTCAGAGGACGGAGACCGCGTCCGGACCTGGCAGAAGGAATCCTTCCACAAGAAGATCTTCGGGGGCTTCAAGGAGACCCAGGATTTTGACACTGGCTTCGCTCGTGCTCAGAAGCCCTGGGCCAAGCGACTGAAGAAGGTCAGGATCAAGGAGATGACGATGACGAGTGTTCCTGGGTCTCTGTGTCATGTGACAGTGTTCCTGGGTCTCTGTGTCATGTGACAGTGTTCCTGGGTCTCTGTGTCACGTGACAGTGATCCTGTGTCTCTGTGTCACGTGACAGTGTTCCTGGGTCTCTGTGTCTTGTGACAGTGTTTTCCTGGGTCTCTGTGTCATGTGACAGTGTTCCTGGGTCTCTGTGTCATGTGACAGTGTTCCTGGGTGTGTGTCTAATGTGAGTGTTCCTGGGTGTTTGTGTGTGTGTGTGCAGCTGGACAAGGCCAGGAGTGCCTTCCACAAAGCCAGCAGGAAGGAGTTTGCAGCCATGGAGCGGGAGACGCACGCTAAAGGCAACCCGGACGTGGCGATCGAGAAGCAGAAGAGGATCCAGGAGGAGAGGGAGCTGGTGAGCCAGGAGGCAGAGAAGGTGAGGGAGGAGGCAGAGAAGGTGAGAGAGGAGGCAGAGAAGGTGAGAGAGGAGGCAGAGAAGGTGAGAGAGGAGGCAGAGAAGGTGAGAGAGGAGGCAGAGAAGGTGAGAGAGGGAGCTGGTGAGTCAGGAGGCAGAGAAGGTGAGAGAGGAGGCAGAGAAGGTGAGAGAGGAGGCAGAGAAGGTGAGAGAGGAGGCAGAGAAGGTGAGAGAGGAGGCAGAGAAGGTGAGAGAGGAGGCAGAGAAGGTGAGAGAGGGAGCTGGTGAGTCAGGAGGCAGAGAAGGTGAGAGAGGAGGCAGAGAAGGTGAGAGAGGAGGCAGAGAAGGTGAGAGAGGAGGCAGAGAAGGTGAGAGAGGAGGCAGAGAAGGTGAGAGAGGGAGCTGGTGAGTCAGGAGGCAGAGAAGGTGAGAGAGGAGGCAGAGAAGGTGAGAGAGGAGGCAGAGAAGGTGAGAGAGGAGGCAGAGAAGGTGAGAGAGGGAGCTGGTGAGTCAGGAGGCAGAGAAGGTGAGAGAGGAGGCAGAGAAGGTGAGAGAGGAGGCAGAGAAGGTGAGAGAGGGAGTTGGTGAGACAGTAGGCAGAGAAGACACACAAGCTGTGAGAGAGCGCCATTATAATTACAGCTGGTGTGTTTGGGTGTTTGCGTGTTCGTGGGTGTGGCTGTGTTTGGATGTGGCTGTGTTTGGGTGTGTGTGTGTTTGGGTGTGGCTGTCAGTGTGTTTGTGTACGTGGGCTGTGTATTAACCCTAGTTAAACCTGAACATGCTCCAGGTACGCGGGCGGTACGAGAAGGTTCTGGAGGAAGTGACCCGCTACGCTCCTAGATACATGGAGGAGATGGAATGCATCTTCGACCAATCACAGGAGGACGAGAGGAAGAGGATCGCCTTCCTCAAACAAGCCTTCCTCTCCATCCACAGACACCTGGACGTCACCAACAACGAGAGGTCTCCTTCTCTCTCCCCTTCTCTCTATCCTGCTCTCTCTCTCTCCTTCTCTCTCTCCTTCTCTTTCTCTCTCATTCTCTCTCTTCTTCTCTCTCTGTTGTCATGATGTGTGGTCTCTCTCTCTCCCTGTTTTCATGCTGTGTGATGTCTCTCTCTCCTCCGTCAGTGTGAAGGCGGTGTATAACGAGCTCCACTCCTCCCTGATGGCCATCGACGAGCAGGAGGACCTGCGCTGGTGGAGGCACACCCAGGGGCCGGGCATGCCCACCGACTGGCCTCAGTTCCAGGTACACACACACACACATACTCAGACAGACACTCTCACACACACAAATGCACTCAGCTAATTGAAGCTAGTGGGGCATAATAGAGCAGGCTGGTGGACTGTTCTAAAGAGTGATCTGTAATCCTGACATCACCCTCACAGTGGGTGATTTAAGACTAATGTGGTGGTCAGCAGCTCACGTAGCCGCCTGAGACTGTAGCGGGCCGCCCGGCTCACGCTCTGCTCTTTCAGGAGTGGAAGCCGGAGAAGAAGAGCAAGAAGGGGAAGAAGGTGGTGGAGGAGAAGCAGGCTGTGGAGGGGAAAGGCTCCATGGAGAGGAGGTGAGCATCCATCTCCAGCGCTCCTTCTCTGTGGACGTGAGATACTGAGCTGACAGACAGGCTCTCTCTCACTCAGCAGTAGTAGTGTGTCATCCACCTCTCAGAAACTGGTGATACAAACACCATCCTCTCTCTGTCTCTCTCTGGTGTGCATTATAAACCTGTTACTGTAAGTGTCTCTCCCCTTTTCATCTCTCTCTCTCTCTCTGTCAGTGTGATGATTGGAGGAGTGAGGGTTAGAGCTCTCTACGACTACGTCGGCCAGGAGACGGACGAGCTATCGTTTAATGCAGGTAAAGTGTTTTTGTAGTGTTCTGGATGTTTTGCAGTGTTGCGAGTGTTTTGCAGTGTTTTGCAGTGTTTTGCAGTGTTGCGAGTGTTTTGCAGTGTTCTGGGTGTTTTGCAGTGTTGCGAGTGTTATGCAGTGTTGCGAGTGTTTTGCAGTGTTCTGGGTGTTTTGCAGTGTTGTGAGTGTTTTGCAGTGTTGCGAGTGTTTTGCAGTGTTGCGAGTGTTTTGCAGTGTTCTGGGTGTTTTGCAGTGTTGCGAGTGTTATGCAGTGTTGCGAGTGTTTTGCAGTGTTCTGAGTGTTTTGCAGTGTTGTGAACGTTCCCTCATGCATTCCTCCTTGTGTGCTCCAGGCGAGGAGTTTCTGAAGACTGAGGATGAGGATGACCAGGGCTGGTGTCGGGGGATGATGGACGAAGGGAGAGAGGGCCTCTACCCAGCCAACTACGTAGAAGTCGTGTAACTAGAGAAGGTCTCTGCAGAAGTAGCTAGATTTGTAATGGAAAAATGAAAGAACCTTTTTTGGGAGAGAAACACTTAGTCGGAGACTGTTTGAGCAGCTGGAGTAGCAGGTCCTGAGGTGACAGCCAGGGTCTGGGGTTTCAAACATACAACCACATTGTTCACAGGCAGCTTTCATCCAAAGATCTGATTGTGTTGGGAGAAGGTGACGACTCTTAACAGATAGACCTGCACATCCAGAAGTAAACATCCAGGGTTAGTAAATCTTTAGAAGATGCGGGACAAACATGTCATGTATTTGCAGTAGTCTCCTGTATGACACATCACACAGATCGATATGATGACATGCTGGAATCTCAAGGTAACCTAGATCAGTTATCATGGTACTGACATTGCGGTTAGGTGTTCCTCTTCATGAAGCCATTTCTGTCTGTCTGCTACTGCCCGTGTGCCGTGCATGTTCCTGCTAAAAGAAACAAGCTCTGACCGGGACAATCATTCACCAAGGTCTCTCACGAGGAAGCAGTGGAAGGTATTTACCTGTGTGTGTGTCCATCAGTGCTGTGTGTGTGTTGTGAGACGATGTGTGTGTCCATCAGTGCTGTGTGTGTGTTGTGAGACGATGTGTGTCCATCAGTGCTGTGTGTGTGTTGTGAGAAGAGGTGTGTGTCCATCAGTGCTGTGTGTGTGTTGTGAGAAGAGGTGTGTGTCCATCAGTGCTGTGTGTGTGTTGTGAGAAGAGGTGTGTGTCCATCAGTGCTGTGTGTGTGTTGTGAGAAGAGGGTGGCGGTCACAAGGTCACACTCTTCTTCATGTGTTTCTGTGTGCAGATCTCATCTGTCTGGCTTCTTATAACAGTGTTCTTGAGGTACTTTTTAGCTTTTTCACACTTGTATGTACGTTTGTATGTATTATATAAATGTTTTCTTCACATCATGTTACGTTGTCCCTTAAAGGCTTGTGATGCTGTATGAGTCAGCAGTGTCTTTGTAAAGAGCTGAATTCAGTTTAATAAAAGATGAAATTTGGAAAATGTGTGTGTACTGTGCGTGCGTGTGTGTATTGTGTGTGTGTGTGTACTGTGTGTGTGTGTGTGTGTGTGTATCACCAGGCAACAGTATCATGTGCCATTCCCAGGGTGTTGGACTGTGCCCTGCAGCCTATGTGTGTTGACATTGTCACATCAGTGGAGCTGTCAGTTTGAGTGGCAGCCACACACACATACACACACAGCCATTTATGGGTCCTGCGCTGCTTGGTATCTGAGAGTAAAGGATTCAGCTCTGCTACATACAGGTCAACTCAGTCAGAGAGAGAGAGAGAGAGAGAGACTACCATCCAGTCACGGCAGTAACAGCTACACTGCTGCAGTTCCTGAGGCAGCCTGGGAAATCAGCCGTACTTCAACAGCAGTAGACTGGAGAGTGAGTCACACAGCTTTCCCCGTCTGTCTGTAGGAACATACGTAGTGCTCTGTCTCGTGGTCTCATGGTAGGACTGTGCACTCCAGCCTGAGATGGAGAGGGTTCACCTTGCTGCTGCTGGGTTTGGGATCCCTGGGGAACTCTTCTCATCCAATTAGCTCATTGCAAGGTCCTAAGGTGTCCAATCACAGCCCGGCATAGTCTCTCTCTCTCTCTCTTTCTGTACTGTACCGCAATGTCAACACAGTAACAATTAACATTTACTTGTTTGTCATAGTAATTATGATTGGGAACGTGCTTCTCTAATGGGCTCTTGAAATATATTAGAATCTGCGGCTGCTGACTACCCAGAGACAAACCGGCCCGACGTAGTCTTCTCTCTGTGTAAGGTGGACGTGGGGACACCCAGCCCTGGACAAACACACACACACACCTAGCTACACACACGCACACACACACACACACACACCTACACACACCTACACAAACACACACAGCTGCTCACACACAGCTACACACACACACACACAGCTTTAAGCCACAAGTAGCCAGCACAAGGGTGAGGCTGTGCTGAACTCTGGGGGCGTCCTGGCCTGAGGCCTGGAGTCAGTCTGAGGGTCAGCCAGCAGAGGGCGCTGTGGGATCACGCTGCCAGAGGCCTGTCAGGGAAGACTTCCAGAAGCTGGCTGAGGGGCTGTGGGGCTGCGGGGCCGGGGGGGGCGGTGTGGGCGGGGGGCTCCTGCCTACTGGGAACATGCCGTTATTCCATCTCTCATGTTGTGACAGGCACAACTTCAAGTTGCCATGGAGAGAGCTACTGAAAAGGCCATGATTAAGATCCCTCGACATCATTCTGATGTCACGTACACGTTTCTAGACAGGGTTAGGATATTAATGAGGAAACACTGCGTGTCCTTGAAGGCAAAGTAACAAATGTTTCTATGATGTCTTTGCTGCATGTATGTTGTTTACAGTGTGGGCATGGGGAGCGTTTGTTTTGAGTCACCGGGGCGCCCTGCCACAGAATGTGTGGTGTAAAGGTTCTCAGCGTGTGTGTGCGTGTGGAAGTGTTGGCTGTCCCCCTGTGATATAAACACCTGACAGTGTTTGTGTGTGAGAGTGTGTGTGAGTGTGCATGTCTGTGTGTGTGTGTGTGTGTGTGTATGAGAGAGAGAGAGAGAGAAATGACTCACCTCCCTGTCAGGGGGACACAGAGCATATGAGTGTTTTCTCAGCTTGTCAGTCACACACCAGGCCTGTTCCCAAAGCACATCCCTCACCCCCTAGCTCCTCACCCCCTACCTCCTCACCCCCCTAGCTCCTCAGAGGCACACCTACAGAGGCACACCAACAGAGGCAGACCACTGGTGGATAAACAGACACTGAGGGCTGATTCCCACAAACTGGCTGGGGGAGGAGAGAGGAGGAGAGGCCAGGGGAGGATAGAGGAGGAGAGGCTGGAGGAGAGAGGAGGAGAGGCCAGGGGAGGATAGAGGAGGAGAGGCTGGAGGAGAGAGGAGGAGAGGCTGGGGGAGGAGAGAGGAGGAGAGGCCATGGGAGGATAGAGGAGGAGAGGCTGGTGGAGGAGAGAGGAGGAGAGGCCAGGGGAGGATAGAGGAGGAGAGGCCAGGGGAGGATAGAGGAGGAGAGGCTGGGGGAGAGAGGAGGAGAGGCTGGGGGAGGAGAGAGGAGAGAGGCCAGTGGAGGATAGATGAGGAGAGGCTGGGGGAGGAGAGAGGAGGATAGGCTGGGGGAGGAGAGAGGAGGAGAGGCCCAGGTGGAGGAGAGAGGAGGAGAGGCTGGGGGAGGAGAGAGGAGGCCACAGGAGGCCAGGAGAGGAGAGAGGAGGAGAGGCCAGGGAGGAGCGAGGAGGAGAGGCCAGGGAGGAGAGAGGAGACCACGGGAGGCCAGGGGAGGATAGAGGAGGAGAGGCCAGGGGAGGAGAGAGGAGGAGAGGCCAGGGGAGGAGAGAGGACTGGAGGAGCAGCAGGGTGACCTCACCAGAACAGAGGCTCTCTGTTTTACTTCAAACTGCCCCAAAAGAATGAGCAATCAAGAAAATGGTTATTCTAAGCATTTCAATTAGCCCAATTAGAAAGGGCAGCAGTGTTCCTGCAGAAGGCCACTCAAGAGGATGAGTAAGAGAGAGAGATGAGCGAGAGAGAGAGAGAGCGAGAATAGAGAGAGAGAGATAGAGAGAGAGTATGAGAGAGAGATAGAGAGAGCAGATCGAGAGCGAGCTGCTAGCGAGCTCTCTCTCGCTCTATAGTCTCTCTCTCTCTCTCTATCTCTCTCTCGCGCCTCTCGCATCTCTCTATCTCGCTCTGCTGTCTCCTCTTCTCTGCTCGTCGCGTGAGCTCAGGATCAGGCTTCTCTTTGAAGTATTTTGTTTCTCTGCATCAGCACTCCTCTTTCTCTGCTTGGTCTCCAGCACAATAACAGTGTAACAACAGTGCAGAGATGGCAAAAGTACACACATCCTCATCCTCACCACATCCTTCACTGTGTGTCCTGGCGTGTGCAGGGCCGCTGGGAGGGGAGGGGTTACGTGTGTCCTGGGCGTCTTGTCTGACAGGGCGAGCCTGATTGTCGTGTAGAACACTCACAGAGACACAACTGATACAGCTCCCTCTGGTGGTCACACACACACACACATAATACACACACACACATAAGCACACACACTCACCACACACACACACGCATAACACACACATTCACACAAACAAACACACAATGCCATAAACACAGTCTACAATGGTAATGTGTTAAAACGCACAAATATTCTCTGTGTGATTCCCTTGTTACTTATCTCTCCACTACTCACATCTCTAACCTCTCTCCATCTCTCTTCCTCTCTAACTCTATCTCCCTCTCTCTCTCTCTCTCTCTCTCTCTCCATCTCTCTCTCTAACCTCCATATTCTCATCGTTTCAGTCTGATGAACATAGTTAATAGGCTGCTGTCTAATTGCTGCTCATTAACTTGAGCAACCCAAACATGTAAGACACAACGAACCTGTCCCATCTCCCTCTGCTGTTTCTATTCCCAGTCCCAAATCCTCGTCTTACAGTCTGCCTTCCCCCCATCACCCCCCCCATCACCCCCACACTGTTTATCTGATCATCTCACACTCACTCGTCATCCTGAAACATCTTCTGATCCCTTTTACTGTTTCTCTTCAACTTCCCTCTCTCTCTCTCTCTCTCTCTCTCTCTCTCTCTCTCAAACACACTTCCAGCAGCTGGTCTTCCAATCACATTGTCCCATCATGCACATTCTGTTCCCATCATAAGTTTGCCAAACCCCTCATCAGCCCGTTCTGGTTCTGGTTTCATCCCTGAACAATATTTAGAACCTAACTGCTCCAGCAGCCATCTCAGGCCTCAACATCTGACCTGAAGTATATGTCACCACGCCACACTGATCACATGATCACTCTGAGCACACATGATCACTCTGATCACATGATCACTCTGAGCACACATGATCACTCTGATCACTGATCACTCTGAGCACACATGATCACTCTGAGCACAGTGACCATCTTAAAGACACCAGGAGAGACAAGGGGCCGAAGCTTCTTCAGACTGGGAGAGAGCAGAGGGTGCAGGGTTAACCTCTCTCTCTCTCGCTCTCTCTCTCTCTCTCTCTCTCTCTCTCTCTCTCTCTGGCAGGGTGTGTGTTTGGGTTGACCCAGTCTCCCCCCCTAGCCCCTCCCTATTTCATCTGTCTTAGAAAAACCTCTGGAGTTTAATTCCTTTCTGGGAGCAGAGTGCTTTACTGGCATGGCAGCCAGATCCATACCGAGGGAGTGCATCAACCTTTAAAATGGACATCTGAACAGCAGAGCAGTTTAGCCAAAGTGACGTGATGTATGGGCCGTGCTGTATCACGGGGAAACGCCTGGATCAACAGAACGCGGCGGCGTGGCGAGCGCGGCGAGGGTGGCGAGCGTGCACCCCGGGGACCCTGACGACGCCAGCAAACAGCCGGAGAGAAACACTGACGGTGATGACAAAGCCCCGCTCTTGTACTGACACACACGCTGAGCACACACACACACACACTCATTCACACACGTACACACACATAATACACGCACACACACTCACACTCACTCACGCACACATAAACAAAGTTCCTGCACCTAACGACAAGCAAACAAACGAGCTTACACAATCATGCATATTTTTGCGCTCGTGTGGGTTTGTATAGGAGCGCTAATGCATTCTGAGCAAACAAACATGGCTGTCGTTAGTCCAGGCATGGATGATGTTG
This sequence comes from Mallotus villosus, assembly GCA_903064625.1. Taxonomy (NCBI): domain Eukaryota; kingdom Metazoa; phylum Chordata; class Actinopteri; order Osmeriformes; family Salangidae; genus Mallotus; species Mallotus villosus. The sequence goes on along the minus strand of CAEFZP010004246.1, from coordinate 77,805 downwards.
ACCTGCAGGGTGAGACTGATGACAGGGGAGATAGAGGCTGGAGGAGATGGAGGCTGGAGGAGATGGAGGCCGGAGGAGATAGAGGCTGGAGGAGATGGAGGCCGGTGGAGATAGAGGCTGGAGGAGATGGAGGCCGGAGGAGATGGAGGCCGGTGGAGATGGAGGCCGATGGAGATGGAGGCCGATGGAGATGGAGGCTGGAGGAGATGGAGGCCAGAGGAGATGGAGGCCGGAGGAGATGGAGGCCGGAGGAGATGGAGGCCGGTGGAGATGGAGGCCAGTGGAGATGGAGGCTGGTGGAGATGGAGGCCGGTGGAGATGGAGGCCAGTGGAGACAGCTCCACCCACGAGACACACAGCTCCGCCCACGAGACAGACAGCTCCGCCCACGAGACACACAGCTCCGCCCACGAGACAGACAGCTCCGCCCACGAGACACACAGCTCCGCCCCCTTGTGACAGACAGCTCCGCTCCCACAAGACACACAGCTCCGCCCCCTTGTGACAGACAGCTCCGCCCACGAGCACTGAGTTATAAGAACATCTACACAGCTCAGGTCTGAACATCTGCCACCATGTGGAAAAGGACTAAATCATTCACATTTGTCTTAATGAGATCGTTTCAGAAGCAGCTTAGTAAGAGACGTGGGAAACGGATTAGGAGAAAGAAAGAAAGACTGACAGACAGAAAGATAGACAGAAAGTGAACTAACAGAGTTAGAAGTTTGAGGAAGGAGGGAGGGAGGGGTGGAGGGAGGGAAGGGGGGGAAACACGACAAGGAAATGAAAAGCGAAGGAGAGGAGAGAGAGAGGTGTGGGCGACTCGCCCTAAGAGAGGGTAGTCATGGTAACAGATGAGAATGACGGGAGGAAGAGAGAAAGTAAAACCCTGCTCCCTCTGCTCTCTCCCAGTCTAAAGAAGCTTCGGGCCCTTGTCTCTCCTGGTGTCAGCTTTAAGATGGTCACTATGCTCAGAGTGATCATGTGTGCTCAGAGTGATCATGTGATCAGAGTGATCATGTGTGCTCAGAGTGATCATGTGATCAGAGTGATCATGTGTGCTCAGAGTGATCATGTGTGCTCAGAGTGATCATGTGATCAGAGTGATCATGTGTGCTCAGAGTGATCATGTTGTGGGAAGTTGATGATGGGGCAGCGAGGCGTGGTGACATATTTACACACTGACACCACTGATGTGACAGTAACTTAAGGTCAGATTTAGAGGCCTAAGATGGCTGCTGGAACCCTACGCAGTTAGGTTCTAAATATCTGTCAGGGATGAAACTAGAGAGAACCAGAACCAGATGAGGGGGTTTGGCAAACTTGATGATGGGAAAAGAATGTGCACGATGGACTCTTGTTATGATCGTACTCCTGCTGGGAGTGTAGTAGCCATGATCGTACTCCTGCTGGGAGTGTAGTAGCCATGATCGTACTCCTGCTGGGAGTGTAGTAGCCATGATCGTACTCCTGCTGGGAGTGTAGTAGCCATGATCGTACTCCTGCTGGGAGTGTAGTAGCCATGATCGTACTCCTGCTGGGAGTGTAGTAGCCATGATCGTACTCCTGCTGGGAGTGTAGTAGCCATGATCGTACTCCTGCTGGGAGTGTAGTAGCCATGATCGTACTCCTGCTGGGAGTGTAGAATCAGAATCAGAAAGGGATTTATTCGCCATGAAAGTTTGCACAGACAATGAATTTGCCTTTGCAGGAAGGTGTACACAATAAACATATAGGAACCTTCAATTTAAATATGTGGACTATCTATACTATAGAGGAATTAGAATTTAAAATAAAGTATACAATAAAACATAAGTTGCCTAATTTACAATATAAAAATACAGAAAATACAAATATGACAAAAAATACAGATGTACAAGATGCAGTAATGTAGTGCAGAATGCAATGTGTTTTGAGCAGTAAGTCATTAAAGTCATTAAAGTCGGTGTGAACCCTTGGCCTTGTTGAAGAGGCCAACAGCGGAAGGGAAGAAACTGTTTTTGTGGCGAGAGGTGTTGGTCCTGATGGACCGCAGCCTTCTGCCGGAGGGGAGTGACTGAAACAGGGAGTGTCCAGGGTGGGAGGAGTCGGCCACAACCTTCCTCGCTCGCCTCAGGGTCCTCGAGGTGTGCAGGTCCTTGGGGGTAGGCAGATTGCAGCCAATCACCTTCTCAGCAGTGCGGATGATACGCTGCAGCCTGCTCTTGTCCTTGGCAGTGGCAGCAGCGTACCAGATGGTGGAAGTGGAGAGCACTCACTCTCATACAGGAAGTGGAGAGCACTAACTCTCATACAGGAAGTACCCCTGAAGTGATACAGGTCTGTCTGCTCACAGGTCTGTCTGTCTGTCTGTCTGCTCACAGGTCTGTCTGCACACAGGTCTGTCTGCTCGCAGGTCTGTCTGTCTGCTCACAGGTCTGTCTGCACACAGGTCTGTCTGCTCAGCAGGTCTGTCTGCTTAGAAATCTGATTATGAAAAAGCAATAAACAAGAGTCTGTAATTGAATGATGTACGTATGCTTTCATGTATAGTGTACTGCTGTACTGTATAGTATAGTGTGTGTGTGTGTGTCTCAGTTTGGACAGCAGTCGCTGCAGGCTTGGCTTTTAGTTTCTCTCCTCCTGTCTCCCCTCTGCTTCTCTCTCTCCATCTTCTGTGTGTCTACAAACTCCATCTGTATCACAGCTGTCCTTTCTGGTTCCACCTCTCTCAATCTCCCCCCCTTTCTGCTCTCCCCCTCTCTCTCCATCTCTCCCCCTCTGCTCTCCCCCTCTCTCTCCATCTCTCCCCTCTCTGCTCTGCCCCTCTCTCTCCATATCCCCCCCCCTCTCCCCCCCCTCTCTCTCTCCCTCTCTCTACTCTCTCCCACTCTCCCTCTCTCTCCTCTCTCTCTCCCCTCTCTCTCTCGCTCTCTCTCCCTCTCTCTTTCTGCTCTCCCCCCCTCTCCCTCTCTCTCCCTCTCTCTCTGCTCTTCCCTCTCTCTCTGCTCTCCCCTCTCTCTCTCTCTCTCCCTGTCTCTCTCCCTCTCTCCCTCCCCTGTCTCTCTGCTCTCCCCCTCTCTCTCTCCCTCTCTCTCCCCCCTCTCCCTCTCTCCCTCCCCTCTCTCTCTCCCTCTCTCTCTCCCCTCTCTCTCTGCTCTCCCCTGTCCCATCCCATACTCCCCCTCAGACTCTATCCCTGCTCTGCGCTGACAGTTAACAGAGGCAGCTGTTTACCCGCGTTTATCTGTCAATCATCCCTCGCTCGAGGCTTCTCCACCGCGCCTCTCTCCGTCCTCCATGATCTCCGCGTGGCCTCCAGGCTGGGGCGGACTGGGGGCAAGAGTATGTGCTCTCTGAATGTGTATCTGCAGACAGTATCTACTGTGGTCCTTACTGTACGTGCAGGCGTGTCATCAGCTACGTTTATACATCCCGACACCGCTTCTGCTGGTTGTGGTGACGTATCCAGGACCCACTGAAAAGAGGCCACATCGGCCGACGTATACAGGCTATAACCCAGCTGTTAATCGTAGGAGGTATACGTCTGGGCTCCAATCCACCGTTCGGGTTCTAAATCCAATATTTGGTCAGAAACGGTTTATACATATCTATTTCAGATAATCAGTTCAGAGGTCAGGCTTGGCTGTTCACATGAAATATTCCGGTAGTTCAGCTGTGAGCTATGGTGGCGAAGAACCAACATAATTTCTCTTACATAAGCGGATTCAGCCTGAGCCATACAGTAGCCTAATTACCCTTCTAGCCTGACTCAACTCATTTCAAGAACATTTGGTCTGTCCAGGGGGCTGATGGATTTGTCTTAAAAAAACATGTAACCTTGCTTTCGATAATTCTGTTTTTATCACATTATTTAGGAAGACATTCGTACTCGTTTTCTGTTAGAAACGTATACGCATCTCGTCACATCGCCGTATAGCCAACGCTATATAGAAGTTACTATATCCCGATGTTCATACATTCATCTTGACGAGATGCTTGATCGCGAACCCCCCATCTCACCCGTCTTTCCCGGTCCACACAACACCCCTCTTCCCCCCCTCCCGCCCTGCTCTCCCTCTCTCCTCCTCTCTACCCCACATACATCAGTGTGTCCTTAGCATTGGTCGCGCTACAGTCAGCCAGCGGAGCCGGAGACCGCTTAAGTATTCAGAGCACAGGGGAAAGAAAGAGAGGGAGGGCAGAGGGACATAGAAAAAAGGACGATAGAACGAGAGGACGGAAAAATATTCAAAGAACATAGGATATAGGAAGAGAGGAGAGCGGATAGATCTCATATTGTTAATTTCTCGCTCTCAGTCTATCCTCCTCCTCATCCCTCCATCCCAGGTGCAGTGTACAGCCCATTTTCCTGTCTTGGGGGCGCGAGGGCGGAATGTTCATTTAAACGCGTCGCATCTGAAAATAGTGGTTGAATGGAACGCAAGAGAGGTACTGGGATGCAATTCTAAGGTAGGCTATGATGTTATTTCATTATTTCCACCACGCCTTTCAGCCTATGGCAGTATATAAATAGCCGTTATTGCCAAATATTTTCCGTGATTGTATCACGATGCTTCGCCTGTCGGCTATGTGTGTCACCGAGGCGTCTGTCTTTGCTTAAACTAAACAATAATGTATATGTTTTGTGCAATGCTTAGCTTATGCAATCTCTGTTATACGTAGCCTATAGCTCCTGGTCTAGCGTTAGTAGAACGCATAGATATGCTCTATCTGTTTGGCCAGTGTGCGTGCGTGCATGAATGCAGACCCCATGGGTCTGATGTCGAGGTGTTTACGTACCATCATTGCTATTAGATTAATCCAACTTTTAATGCATAGGTGTATTGTATATTATGACACACACACACATACATACACACACACAAACACACACACACCGTTGTGCAAGTGCAGGATGGGCTGAAATTTTGCGTTATACCTCTCCATCCACCCCCTCTCACCCCAGCCCTCACAGACATCCCTCCATCCACCCCCTCTACACCCCAGCCCTCACAGACAGCCCTCCATCCACCCCCTCTAACCCCAGCCCTCACAGACAGCCCTCCATCCACCCCCTCACACCCCAACCCTCACAGACAGCCCTCCATCCACCCCCTCTCACCCCAGCCCTTACGACAGCCCTCCATCCACCCCCTCTCACCCCAGCCCTCACATACATCCCTCCATCCACCCCCCTCACACCCCAGCCCTCACAGACAGCCCTCCATCCACCCCCTCTAACCCCACCCTCACAGACAGCCCTCCATCCACCCCCTCTCACTCCAGCCCTCACAGACAGCCCTCCATCCACCCCCTCTCACCCCAACCCTCACAGACAGCCCTCCATCCACCCCCTCTCACCCCAGCCCTCACAGACAGCCCTCCATCCACCCCCTCTCACCTCACCCTCACAGACAGCCCTCCATCCACCCCCCTCTCACCCCAGCCCTCAGAGACAGCCCTCCATCCACCCCCTCTCACCCCAACCCTCACAGACAGCCCTCCATCCACCCCCTCTCACCCCAGCCCTCAGAGACAGCCCTCCGGCCTCAGAACAGACTGAATCATCTACATTTATATGTTCAAATGTAACCATGGAGCTAAATGCATGGCTCACTGACTCTGACACAACAGTAGGTGAAAATGTAAAGTTCTATCTGTATGTGTGCTTGTAAGCTGCTCTGCGTGTGTGTGTAGGTGTGTGTGTGTGTACTTGTGCTCTGCTCTGCGTGTGTGTGTGTGGTGTGTGTGAGGGACTCAGCGGCCCTCCACCAGAGCCAGCTCCTGTATCCCAGGGTTCCTCTCCGGCCTTCTTGCTCCCTGCTTCCTGTGTGATGTGATGGATAATTTAGACTCTCTGAGGACAGGAGTGCAGAGCGCCGTGGCAGCTGCACAGCGGTCCGAGGAGAGTGAGAGTGTGTGTGTGTGTGTCCTTGCGTGCTCGCAAGTGGATGTATGTGTCAGTGTGTGGATGTGTGTGTGGATGTGTCCTTGCGTGCCTACGTGTGTGTGTGTGTTTAGTGAGGTATGGATGGAAGGCACGCAGCGGGCCACGTCCATGTGTTCTCAGAGCGTGTCGTCGAGCTATTTCAGGACAGCCCAAATAGGACTAACCCAGAGGCGGTAGTCTCAGCAAAGCCATTACCTTCAGTCAATAGACATTAATACAGGCCCTTCAATCTTCGCCTCGTACCGCTCGCTCTCTGTCGCGGCACAACACAAGAGGCTGCCCTCGTAAAAGGAAAGATGCTTTGAAGTGCCCCCCCCTCGCCCCCCTACACCCCTTCTGACACGGCCGGGCCAGCAGACAGCTCGTGGTGTGGCCCCGGAGCCAGACGGCCGGCCCTGCAGCCGGGAGGGGAGGTGATGTGAGCGGGCCGAGAGGGGAGGTGATGTGAGAGGGCAGAGAGGGGAGGTGATGTGAGAGGGCAGAGAGGGGAGGTGATGTGAGGGGGCAGAGAGGGGAGGTGATGTGAGAGGGCAGAGAGGGGAGGTGATGCGAGCGGGCAGAGAGGGGAGGTGATGTGAGCGGGCAGAGAGGGGAGGTGATGTGAGCGGGCAGAGAGGGGAGGTGATGTGAGAGGGCAGAGAGGGGAGGTGATGGGAGCGGGCAGAGAGGGGAGGTGATGTGAGAGGGCAGAGAGGGGATGTGATGCGAGAGGGCAGAGAGGGGAGGTGATGCGAGAGGGCAGAGAGGGGAGGTGATGTGAGCGGGCAGAGAGGGGAGGTGATGCGAGAGGGCAGAGAGGGGAGGTGATGTGAGAGGGCAGAGAGGGGAGGTGATGTGAGAGGGCAGAGAGGGGATGTGATGCGAGAGGGCAGAGAGGGGAGGTGATGTGAGAGGGCCGAGAGCGCGGAGAGGGCCGTGCTGGTGACCAGAGAGGGCACGATCCTTGTGAGTCACAGCTCCGGAAGGCCGGTCTGTGTTTAGGCAGCGCTCGCTAGCACAGCACGACACTCCTCAGCAGAACAGACAGCGAGGCCGGGGGCAGGGCCGGGGGCAGGGCAGGGGGCAGAGGATGTCTGTAGGAACACCCCTACACAACGATGAGTAACAGGCTCTCCAGCGAGAGTAAAACTAGCACGCAAACAGCATCCCTCCAAATGAGGAGAATGGTGTCGCTAGTCCTGACGCCTAGGAAGGTGAGGGCGGTGGGCTCAGACAGATTCAGGCCCTGTTGCTTTCCAAACCTCCCAGGCGAGCTGGACTCACCTCCGGTGGAAACACGACAGGATAATGAGAATCTGTCAGCGAGATGGCACGCAGATAAGGAACACTATAGAAATCGACCAGATAAAAAACGCCCAAACAAGAAGGTTCAGCTCTGAGGAAATGAAACATAATAAGTATGTCTAATGGATTAGCGGTCTTTGTCTGGAGAAGGATTCCCTCCAAACATCATGACTATAAGCCTCTGAAACGCCTGAATCCCTTATTAAGTGAGGTACCTCTAGTAACACAGAAAGCAGAAGTGTTATTAAAAGACAGACTGAGTGCACCCAGTCTGGACAGCTGTGGGCAGATTGATCCAGCCATGCATGTTGAAAGTAGGAGAGGATGAGGTCTAAATGTTTGATTGAACTCTGAATTAATCTACGTCGCTTAGCCCTTTGATCGATCAGAAAGAACAATTAAAGTGCCAAAAAAGAGAGACGAATATGATATTAGTATTATGTTTCAGAGCACGTAGAATGTTCTGTTGTGGAACGTCTGCCGTTGGCATGAGCCTGGCGTCGTCGTCTGTCATGATGTCGTCTACCAGCGAAGAGGCCAACACACACCCTAACAGTTTGGGATTACCGTGTAACAAGTCATGTTTTCGTTGAAGAGACACAACACATGTGATCAAGCGAGTGTTGTGTAAGACACAGGTGTGAGTACCGTAGCATCATGTGTTGTGTAAGACACAGGTGTGAGTACCGTAGCATCATGTGTTGTGTAAGACACAGGTGTGAGTACCGTAGCATCATGTGTTGTGTAAAACACAGGTGTGAGTACCGTAGCATCATGTGTTGTGTAAGACACAGGTGGTGAGTACTGTAGCATCATACGCCGTTTGTTCCGCGGAGATCCACATATTTCACTCCGAGATTCGAGATTTCAAACCACTTCTCTCATCTGATGCCCTTCATTGAAATGTGTCTTATCAGTTTTCAGGAACGGTTTGTTCTTCAGACGCGCACACATCTATACCCCCCCCCTCCTGCCCCCCACACATCTATACACCCCCTCTCCTGCCCCCCACACATCTATACCCCCCTCTCCTGCCCCCCACGCATCTATACCCCCCCCCTCCTGCCCCCCACGCATCTATAACCCCCCCTCCTCCTGCCCCCCACACATCTATACCCCCCCCCCTCCTGCCGCCCCCCCACACTCTATACCCCCCTCTCCTGCCCCCCACACACTCTATACCCCCCCTCCTGCCCCCCACACATCTATACCCCCTCTCCTGCCCCCCACACATCTATACCCCCCCTCCTGCCCCCCACACATCTATACCCCCTCTCCTGCCCCCCACGCATCTATACCCCCCTTCCTGCCCCCCACACATCTATACCCCCCCCTCCTGCCCCCCACACACTCTATACCCCCTCTCCTGCCCCCCACGCATCTTTAACCCCCCCCTCTCCTGCCCCCCACACATCTATACCCCCCCCTCTCCTGCCCCCCACGCATCTATACCCCCCCCTCCTGCCCCCCACACATCTATACCCCCCCCCTCCTGCCCCCCACACATCTATACCCCCCCTCCTTCCCCCCACACATCTATACCCCCCCTCCTGCCCCCCACACATCTATACCCCCCCCCTCCTGCCCCCCACACATCTATACCCCCCCCTCCTGCCCCCCACACATCTCACACCCCCCCCTCCTGCCCCCCCCACACATCTACACCCCCCCTCTCCTGCCCCCCACGCATCTATACCCCCCCCCCTGTCCTGCCCCCCACACATCTACAACCCCCCCTCCTTCCCCCCACACACATCTATACTACTCCTGCCCCCCACACATATATACCCCCCCTCCTGCCCCCCACACATCTATACCCCCCCCCTCCTGCCCCCCACACATCTACACCCCCCCCCTCCTGCCCCCCACACATCTACAACTCCTGCCCCCCACACATCTACACCCCCCCTCCTGCACCGTCTCTTCCAGGCAGATCTTCTGATGGTATGGCCCGGGGGAGAAGCAGGCCTTGGACACAGATCCAGAATGAGCTGAGAGAAGCAAATACACAGCGTGGTGAGCAGGTCACACAGACCCGGTCTGGCCTGTCTCACAGCGTGGTCACACAGACCTGGTCTGGCCTGTCTCACAGCGTGGTGTTATGATTGGACAGTTGCATCATCGGCCATCTGTCTCCTGCCCAGGGATTGGCCGCGGTCTGTGGCTGTATCTGGCCAATCGTGGGACACTGCCATGTCGGACTGTATTGTTCCTCGAATGACAGCACTGCTGTCTGCTCCTGGGTTGGTGGTTAACATCGCTGGTGTTTGTGGCTGTGAGGCTACGGGCTCCTCGTCATTCTTCCTTACATGGCTGAGGGGGCGGGGGGGGGCCGGGAGGGGCGGGGGGGGGCCGGGTGGGGGCGGGGGGGGCCTTCAGACTGACCTTGTGTCTGGTGTTTGTGGCGTGATCAGACTGACCTTGTGTTTGTGGCGTGATCAGACTGACCTTGTGTTTGTGGCGTGATCAGACTGACCTTGTGTCTGTGGCGTGATCAGACTGACCTTGTGTCTGTGGCGTGATCAGACTGACCTTGTGTCTGTGGCGTGATCAGACTGACCTTGTGTCTGTGGCGTGATCAGACTGACCTTGTGTTTGTGGCGTGATCAGACTGACCTTGTGTTTGTGGCGTGATCAGACTGACCTTGTGTCTGTGGCGTGATCAGACTGACCTTGTGTCTGTGGCGTGATCAGACTGACCTTGTGTCTGTGGCGTGATCAGACTGACCTTGTGTCTGTGGCGTGATCAGACTGACCTTGTGTCTGTGGCGTGATCAGACTGACCTTGTGTCTGCTGTCTGTGGCTGCTGGGCAGTGACCGTGCTGCATGGTTGGTCTGTGTTGCTGGGGGTTTATCGATCGCAGACAAGACAATAGTCAATGGAAGGTCTGGGGGAGGTTTTCAGTTTCCGTGGGAGACGAAGGCAGCTTACGTCTGAGAGAGGACATTAGTCAGCATGTTTCTGAATGATGAGCCTCCGTAAATATTTATCTTATAGTAAATCGCACGGGTGACCCTTGATGACTACGGTTGCCATGTCACTACGGTTGCTATGTCACCATGGTCTCCCACTTCCACGTCTCCCCATCCCTTTGTAGCCTGATTTGATGTCACATTAAACCAGATTTTATGTCTCTCTCTCTTTTCTCTTGTATTCACTCTCTTGTAACACTCACCTCTCTCTCTCTCCTCTCTGCTCTCTCTCCTCTCTCCTCTCTCTCTCTCTCTCTCTCTCTCATCTCTGCTCTCTCATGCTCTCTCTCCTCTCTCTCTCTCTCTCCTTCTCTCTCTCTGCTCTCTCTCTCTCTCTCATCTCTCTCGTCTCTCTCCTCTCTCTCTCGTCTCTCTCTCCTCTCTCCATCTCCGTCTCTGTCTCTCTCTCTCCTCTTCTCTCTCGTCTCTGCTCTGCTCGTCATCTCTCTCTCTCTCGTCGCCTCTCTCTCTCTCGTCCGCTCTGTCCTCGTCTCGTCTCTCGCTCTCGTCCTCTCTCTTCCTCTCTCTCTCTCTGTCTCGTCTCCTCTTGATGATGTCGCTGGCATTTTGGAAGACCACCTTTTGTGCCAGACAGCCATTCCTCAGATTGAGATATGCTGCGTTTTAAAGTCCCGGTCAGACAGATTTACTATCTTGGGCAGGAGGAGGGAGGGGTGAAGAGGGAGGGGTGGAGAGGGAGGGGTGGAGAGGGAGGGGTGGAGGGAGCTGCTGGGGGCTTGGCTGAATGTTCCAAGACTAATCTCTGACTCATTTCTAAAATGGACTGAGCTGGGATGGCCAGATACACGGATCTAGTCTGTTTCCTTCACATTCAGACAGATCAGCCCTGGCTCCGAGTGGATGAAATGGAGGGGAAGGCTATGTGTGTGTGTGTGTGTGAGTGTGTGTGTGTGTAGGTGTGTGCGTGTAAACAAGCAAGTGTGTGTGTGTGTGTGTGTGTGTGTGTCAGAGTGTGTGTGTGTCAGAGTGTGTTGTGTGTGTGTGTGTGTCAGAGTGTGTGTGTGTGTGTGTCAAAGAGAGAGAGACAAGGAGAGAAGACCCAATTAGGCAGGAGAGAGTATGCCTGTGTCTTGTCCTGAGTGAAACATGTCTGTATTGATGCTTTGATGGATGGACACATAAGCAGCACTTTACCAGGGAGACGGCAGTCACGGCATAAAGACTGACGTTGACATTCTACAGAACATCAAATGATCAATAGTCACTCCTCTGGCTGAAGAGAAGCCCTCTTGAAGGAAGGGCCTCCCCCCCCTCTCAGAGACAATGCATCTGATTGGGTAATCACCCCGACCCTGTCAGAGACGATGCATCTGATTGGGTAATCACCCCGACCCTCTCAGAGACGATGCATCTGATTGGGTAATCACCCCCGACCCTGACACGCAAAGAAGAATCTCATTTAGCAACCTTTATTCCAAATAGTGTCAAGTCCCTGCATCTCTACAGCGAGCACTTCCACTAGACCTGCGCTCGGTGTTTCTTCTCCCCTCCAGCAGACTAGACCTGCGCTCGGTGTTTCTCTCTCTCCCCCCCAGACCTGCGCTCGGTGTTTCTCTCCCCCCCAGACCTGCGCTCGGTGTTTCTCTCCCCCCCAGACCTGCGCTCGGTGTTTTCTCTCCCCCCCCAGACCTGCGCTCGGTGTTTCTCCTCTCCTGCGCTCGGTGTTTCTTCTCCCCCCCCAGACCTGCGCTCGGTGTTTTCTTTCTCCTGCGCTCGGTGTTTTCTCTCTGCGCTCGGTGTTTCTCCTGCGCTCGGTGTTTCTCCTGCGCTCGGTGTTTCTTCTCTCGCAGCAGGCTAGATCCACCGTGAGAAGCGACGCAGGGGCGTTGACCTGCTTTTTAAAGACAGAATGAGTTCAAAACTAGGAGAGAATGCAGAAGAGTTCATGTGATTGTGGCTCCCTTTAAAGGAGAACAGGAGGGGTGTGCAGGAGCTGAACGACTCACAGGAGAACAGGAGGGGGTGTGCAGGAGCTGAACGACTCACAGGAGAACAGCACACTGCCAACCCAATTCTGAATACTTTGAAACTGATGACATCCAACTATTATTTTAGCAATCTAACCAGTTGCTCTGAATAATAATAATATACACTATCTATTAATTGATTCGAGTCATCAAATTTTTTTTATCGTTTACTTAAGAGATCAGATTGGTTGAATAGTTTGACTAAATCTACGTTTTTATAAACCCCTCGTCGGACATCCCCCTGGTCACCTCTGACCCTGCTCCCTCTGACCTCTGCTGACCTCTGACCCTGCTCCCTCTGTCTCTTTCAGGGGGTGCCGAGACCTTCTGAAAGTGAGTCCTCAGATCTCCCCCCGCCACGGTCTGGTGGGAGGTGTGGAGAGCGGCAGGAAGCCACAGCACCTCCGGTGGCCCCCGGCAGGAACTGCACCACCTCAGCTGTGACAAGGACCAGTCCTGGAAGAGACATCTGGAGAATAACCACAGTTTGGAGGTGATGAATGCGTTGGAGGCGTGACCTGGCTGAGCTGCATCCGGGTGTCGCAGATCCTCCAAGCTCAGGTGGCCGTGGTCCTCAGCATGGCCTCGTCCACACACCTGTGAAGTCGAAGATCCTCTAGGCTTAGGCGGGCCGCTCCCCTCCTCTCCCAGGCGCTGTCCGATAGGCGAGGGCGGCGAGGGCTGCGCTGTGATTGGCCGTGTGCGGGCGGGAGTGCGATGAGGATTGGAGGATGTCGGGTGACTGGGATGAAGACCTGTGCAGGAAGGCCCTGTTGCTGGTGGAGGAACTGTGCTTCTACTCCCCAGGAGTCTACAGCAAGAGCGAACGCTGCCAGGAGTTCAGCTTCCTGGTGAGAGGGCATAACCGCAGCAGGACGCAGTGAGGACAGACCGGGGGTGAGGAGGGGGGAGGTGGGGGATGGGAGGAGGTGGGTGGTATGATGGATGGTGGGACAGAGTGTTTTCAGGATTAGTTTCATATTGTTTGGATGATTCTGTGCAGCTTTGTTTATGCGTGCGTTTTTGGTTTTCTTGCGCGTTGTTTTTCTTCGTGGGTGTTGGTTTTGGTACTTTGTCTTTGGAGTTCTCAGGGTTGGTTTATACTGTACGTCTTCTCCAGGCACACAGCAAATCTGGCCTGCCCCATAGGCCTGCAATATTAATGTGATGGTTGGGAATGATGGTGCGGCCCTGGGTGTTTACGACCCCAGCGGGCGCAGTGGGATGTGTGTAGAGTCTGGAGCCCTGCTCTCCTGGTCTGCTTCACCCTCCACTGGCTGCTGTTCACGTGAGCAGGTTTGTGCTTTCTTGTGCTCTGAGCCCTGGGGGTCAGGCAGGGATTTTGAACCATGGGGCTTTCTCTCCATGCCCAGGCCCTGGGAACACTGTCAGTCGATAGGCTGGTGTGTGTGTGAATGGTATGTGTGTGTGTGTGGCATGTGGTGCTGTGATGGTATGTGTGTGGTGCGTGTGATGTGTCTGCTGTGATTTGTGTGTGTGTGTGTGTGTGTGTGTGTGTGTGTGTGTGTGTGTGTGGATGTGTGATGTGAGTGTGTGTTGTTGACAGAGGTGTTACATCAGTCATTGATTGACAGAGTCAATCCTAATCATGTGTGCTTTAGAAGCTGCCCCCTCCCCCCCCTCCCCCCCCTCCCCCTCCCTCTCCCTCTCCCTCTCCCTCTCCCTCTCCCTCTCCCTCTCCCTCTCCCTCTCCCTCCTCTCCTCTCCCTCTCTCCCTCTCCCTCTCCCTCTCCCCTCTCCCTCTCCCTCTCTCCCTCTCCCCTCTCCCTCTCCCTCGTCCCTCTCCTCTCCCCTCCCTCTCCCTCTCCCTCTCCCCTCCCTCCCCCCCCTCCCCCCCTCCTTCCCTCCCCCCAGCCTCCCCTCCTCTTCCCGGGGATGTGTGGATTACAGATCTTCAGTGGGATCAGTACTGAGCGATCTGAAGCACCTGACCTACAGACAGACTAGTGGATAACTGTGTGGTCCCCAGTAACACACACACACACACACACACACACATGGCCCTGTTATCAGAGACCCCACACACAGACACATGGCGCTGTTATCAGAGACCCCACACACACATAGTACTGTTATAAGAGACCCCCACACACACACACATGGCCCTGTTTCATCCGACCCCCCCCCGCACACACACCTCTGTCGCCCTAACACCCCTCCTCGTCTATAAATCATGGTCGCCTTGTTTGTCCTCTCTCTCTCTCTCTCTCTCTGCCTCTCTCTCTTCTCTCTCTCTCTCTCTCTCTCTCTTCTCTCGCTCTCTCTTTCTCTCTCTCTCTCTCTCTCTCCTCTCTCTCTCTCTCTCTCGCTCCCCCTGCCTCAGATCTGCCTCAGACCAGGACAATGTGACCAGTCAGCCAATGTGTCTGTTTCAGAATGAGCCACAATCAGTTTCCTCCTCACTCCCTCCGCCCGCCCCGCCCAACTCTGCTCCCCCAACTCTCTACACTCCTCCACCTCTCTCTCCCACCGCCTCTCTTTCTCTCCATGTGTCTTGTTCTCCACAGTGACAGATCAATGCCCTCCCCCCTCCCCTCCCCCCCTCCTCCTCTCTCTGATCATATCTTTTGAACAAGTGCTGATTAATGACACACACACCGACTGATGAATAATTCACCCGAGCAAGAGAGAGAGAGAGAGAGGAGGGAGCGGACAGGGAAACAGAGCAGGAAAGGATGCGGGGGGGGGGACTGAAGGGACGAAGGTAGAGAGAGCCAGGCAGAGAGAGAGGGAGTGGCTCAGTGGGGAGGGGGGCTGGGGGGGGGAGACATATAGAACTACACAGCATGGGAATGAGCGAGAGGAAAGGAGGGGATTGAAGAAAGAGAGGGGGAGAGAGACGAAGGCGTTCTGAATTCCAGGAGGCCCCTGAGACAGAGAGAGAGAGAGAGAGAGAGGGGGGAGAGAGACCTGCCCCTGGGCTGCAGGAGTGTCTCTCTGGCTGCTGTTGTCTCATTTACTCATTTGCTCTCAGTCTGGTTGTCAGTGTGGTGCGGCTAGGATTTCCTCCTCCTCTGAATGATTTAACACTGTTTGTGTGTCTGTCATGCCCACAATCACTCCACACAACAGGACTGGGATGTTTGGTACAAGAGAACGACACAGAATGAGAGACAGGCAGACAGGCAGACAGGCAGACAGGCAGACAGGCAGACAGGCAGACAGGCAGACAGGCAGACAGCAGACAGGCAGACAGACAGCAGACGACAGACAGACAGACAGACAGACAGACAGGCAGACAGGCAGACAGACAGACAGACAGACAGACAGACAGACAGGCAGGCAGGCAGGCAGGCAGGCAGCAGACATGCAGACATGCAGACATGCAGACATGCAGACATGCAGACAGGCAGACAGGCAGACAGACAGACATACAGAAAGTCAGACAGACATACAGACAGGCTGGGAGCTGGCCTCTGGTCTGGGGTGGAGCTGTTTCATCCCCGGGTCTTCAGAATGACTCAACAGCTTCCCATCAGACACTAGCATTCAGCCGTCACTGATTACAAGCTCATAAGGCCTGATCACACTGCAGGAGACACCGGAGTGGGTCTTAGGACGGGTATTGTTTGTCTCCCTTCTGATATCTAGTCCTCTACAGATTGCTTGTGTTAAGCTCGGTGTTTCCAGAGGGGGAGATCAGCTCTTGAGGCAGTGGATCAGTTTTCCTCACCGCGTGCGATGCGCTCCTCTACATCCTCAGAGTGATGATGAGGGATTTGCAGGGTTAGGGATAATATGGTTTATTTATTATGCTGTGGGGTAAAAGCGAGCTCTAATAACAGTAAACTCTCTGAGAAATAGCAGATGTGAATTCTGGCACAGAATTAGAAAGATGATGTTATTCAGTAGTTTGTCACAGCTCAAACCTGTGTCGTCTCTCTTCTCCTCTCTCTCTCTCTCTCTCTCTCTCTGTTTCTCTGTCTCTTCTATTTCTCCTTTCTGTCTCTCTTTCTCTCCCTCCTCTCCTACTCTCTTTCTTGCTCCCTCTCTCTTTCCTCCTCTCTCTCCCTCTCTCCCCTCTCTCTCCTCTCTCTCCTCTCTCTCTCTTCTCTCTCTCCTCTCTCTCTCCTCTCTCTCTCTCCTCTCTCTCATCTCTCCCTCTCTCTCTCTCTCTCCTCTCTCTCTCTCTCTCTCTCTCTCTCTCTCCCCCCTGCAGAGATCACACGTCAGTCTCCTCTCTGTGATCGTCACATTCTGCGCCTCGTTCTTCCTCCGTCTCTCTCTTTGTCTCCTGGAACTCTGCTGGTTGCCATGGAGAGACAGGAGGGTGGGGGGCTGAGCCTGATGTCGGGGCTGATGCCAGGGGGCGGAGGGGTGGGGGGGCTGGGGGGGTCTGGGGGGCGCCTCCCCTCCCTGCCCCCCCCTCCTGCAGAGGAAGGAGACCCACTCGTCCTCCTCTCTGTACCCCTCCCGGGCCAGCCGGGCAGCACCACCCCCCCTTCTCTGACCTGCTGGGGATGGAGAGGGGCGAGGGGTGGGGGTGCGTGGGGGTAGGAGGCGTGGTGGGGGGCCACAGGAGACACAGGAACACTCCTACCTGGATATGGATACCTACCCCAACAACACAGGTAACACACACACCTACCCCAACACCCAGTAACACACACACCTACCCCACAACACAGGTAACACACACACCTACCCCAACAACACAGGTAACACCCACACACCTACCCCAACAACACAGGTAACACACACACCAACCCCAACAACACAGGTAACACAACACACCTACCCCCAACACACAGGTAACACCCACACCTACCCCACCACACAGTCAACACACACACCTACCCCATCAACACAGGTAACACACCCCACACACCCTACCCCCATCAACACAGTGTGACACACACGCACACCTACCCCTCAACACAGTTCACACACACACCTACCCCATCAACACAGGTGACACACACGCACACCTACCCCCCATCAACACCGGTGCCACACACCTACCCTCTCTCTCCGTTCCCCTTCAAGTGTGAAAAAAGGGTTCAAGAAAAAATAATAATTTAATTTCTTTCTCCCCCTCTCCTCTCCCCCCCCTCCCCCTCCTCCTCCCTCCCTCCCCCCTCCCTCCCTCCCTCCCTCCCTCCCTCCTCCTCCCTCCCTCCCTCCCTCCCTCCCTCCCTCCCTCGCCCTCCCCCCTCTCCTCCGCCCGCCCTCCCTCCCTCCCAGGAACCTGAAGCAGACTCAGATGTCTCCAGACCTCCCTGCAGAGGGGGGCGCTGCTCTGCCACACGTCCCCTCCCAGCAGCAGGTCCACTGCACGTCAGTTACTGAGAGACAGTGTTGTGTGTGTTGTGTAGTACTGGGATAGAGTGTGTGTGTGGGAGAGTGTGTGTGTTTGTGTAGTACTGGGATAGAGTGTGTGTGTGTCTGTCTCCCCCTGGCTGAGTATACATCTTCTAGTACATTACTGGACCAACCCTCCTCCCTCCCCTTCCCTCCACCCCTCTCTCCTCAGCCTAAGCCCAGCATGACCCCCCAGCTGTCCAGCCCAGACTTCCACGGTGAGGAGAAGAGCGAGCAGGTGACCAGCATTGGTCAGATCAAGCCTGAGCTGTATCGCCTGCGGCAGGGTGACCAGGGTGACGGCAAGCAGGGCGACAACTGCGGCAAGATCAGCTTCCTGCTGCGCTACGCCTTCAAGTGAGTCTCTCCCACGCACCACACACCACGCCCCCACACACCACACACCACGCACCACGTACCACGCACCACACACCACGCACCACGTACCACGCACCACACACCACACACCACGTACCACGCACCACACACCACACACCACGTACCACGCACCACGCACCACACACCCACGCACCGCACCACGCACCACGCACCACGCACCACGCACCACGCACCACGCAACCACACACCACGCACCGCACCACGCACCACACACCACGCACCGCACCACGCACCACACACCACGCACCGCACCACGCACCACACACACCACTCACCACTCACCACGCACCACACACCACCACCGCACCACGCACCCACACACCACTCACCGCACACCACGCACCACACACCCACCCACACACCACCACACCACCACTCGCCTCACCACGCACCACACACCACGCACCGCACACCACGCACCACACACCACACACCACGCACCACGCACCACACACCACGCACCACTTACCACGCACCACACACCACGCACCACTTACCACGCACCACACACCACACAACCACGTACCACTCACCACGCACCACACACCACGCACCTCACCACGCACCACTCACCACTCCCCACACACCACGCACCACACAACCTCACCACGCACCACGCACCACGCACCACGCACCACGCACCACGCACCACTCCCCACGCACCACGCACCACGCTCCACGCACCACGCACTTCAGTAACGCTTGGGAGGTTCTGGCTTTAGAAGGATTAAGCAATCTTCAGATTGGAGAGAGTTTTATAAATTGTAATAGAGAACAACCAGAATATCACACAGCCAATAGGTGTTTGTTATTATAGGCAGGCTGACCCTACATCATAGAACTGTGACTGTTATCAGAACACAGTAAGTTACAGCAGGAACACATGCATGCTGCATGAAGGGATAATAAAACATATGAACTGATAATAAGGAAATAGCTGATTGTGATTAACATAAGCACATAGGAAGTCCGGTTTCTTGCCAGAGCCAGTGGTAATAACACGTCTCTCTGTGGAGGCCAGAGGCTGTGGTAATAACACGTCTCTCTGAGGAGGCCAGAGGCTGTGGTAATAACACGTCTCTCTGAGGAGGCCAGAGGCTGTGGTAATAACACGTCTCTCTGTGGAGCCAGAGGCTGTGGTAATAACACGTCTCTCTGTGGAGGCCAGAGGCTGTGGTAATAACACGTCTCTCTGTGGAGGCCAGAGGCTGTGGTAATAACACGTCTCTCTGTGGAGGCCAGAGGCTGTGGTAATAACACGTCTCTCTGTGGAGGCCAGAGGCTGTGGTAATAACATGTCTCTCTGTGGAGGCCAGAGGCTGTGGTAATAACACGTCTCTCTGTGGAGGCCAGAGGCTGTGGTAATAACACGTCTCTCTGTGGAGGCCAGAGGCTGTGGTAATAACACGTCTCTCTGTGGAGGCCAGAGGCTGTGGTAATAACTCTAAATATTCTGTAATCACAGGGGATCACAGGGATCTTTGTTCAGCGTGCAGAATTGATTGTTCAGAGGGACATGGGAGGAGTAATGACTGTGATTTAGTGATTCCTTGTGTGTGTGTGCGTGTGTGAGTGTGTGTGTGTGTGTGTGTGCGTGTGACAGAGACCTTTGTGGGGTTCTTTTGTGTGTGACAGGAACTGTGTTGTTTATGTTGATGGTGGGCGTGGCCTCCTCAGGAGACAGAGGGGGAGGGAGAGTGAGGAGGTGCATGTGTTTCATGCACAGCAACATCACAATGACAGAAAGAGCTGACGTTTGAAAAACAAGAGATTGAGAGGCCATTTTAGACATGAATTATATATGTTGAACTACTTTAAACAGCAGCCCCTCTCGACACGCAATAACACCAAGCTGTGTTAGAGCTCCAATTACACTGAGATAGAATTAGATAAAGAGAGACGGGAGGAGAGGAGATGGAGAGGGAGAGGGAAAGATATGGGAGGAGCGAGGATGGGAGAGGGAGAGAGATGGAAGGAGAGTATGGGAGAGCGCTGGGCGACGCGTGCTCTCCCTGTGTGTGCTCGCGTCGCTCGCTGGATCCGTCGATCGCGCATCGTGCATCTCGCTTTTGCGGCGCTTCGCGTGTCGTCGCTCTGGCCCGCGGGGCGCTCTCGCTGGGTGTTGGCTCGGCGGTCGCTCTCTGCCGCTTCGTCTCTCCTCTTTCGCGCTCTTGGGCTTCTCCTTCGCGTCTCTTTCCTTCTCGCTGCGGCTGTCGCTTCGGCTCGGTGCTCGCTCTGTCGCGGCGTACATGCTCCTGTACCCCTTTTCTACTCCCTGGCGTCACTAAGACACCCTTCCTGTGACCTTGTGATGACCAGCTGAGATACAGAGAGGTAGCATGGAGGGAGTGGAGAGAGACAGAAAGAGATCTAGGTGTGTGTCACCTGTTCCTCACCGTGTTAATGACCCAAACCACAATTGACTTGTGAGGTATCTGTGTGTAGCAGCACCATAGAGCTCATGGACGACATCAGCCAGGTCCCTGTCTGCCAGTCTGCCCAGCCTGCCTCCTTCACAGAAGCCTTTGTGTTGACAGTGCTGTAACAAATTGACACATTTGCACCAGGGGAATAGCAGCTGGTTTTCGAGAATTGTCTGTGTGGAATACATCGCAGTGAATTCGTCCTGGCTGGAGACGTAATGGGTATCTTCTGCAGAGTGCTACAGGGGCTCGGGTAAACATCTTGTATTTTGTCACTGGGTTTGTTTCGAGATCCAAAAAGGCAGATGTTCGAATATAGGAGCCCCAGCGATGTCATGAAGCACTCTGCAGAAGTGACTTGTTCTCAACACAACACAAATCACCTGTCGTTCTAAATGACACAGGAAACTGACTGTGCCTGCATTAACACTCACCATCGTCTGAACAACGAGAATCAACTCTATCAGTCATTAGACTCATGTTTTACATGCTAATTGGACAGGTTTGTCCTAATGAAAGTATATTTTCCAGTTTAGTAGCGGGGTATAATTTAGTGATTTTCAAATTGCCATGTTTGTCATTTCACCAATTTGATGTGATTGCATTACTGGCATGTTTATCTGATGCCTTAATTAGATGTGAACTTGTGATTAGCCCATTTCCTGATTGGGGCATAAGGTAATTGTGTCGTCGACAAGCTGATCTCATACCTGATTGGGCAATACAAATAATTGGCATGTTTGTTAGACGACCTATTGGCCGTGGCCTGTTGCTGTCCCGCCTCCAGAGTTCATGCTGTGCTCCTAGTGGCCCCTAATGAAGAGGTGACACACTCGTTGACTAGGGGAGACGTATTCTAACGAGCTCTGATTAAAGGCCTGGGAGCCGTCTCCACATCTTTAATTAAAATGTTTAGAAACCTTCAGACAGACCACCACACTGAGGGAGGGCGGGCCACAGGAAGAGGTGTGTGTTGGTGTGTGTGTGTGTGTTTATTGTTTATTAAGGATCCCCATTAGTCTACACCATGGTGGAGACTATTCTTCCTGGGGTCCAGGCAAAAAATATTACAATACAATATAAATACATAAAATGCAGTACAGCATGTTCAATTATCACAAAATGTGTGTGTGTTGAGTGGATAATGTGCCCAAGCCTTTCCTTAGTGTTCCAGCTGTTTGTGTTCATGACCCAAACCCACCATAACAAAGTGTGTTCATGATTAGAAATGGGTCAGCTGACCTCTGTCTCCAGGGGGACCTGGTCTAACCCCACACAGACACAGCACACTGCACAGCTCAGACACAGCACACTCTGCACAGCTCTGAGACCACACTGGAGCCTGGCTACAGACACTACACACACACACACTCACACACACCCTCACACACACTACAAACACTCACAGGAAAAAAACATTTTTTAACAAGAGGTTCTGTTCCCCCCCACTCCTCTCCTCTTACTGCCCCCCCTTCCTCCTCCCCCCTCCACCTTTTTAACCCCCTCCCCCCCAGTACGGAGCAGCTGGTGGTGAAGATTCTGAAGGCTCTGGACCTGCCAGCCAAAGACGCCAACGGCTTCTCTGACCCCTACGTGAAGATTTACCTGCTGCCAGACAGGAAGAAAAAGTTCCAGACCAAGGTACCAGGAGCCTGTCTCTCTGTCATTATCAGGCCTGTCTCTCTGTCCTTATCAGGCCTGTCTCTCTGTCATTATCAGGCCTGTCTCTCTGTCATTATCAGGCCTGTCTCTCTGTCATTATCAGGCCTGTCTCTCTGTCATTATCAGGCCTGTCTCTCTGGTGTTATCAGGCCTGTCTCTCTGTCATTATCAGGCCTGTCTCTCTGTCATTATCAGGCCTGTCTCTCTGTCATTATCAGGCCTGTCTCTCTGGTGTTATCAGGCCTGTCTCTCTGTCATTATCAGGCCTGTCTCTCTGTCGGTCTGGACGGTTCTTCCTGTGTAGCGTACTCCCCTGCTGACCCCCGCTGACCCCCCATGACCTCTGACCCCCAGGTCCACAGGAAGACCCTGAACCCGGTGTTTAACGAGACGTTCCAGTTTGGGGTTCCCCTGGCAGAGCTGCACTCCAGGAAGCTGCACTTCTCCGTGTACGACTTCGACCGCTTCTCCCGCCACGACCTGATTGGCCAGGTGGTAGTGGACAACCTGCTGGACTTCAGCGAGGGCACCGGGGAGAAGCCTGTCTGGAGGGACATCGTGGAGGGCACCGCGGTGAGACACACACACACACCTAGCAACACACACCTAGCAACACACACCTAGCAACACACCTAGAACACACACCTAGCCACACGCAACACCAGCACACCAATGTCACCTCGGTGACGCCACAATGTCATCCCAACATCAACATCAAAGACAGCTCAATGTCCCTCTAATGTCACCCTTACTGCCACCACCATCTCTCCACACTGGCTCTCTAATGTCACCACAGTGTAACCACCATAGGCAGATTAGCTGAAGGGAGGGGATAAGAATAGCTCACTGAAGTGTCACCGTTGATCATGTTTCATCTGCCGGCGGTGTTTGAATGATTGACATGTGTTTCCCTGACGATGACAACACTTGACTCCTCGTCTAAAACGGCCATTTATGTTGTCACCTCAGACCAGTCTGAGAAGGAGCAGCTCTGATCACATGTCACACGGTGGTCTGTCAGGAACGTGTGTCACCTGCCCTGTCCCTGTCCAGCCACACCTCTGACCCCTGTGTGTGTGTGTGTGTGTGTGTGTGTGTGTGTGTGTGTGTGTTTGTGTGTGTGGGTGTGTCTGTGTGTGTGTGTCTTGCAGGAGAAGGCAGACCTGGGGGAGCTGAACTTCTCCTTGTGTTACCTCCCCACCGCTGGCAGACTCACTGCCACCGTCATCAAGGCCACCAACCTTAAAGCCATGGACCTCACCGGCTTCTCAGGTAGATACTGGGTGTTAGAAACATACAGGCCAGACACACGTATTCTACTGCGTCGTTAAGTTATGCCTCAAATAGGACATCATGTACAGCCTGAAACAACCCACTCGTTACCCTCAACTGCATAATCAATGTTAAAGAAAAAACAATAATGTCCTTGTCTGATTGATGGCCTCGACTGGTTGCGGAAAATTATTTAATTAACACATTTCTAATCAAGTTATTAATCTGCCATGAGGACACGGTGATCCAGCTATAGAACCTCAACCTTTGATGAAATTACATTTTAAATGATAATGAGGACACGCTGTTATTATAACATTAATGATTATCAGTGTAATGGCTCAAAGATACTTAAAATCCGCCGTAAAATCAAATCCTAGCTGTCGGTTTGCACTCAGTGCTGTTGTCAGTTCTGAGACGTTCTGCTGCTGTGGAGCTGAACGGATCTTTACAGCCAATCCACCTTCCTTTACCTTTCTAATCCGGATTGGCCAAGGTGACTGGATTTGCATGCCTTTCATGTGTAACACAGACAGATCCTGTGAGCATCATTGTTAATAGCTTCCCAGGAGTGCTCTCTCATCTCTCTCTCTCTCTCTCATTCTCTCTCTCTCTCTCTCTCTTCTCTCTCTCGCCTCCATCTCTCCTCTGTCTCCCTCATCTCTCTCATCACTCTCTCTCTCTCTCCTCGCTCTCACTCTCATCTCCTCTCTCTCTCGCTCTACTCACCCCTCTCTCTGTCTCTCTCTCCTGCTCTCTCGCTGTCTCTCTCTCTTTCCCGCCCCTCTCTCTCGCTACATCTGTCTGCTCTACTACATCTGTCGCTCTCTACATTTCTCTCTCTCTCTACTCTCTCTCTCTCTACATGTCTCTCTCGTTCTCTACATCTCTCCTCTCTAACATTTCTCTCTCTCTCTCTACATCACGTCTCTCTCTACATCACTCTCTCTACATCCTCTCGCTCTCTCTCTACATCTCTCTCCTCTACCCTCCTCGTCTCTCGCTCTTCTCTCCTCTCTCTCTCGTCCTTTCTCTCTCTCTACATCTCTCTCTCTGTCTACATCTCTCTCTGTCTACATCTCTCCTCTGTCTACATCTCTCTCTGTCTTTCTCTCTGTCTCTCTCTTTGTCTCTGTCTCTCTCTCTGCCCCTCTCTCTTCTATCTATCTCTCTCTGTCTCTCTCTCAGACCCGTACGTGAAGGCTTCCCTGGTCTGTGATGGCCGCAGGCTGAAGAAGAGGAAGACCTCCATCAAGAAGAACACGCTGAACCCCACCTACAACGAGGCCCTGGTCTTCGACATCCCCAACGAGAACATTGAGAGCGTCTCCATCCTGATCGCAGTGATGGACTATGACTGGTGAGAGGCAGGGCTGTTAGCACGCTAACACCAGGCTATTATGCTAACATAATGCTGTTTTCATGTTCATTCAAACTTTTGACACTGCTAAATTCACAGTTTTTACCATGCTGCAACAATCCTTTTTTGTGTTAATGCCAATGCTAGGAAAATGCTACATTAGTGTACTTACCAAGCTAAGTAAGACAATGCTGATTGGATGTTGTAATATGACGCTTTTATCACTGGTGTGTTGACTGCACAGCATCATCACTGTTCATTACCAGCCACATCATCAAGGATACTGGTGGCCACTAGAAAAGTGTTTTCCCAACATGCACATGGTTATTTGCTGTGGTTGTTTGTTGGGTGTGCAGTCCTGCGCTTGTCTGCTGCCCTGTGATTCAGACTACAGTGGGCCTGTAGTTTTACATAAGGACGGGCTGGTCATGAATAAACATGACATGTTAATACTAATGGAAACAGCGTCTGGGAGGGAGACACAGTGTAACCCTGCCACCGCTTCTCTGTCTGGCTCCACTTCTGCGTCACAGCTTGGCTTTTTCTTGGTGTGTGTGTGCAGTGTGTGTGTGCAGTGTGCAGTGTGTGTGTGCAGTGTGCAGTGTGTGTACATGTAAATGTTCAGACCTGTGTGAAGACTCACTGTGTCGGTTACTGCTCCCCCTACAGGAATGAGACCATCAGAATGTGTTCTGTGTGTGTGTTCTGTGTGTGTGCAGTGTGTGTGTATGTGTGTGTGTGCAGACCATTAGAATGTGTTCTCTGTGTGTGTGTTCTAACTTCTCTGTGTGTGTGTGTGTGTGTGTGTGTGTGTGCAGTGTGCGTGTGTATGTGTGTGTGTGCAGACCATTAGAATGTGTTCTGTGTGTGTGTACTGCAGCTGTACCTCTTGGGTCTGATGCTGTTATTTTGTCCCAGTGTTCAATGTTGATAAATGAGGCCTTCTCTGCTTGTACCTGACAATATCTCTCTCTCTCTCCATGCTGGCCCTGGCTGTCTCTCTCCCCCTCTTTCTCCCTCCCTCCCTCCCCTCCCTCTCTCCCCTGTCCCTCTCTTCCCATCCCCTCCCTCCCATCCCTCCCTCCCCCTGTCCCTCTCTCCCCATCCCCCCTCCCTCCCCTATCCCTCTCTCACCCCCCTCTTCACCCCCCTCCCTCCCTCTCCCCCTCTCTCCCTCAGTATTGGTCATAATGAGGTGATAGGGATGTGTCGTGTGGGCAGTGAGGCTGAGGGTCCAGGGAGGGAACACTGGACGGCCATGCTGGCCAACCCCCGCAAGCCAATAGAGCACTGGCATCAGCTTGTAGAGGTACTGGAGTGTGTGTGTGTGTGGGGGGGGGTTCTGTTTGGGGGCGTGTTTTAATGTGTGTGTGCTTTTACAGATCTGTTCAATCATTGTCTTCTCAACCAGCAGATTCCTTTTGCTTGTTCATGCTTGGTCAGTAAGCAATAACAGAGAAGAACATCTTACACTTTAGATCCGTTTTCCTCCATATTGGTTTGGTAACCCTCACCATCTAGCATCAACACCCGCCAATACATGAACAGAATACATATTATTGTGTACTTCATGAATTGATCCTCCCTCGATTATTACCATCAAAATATCAATCAGTTACCATCCTATGTCTTGTTGTTTGTGTGTTATATGTTATTGTATGTACGCCTCCATCAGTGAACACAGTATCCTAGGTAACGTCGTTTCTTCTCTGTTTCCAGAGAAAATCATGAACACGTACGTGTCGAAGACTGCCGAGGCCGCGTCTCCCAAGCCCAACATCGTGGTGGACAGCCCTCACTCAGAGTAGACCTGTGAGTACATGGTGGTGGGCAGCCCTCAGTCAGAGTAGACCTGTGAGTACATGGTGGTGGGCAGCCCTCAGTCAGAGTAGACCTGTGAGTACATGGTGGTGGGACAGCCCTCACTCAGAGTAGACCTGTGAGTACATGGTGGTGGACAGCCCTCACTCAGAGTAGACCTGTGAGTACATGGTGGTGGACAGCCCTCACTCAGAGTAGACCTGTGAGTACATGGTGGTGGACAGCCCTCAGTCAGAGTAGACCTCTGAGTACATGGGGGTGGGCAGCCCTCAGTCAGAGTAGACCTGTGAGTACATGTGGTGGACAGCCCTCACTCAGAGTAGACCTGTGAGTACATGGTGTGGACAGCCCTCATTCAGAGTAGACCTGTGAGTCTCTCCGTCAGAGCAGCCCAGACACTCACTCCTCCACCCACGCCAGCGATAAGCTAGCTCCTCCAGCCATGCCAATGATAAGCTAGCTCCTCCAGCCATGCCAGCGATAAGCTAGCTCCTCCACCCCCGCCAGCGATAAGCTAGGTCCTCCAGCCAGGCTAGCGATAAGCTAGCTCCTCCACCCCCGCCAATGATAAGCTAGCTCCTCCAGCCATTCCAATGATAAGCTAGCTCCTCCAGCCATGCCAATGATAAGCTAGCTCCTCCAGCCATGCCAGCGATAAGCTAGCTCCTCCACCCCCGCCAGCGATAAGCTAGCTCCTCCAGCCAGGCTAGCGATAAGCAAGCATTTTGTTAGCGTAGCTGGTGAATAGTCACGCTTGTGAGTCAGAGAGCTGCGAGTCCTCTAGCTGACTTCTGCATGTGCAGCCAAAGTGAACTGGTTCAACTCCTCAAGTATAAATACAGTCCACCCACGCCAGCGATAAGCTAGCTTTTTGTTAGCGTAGCTGGTGAGTAGTCACTCTCGCGAGTCAGAGGGCTTGAGTTTGAGTACCAGCGAGGGGGAAGATCGAGAGGAAGTGTCACTGACGAGCAGCGTGACTACGGCTGCTACACCTGCCAGGGAGAAAGTGATTATCACATGGAACTAGTCATGCCGAAACACTTAAAAGAAACTGTTGGAAAATTACGCAGTTTCTAATTAGTCCAATAAGTGAGCAGCAGTTGAAAAATGTAAAATAGATTGCACCCCCCTCCTCTCAAAAAAAAAGAAAATCATCCCATTATCCCAGTCAGTATCAGAGTGTCCAGCAGGAAGCCATTTATTCTGCAGCTCCGCTGATGGCTGTAGATGCCTCTGCTCCAAGCCAGGAACATCTGCATGATGTGGACATTGTAGGGTCAGGGTTACGTAACACATCCTTACTCTCTCCTCATGACAATCTTCTCTCTCTCTCTCTCTCTCTCTCTCTCTCTCACACCTCACACACACACACACCACACACACACACACACATGTTGTCTCTCACACACACACACTCACATTCTTTTTCTTTGTCTCTCAATTCAATTCAATAACTAATTTCAGTAATGTTTTATTGGCATGAATGAGTGAGCACTGTTGCCAAAGCCAGACAAGATTGAACAAATATATGAATTATGATACATTTACATTTGCAGATAATGAAGAAAGATACAAAACCTACTAACTAATAGCAAAATAATACCAATAATAATCCAATTAATAACAAGAAACTCTCTCTCTCGCTCCCACTACTCATCGCTCTCTCTCGATCGTCTCCCTCTGCACGCACTCTCCCGTCGTCCCTCTCCCTCTCGCCCTCTCCCTCTACCCCTCTCCCTACTAGCCTCTCCCTCTCCCTCTCCCTCTGCTCCCATCTCCCTCTCCCTCTCCCTCTCCCGTCTCCCTCTCCCCTCTCCCTCTCCCTCTCCCTCTCCCTCTTCCCCTCCTCCTCCTCTCTGCAGGTCGTCTGTCCAGTTCCAGACCTTGATTTCTTTCCACTCATCTGTGAATAATTCTGAGAGAGAAAGGCTCGGAGACCCATCAACTGCTCGTGCTCCTAATCCTCCTCCGAGCCCACGGCCCTGATCACCGGCTGGACACCAGCTCCACTTACAATATTACACTACACAATCATACACATACACAATCACACACATACACAATCACACACATACACAATCATACACAATCATACACAGATACAAAGTCATTCATATTAGAAGTTAAGTAGGTACAGTAATGACACACACACAGTGGACACAAACACACACACACCACTCAAAACAGGTTTGTAGTTAGCGTGTGGTTCAGGTATTACCGGTAATTCATCCAGAAGATAAGATGTCATGTTCATTTCTCCTTTCAAAAAAACAAATAAAAAGATGAGACAGAAAATGGGCCAAAAACGATCCCGCACTTGTACAAACGTAGAAAGGAAAAAAAAACATGTGGATATTTTCTGTTGCAACAGTAGTGACGAGGTGTAGGGTGCCGTGTTGGAAACGTGTTCCATGTGTTCCGTGTTTCATCATCAGGACAAACTTCAGTCTCCAGGGACTCCAGGCAGTTTTAGATGCCTGCTTCAAGCTCTCTGGATCAATACTTCTCCTTGTTGAAGTCTTGGTCTACTGGTTCCTCCTGGTTCCTCCTGGTTCCTCCTGGTTCCTACTGGTTCCTCCAGGTTCCTCATGGTTCCTCATGGTTCCTACTGGTTCCTCCTGGTTCCTACTGGTTCCTCCAGGTTCCTCCTGGTTCCTCATGGTTCTTCCTGGTTCCTCCAGGTTCCTCATGGTTCCTCCTGGTTCCTACTGGTTCCTCCTGGTTCCTCATGGTTCCTCCAGGTTCCTCATGGTTCCTCCTGGTTCCTCCTGGTTCCTCATGGTTCCTCCAGGTTCGTCATGGTTCCTCATGGTTCCTCCAGGTTCCTCCTGGTTCCTCCTGGTTCCTCATGGTTCCTCATGGTTCCTCCAGGTTCCTCCTGGTTCCTCCCGGCAGAGGAGGGAACCCATCGGAGGTCATTATTGATGTCAGGAGAGGTAGATGTGTGGATGGACCCGTTAGCCAAAGCATGTTAGGTAACCTTGAAATGTGTCTCTCCGCCTCACCTTTAACCCCCCTCTCCATGGGAATCATCAATATCAATTTGTTTTTATTTTTCTATTCATTTATTCGGGGATCTGTGTAATATATTCTCATCAAGAAAGGATTTTACTCATGCCAGTTTTCTACTATTCACTGAGGATGAGACAGTCTTGGAGGCCTGAACAATTTGATGGTCTGTGTGTGTGTGGAAGGAGTCTTGCCATCTGGCCACACTAAAGAGGAACTCCTTCAGGGACCTGTGATTAGGATGGACCCGCACTTCTCTGAGTGCATTCACTGGAAATGTATCCTACATCAAAGGATTTCATCATTTTATTTTTCTATCATTCCAGGATGTCATTTTTTTCTTCTAAAGACATTTATTTGATTTGAAAAGAGAAAGAAAATGTGTCTGTCGTCCATCCATGTTTCTGACAGGACAATAAGTTCATAAGGACACTGTTACGCCCAGTGTCCTCCAGTGAAGCATTTGTGTTGCTTTTTATTTCCCTGTATTTCCGTGTTTGTGGGTGTGTGTTTTGTATCTGTGTGCGTCTGCCTGTGCGTCCGTGTCACCGTGACCTTGTGTGTGACATGTTCCCGTGGTCCCCTCTTCCTCCTCTCCCTCCTCATCCTCCTCATCCTCCTCCCCAGCATCCACAGACTCCAACTCTCGTCTTGGAACTAAGTGTGTCGTCTGTCCTGTGTCTTAGAGGAACCATTCCTGTGTAGGACCCATTGCACCTGCTGGGAAGTGTGGTTTCCCCCCATGTGAGGGGTCTGTCTCTCATAGACATTAGGTCTTACAGTCTATGTTGTCTCTCATAGACGTTAGGTCTTACAGTCTATGTTGTCTCTCGACTCAGAAGTCAGTCACCTCTTGCCTGATGTAAGTAATTGTGTTGGTTGTGTACTTCTTTCAATAAATGTGTACTGTATGTCTGAGGAGAAATCAGTCGGCACGACGGATGAAAAATACAATGTTGGAAACGTTTTGATAACATAAACCAAGGATGAGGTTCCGCAGGCGTACATTTTTACAGATGACTGCATCTACTTTATGTCCCTTTGAGATCCATTTAAACGAGGAGATGGAGAGGCAGACGTGTTCATCGACTCTCGTAACCAGACGAGACAACCTCCTAAACTCCAGCTCGTCCTCCCAGGACATTTGATCTGACCTTCTGTGTGTCGACACAGAACCGTGTCTCTGACAAACAGCATATATTTGCCACCACAATCCTGTAACCACAGTAAAACAATAGCTACCACAGGATACTAAAACCATACTGGATTACTATCGCTGCCTCTCCTCATCCTCCTCTCACACTCTCAGACAGGGATTCAGTTGCATTCAGGCCAGGGAAAGGGAGACGTGTTGGTCGTATGCTCGGTGGGAAGGGGAGACGTGTTGGTCGTATGCTCTGTGGGAAGGGGAGACGTGTTGGTCGTATGCTCTGTGGGAAGGGGAGACGTGTTGGTCGTATGCTCTGTGGGAAGGGGGAGACGTGTTGGTCGTATGCTCTGTGGGAAGGGGAGACGTGTTGGTCGTATGCTCTGTGGGAAGGGGAGACGTGTTGGTCGTATGCTCTGTGGGAAGGGGAGACGTGGGTGTGGGAAGGGGACGTTGCGTACTGTGGGAAGGGGAGACGTGTTGGTCGTATGCTCTGTGGGAAGGGGAGACGTGTGTGGTCGCATGCTCTGTGGGAAGGGGAGACGTGTTGGTCGTATGCTCTGTGGGAAGGGGAGACGTGTTGGTCGTATGCTCTGTGCGAAGGGGAGACGTGTTGGTCGTATGCTCTGTGAGAAGGGGAGACGTGTTGGTCGTATGCTCTGTGGGAATACGTCCAAGGCAGCCGTGTATCCCGTATCGCACACATAAGAATTCCATGTTGTTTGTTAGTCCAGGATGTCATTGATCTGCTCGTATACGTAGATATGGTATTGATCGATCAGCCCCTGGGTCTTGTAGCGATCCTTCCCAGTCCTGATTCCCTGGCCTGTTCAGCTGCTGTAGGAGTCCTGATTCACCTGGCCTGTTGAGCTGCTGTAGAAGCCCCTGTCAGCGGACTGGGGGATGTATGTGAGCTTGTCGCGTAAAAAGCACCCTTGCTGTCCTCCTCTCTTCACAACGCTGCCCTCGTTCTCTCCCGCTCCTCCTTCCTTCACCTCTTCCTTTCTTTCTCCTCTCCTGTTTTCCTGCTCCCTCCCCACAGACAGCTTGCCCCCAGCCTCTTCGACCCTCCATTTCTTTTCCAGACACAAAACCAAAACCAGAGCATTGCCCTCATATTGCCTACAAGGAAAAGAAGAAAGAGAAGAGAGAAAGAAAAGAGAAAGGAAGAAAGAAAGAAAAAAGAGAGAAAGCAGAAAGAGAAAACGGAAAGACAGAAAGAAAAAAACAAAAGAGAGAAAGAGAGAGAAGAAAGAAAACAGAGAAAAGGAAAAGAAAGAGAAACAGAGGAAAGAGAGAGAAAAAGAAGAGAAAAAGACAGAAGAGACAAGGAGAGAAAGAAAGAAACAAACGACGAAAGAGAGAGAGAAAGAAAGAAAGACCCACAAACCCATACCCTCATGACCTCCAACCCCATATCCCCTGCCCTCCCGCCATCCCTCTCTCTCTCCCTATCCTCCCATACTTCCCTCTCCCCTCTCTCCCTCCCTCCTTGTTCCCCACCTGGTTCCTCTGTTCCTCTCTCAGTGTTAGTGCAGTTCTGAATGGACTTTGGGAAACGTGTTTGCATGCTTATATTAACATGGATGATGTCAACTTGATGCAATGAAAATTAACTAAGTGATGCTTTAAGCAAAACCTGAAAATGAACTTGATACTAATACTACTAATGATGAAAATGGAGACCTAGCAATCGTTTATCTCTGTGATCAAAACCACGATGATGAGTAACATTGTTTATGCTGTGTATCTTAAATTGGTATTCCTGTTTTTATTAATTTTTGACTGTATTTTTATATGATTTATTTAGAAGTTTACTTTTGATGAGTTAAGCTGATTTGAACAGGAGTGAGACAGTCAGTCAGGATGATTGTTTCAGTCAGAACAACTATGAGAAAGAAGATGTCATGACAAAGATGACATGGGAGACCATGTTGGAAGTGGTGTGGTTGAAGCTGATTATGGAAATAAAGGATATGTATCATCCAGCAGCCTCAAGAGTGTCTGTTAACCAGGTCTGGGTCTACACAGTACCGGGCCTACACAGTACCGGGTCTACACAGTACCGGTCCTACACAGTACCGGGTCTACACAGTACCGGATCTACACAGTACCGGTCTACACAGTACCGGGTCTACACAGTACTGGGCCTAGACTGTCTATCCCCTGAATATCTCTCTTTCTCTCTCTTTCTGTCTCCCGTGCGTTAAGTCATGTGTAATTATTTAGTCACTTTGTCATGAATTGTTTATTGTGGAGCAGGGCTGCCTGGCCAGTGTGTCTCTCTGGTCCTGCTCCCTGGTCCTGCTCCATCCTCCTGCTCCATCCTCCTGCTCCATCTCCTGCTCCATCCTCCTGCTCCATCCTCCTGCTCCATCCTCCTGCTCCATCCTCCTGCTCCACCCTCCTGCTCCACCCTCCTGCTCCATCCTCCTGCTCCATCCTCCTGCTCCATCCTCTGCTCCACCCTCTGCTCCATCTTCCTGCTCCACCCTCCTGCTCCACCCTCTGCTCCATCCTCCTGCTCCACCTCCTGCTCCACCCTCCTGCTCCACCCTCCTGCTCCATCCTCCTGCTCCACCCTCCTGCCCATCCTCCTGCTCCACCCTCCTGCTCCATCCTCCTGCTCCATCCTCCTGCTCCATCCTCCTGCTCCATCCTCCTGCTCCATCCTCCTGCTCCATCCTCCTGCTCCACCCTCCTGCTCCACCCTCCTGCTCCATCCTCCTGCTCCATCCTCCTGCTCCATCCTCCTGCTCCACCCTCCTGCTCCACCCTCCTGCTCCATCCTCCTGCTCCATCCTCCTGCTCCACCCTCCTGCTCCACCCTCCTGCTCCATCCTCTGCTCCACCCTCCTGCTCCATCCTCCTGCCCCATCCTCCGGCTCCATCCTTCCGCTCCATCCTCCTGTCTCTGGTCCTGTCCCCTGGTTCTCCTCCCTGGTTCACCCACCTGGTTCACCTCTCTGGTCCTGCTGCCTGGTCCTGCTGCCTGGTTTGCTGCCTACTCCTAAACTCTGGGTCTTTCTCAGAGTTCAGATAAATCAGGGCAGTCCTGTGGTGATCCTCTGAATGAGCAGCACACAGAACAGTGAACGGCCCCAGTCAGCACTCTGGAGGAGCCTGTCCACATCTCCTACCTCGCAGGAGGAAGGACGGCCGTGGGTGTGAGAGAGCACAGATAAAGAAGGGGGGGAAAAGGATTAAAAGAGTAAAGGAAAACAATGGTAGAGAGAGAGAGAGAGAGAGAGAGGGAGACAGAGAGGGAGAGAGAGAGAGACGGAGAGGGAGAGAGGGAGGGAGAGAGAGAGACGGAGAGAGGGAGAGAGGGGGAGAGAGAGGGAGACAGAGAGGGAGAGAGGGAGGGAGAGAGAGAGAGACGGAGAGAGGGAGAGAGGGGGGAGAGAGAGAGAGAAGGGGGAGGTAGCCGGGGGGACAAGGAGGAATGAAATGAGGAACACGAGCGGAGAGCATGAAAGAGAGCAGAGCGCGAGGAGGAGGAGGGGAGGGAGGGGAGGGGAGGAGGAGAGAGGAGGACAGGTCTGTATATAGACACACTCACCGTGGGGCGATCAGGGCACCTGCAGCCCAACCACACCACACAGCGTGAGAACCGCTCGGAGCTAGAGACACACGCACACACACACACTCACACACACACACACACACACACACACTGAAGTGTCGACACGCCAGTTAGCACAGCCACAAAGCCATGAACCGCTGAGGGGGTGGGTGCAGAGCAAAAAAAAAGAGGAGAGAGAGAAGTGGGAGGAGGAGGGGCGGGAGGGGGGATCTGCTGTCTCCATGGCAACTTTCCCACCGTGCAAAAAAAAAGGGGGGGGGGAAATCATTTAGTCGGAAAGACATTTCACTCAGTTCAGTGAGCTGTAAGAGGCAGAGTGGAGGGAGAGGGAGCCAGACTGGGGGAGGTGTTCGCACTATAGAACTGTTTCTATAACACTGGAGGTATTTATTAGTAAACTGTCAGCTGAGCATTAGTGTTTTGGCCGATGTCATGGTAACGCATTCTGTTATCTCATTAAAAATGAATGTCTTTTCTTAGGAGGCAGCTCAGTGGTTGATATTGTACATTAACATATTAATTGGAGGGAATGAGGTCATTTAATAAGTACTGTACATGTCAGCTGTGCCCAGATGGAACAACCCAACGGTACAGTACTACAGTACTTCCTAACGCTCGCTCTCAGGTCCGGCCCAGGTCCCGCAGACCACATCGCCACGGCGCCAGGAGTCCAGCAGAGACCATCTTAATCCAGTGTTCATTCTCGTAACCCAGTTCTGTGTGTCGGTGTGTTGGTGGTGATTACCTGTGGTGAGAGGCCATCTGCTCCCCTCCGCCAGCTGGAGGGCTGGCCAGAGCCCCTCCCCCTCCACCTGGGGCCCCAGACAGGTGAGGCTTACCCCATGAGACACCTATCACAGCTGATCAAGAACCAAATAGCCTTTCTAGAGCAATAGGGATCTCCTGATTTTCAATGGGTGATCTTAAAAACATACACAATACGAGAGTATGCAGTTAAAACGCGGACTGAAAAGCGGGCCGTTTTAATAACGGTGAATAAAACCGGGGCAGTGCACTATTTACAAAACAACAAGACACGCAGTGTCCATTTGTGCAACAGGAAACAGTCAAGTTGCTTAGTAAGGCATGGCCGCGCGCACACGGGGTCCCGCGTTTAGATGTAATCTGGCAGCTGTGCTCGAGCCTGAATGAAAGGCTCGTGTGTGGGTTTGTTTAATTCTAGCCACAGGGGCACTCTCCATCCGATGAACCCTCCTTAGGTCACTTCCGGCCGGCCTTCTACACTGATCGCCCAAACACAAACACAGCTTTTGCCCACAGCAAACCGCACTCAATTTCATTGGGTTAAATTGATTCAGAACATTGTTTTTGTGGAAAGCATTTTGAGTTTAATGAGATCGGAAGCCCTTTGCTTCTCGCTGGGTTGGGCTGGCTGGCTATAGTTGGCTCTGCCATGGGGGAATAGATGCTATTGTTGGAGTGAGAGAGACGCGGTGCCGTTGTGTTCCCAGCCAGGTTAGCTGCAGGCACATCGTACTGATTTGACAGCAGGTTCGCTCACCGAAGGCAGCGCCAGTAATTATGTGTTGTTCCAGCGCGAAAGAAATAGGTGGGTAGGCTACTGGGAAGAAAACATGACTTGTAACAAAGGCATTGGATTTTAGCTAGAGGCCTTCCTGTTTGACAATATAAACAACATGACAAGACATTTTACAGGGGACATAAATAGATGGAGGTTACAATGAGAATGTTCTTAAAACAGCACTGCCTACCACAATACATCCTTAATCGATGTCTGCTACTGAAGTCATTTCGGCTCACATAGTAGGCCTATAATAAGGTTTGTTTTATTATAGCTAAAGTTAGAGTCCAGTTTTAGAGGCTAATACACGTTTCACAAACAATTAGGGAAGTTAAATTTTACATTCTATATGCAAATGATCACTCAGGACCAACTAATGTAACTTTAGGCTACTTGAATACGCTAAAATAAGTGATTCCAGTTGAACGTTACAGGCGAAACGCTATTCAAGTGATGAAATGATGAAAGGTTATGCTTGTATAATTAAACAATGTATTTACGCGTAACAGCGTAAACATATAGGCTGTTAAAAGCCCGGTGTGGTATGATGAAAGTTGAGGAATTATAGTTCCTACTAATGGACACTAGTCTACTAGCTAATAATACCGGAGAATACACTGACCCCTGGTGTAGAACGACGGCAAGACAGTCCATCTACGTAAAAATATCAACATTTAGCATAACTTCTGAGAATAGGCCTACCTTCTGCTAGGTTTGTAGTACAACCTTATGACTACTAGATTTTTTTATCGCAAGAGTTATTTAATTAGGAAAACAAGCATTACGATTACGGGTGGCAGCTATCTGAACACTATACTTCGACATTGATTAAGCACTCCTGGGGTTCTAAAGCACCCATGAGACGATAACCGAAAAATAGATTTGTGATTGTGGCGGAGCGCCGTGACACTTTGTGTCAAAATGAAAATAGGTTTTTTGTATTAAACTTTCCATAGGCAATTGCAGTCCCTTACTTGGACTACTCACAAACGCTTGTGCTGACAGTGTGATACAAACAGGTGAGTAGGCTGATGTTAAATTAATTGATTTACTTTTTTGTTAGTAACGTTAGCAAGCTAACCGTCATCTGGTGGTAGCTAGCTGCTAGCATTGATTATGTGGCAGCCCCGCGGTGCCCCGCTTTGTACATGGAGAACTAGGGATCTTGTTCAGTTTTGTTCGTGTGGATTTACGGTATTGGTAGACGCTAGCTACGCATCACAACATCGAGTGATTCAATCTATATTAGCTCTAAGTAGCTTTACTCTAATCAGCTGAACTATAGCTAGCCTGGTTACAAGCTACAACGCACCTACAATTGTCTATTCTTTGTTGGAATTTGTATCGAAAGCAAAACTACTGTAACTTGTCCGGACTATAAAATAGTCTCTCGCGTTAAGAGTTTGAATATAACCCCTGCTATGAGAGCATATTTTACTATTTGTTGATAGTTTATACCTTCTACCACTGTTGACGCTGATATTTGCTAGCCTAGCTGAAATAACTAGCTAACTAGCTACTTTAGGAGCTAGGTGGATTAGAGGCATACCGACCGGTACTGTACCACTCGGATTTTGATGGCAATTTCCCGTGTGATTCAAAACGAGCAGTCTAGCCTTAGCTTTTCACGCTTAGCATCGCAATGCTACAATATGCACACATAATTTTCTAACAAATACTTATTGTGTTATTGTTAACGAACAAGACTATAATAATTACTCGTTATAAATCGGCCTTTAATATGATGGTTAGCGGTGGTTGTGCACTTGATCGTTGTCGTTCTCGACTGGAAACATTAGCCATTTAGGCTAGTTAGCTCTATGTTGGTTAAAAATGAGTTGCAGCATCATCGGTATCAGCACGGCTGGGATCATCTTCAGCACATGTATCTTCGACCGAATCACAACCGTGCTGATATCCAGCAACAACCCGCTCACTCTCGTTTGATGTTGCATTTATGCTATTAACAGTCAACAAGCGCCGTTTATTAGTTAGGCTATCAAAGGTAACGGACTATGATTTTTGATTATTTAATCATTTATCTGGCTCCGCCAACACAAAATAGTTCCGCAACTCCGCTCTAATGTAGAAACACAAACTTTTTGCAGTCTTTCTCTCGGATAGTAGAAACATATTAGAACATGTCTCTTTATTGTTAATAGTTTGGGGTTGTAATGCGCTAGAAATACCGGCGTTACGTTTAGGTCAGAATAGCCCCTTACAGGAAGGCTTGACATGCGCAAGACATGTTCGGGACTCCATTAGGTTTGGGCCAATCGCGGTAGTGCTTAGCTGGAAGAGAGGAAACTTCAAAGGTGTATGAGAGGTCAGGAGAGCAGAAGGCAGTTGGTACCCAGTCCCTTCGCAGTGTTTATTGCAGTTTTGACTCCTTGAAGCACAATAAACTCTTAGCATCAGACCCTGCTCTGGTTCCAGGGCTGTCCTTTTGAACTCTGATGACTGATCGAGCCTTGGACTGTAAGATACCCAACAGTAACCCTCTATTCTGTGTCTACCCTGAACAAGGACAGTCGACTTCCCTTTAACACGCTGATCTTTCCTGTCTCTAGTCTGATTGTGGCAGGTTCGGGCCCATGGACCCGCCCACTAAACCCGGAGCCAATCAGGTGGCTGATGTGGTGTTTGTCATCGAAGGAACAGCCAATCTTGGCCCCTATTTCGAATCCCTGAGAAAAAAACTACATCTTACCTGCCATTGAGTAAGTACCTTAGACATGGGAAATCAGACGTGTTTCATATCACCGCCCTGCGTGGGTCCTGAGTTCATGTCTGGCCTCTGATGACCACAGGTACTTCAACGGAGGACCGCCCGCAGAGACGGATTTTGGAGGAGACGTGAGTTTCCACTTCGCTTCCACTCTGCCCAGTGTACAGGACCTCTGTGACAGTAACAAGACATGATGCTCTCTATCTTTCTGGCTCGTTTTCTCCCACAATCCTCTGTCCCCCTATCGCATCTCTCTCTCCCCAGTATGGGGGCTCCCAGTATGGCCTGGTGGTGTTTAACACAGTGGACTGCGCTCCGGAGTCCTATGTCCAGTGTCTCGCACCGACCAGCTCTGCATTCGAGTTTGTGTCCTGGATCGACAGCATTCAGTAAGTAGTTGTCAAAATCAAACCAGGACTTGACGGGAGTAAATCTGCTTCCTGTTTCCCATCGTCCAGTGGGGGATCAGGGGGTGTGTTCTAAGCCTGCCGTGTGACCCTGTGAACGTTGGCTCCCCAGGTTCATGGGAGGGGGTGCGGAGAGCTGCAGCCTCATAGCAGAGGGCCTGTCTGTTGCCCTGCAGCTGTTCGACGACTTCAAGAAGATGAGGGAGCAAATGTGAGTAGTCCAGGGCAACGGCCATACCACAGACCTCAAGAAACACACACACAGCCTCCAGAAACACACACACAGCCCCCAGCTAACACCAGGCCTCTCTCTCACCTGTGTTCCAGAGGCCAGACCCACAAGGTGTGTGTCCTGCTGTGTAACTCCCCCCCGTACCTGCTGCCGGCGGTGGAGAGCGTCAGCTACACGGGCTGCACCGCGGACAGCCTGGTGAAGATCATCAGAGATGTGAGGAACTACAGACAGCCTGTCCCCTTCCTCCATCACCCTGCCCTGCTCCTCCCTCTCCCCTTTCTCCATCACCCTGCCCTGCTCCTCCCTCTCCCCTTCCTCCATCACCCTGCCCTGCTCCTCCCTCTCCCCTTCCTCCATCACTCTGCCCTGCTCCTCCCTCTCCCCTTCCTCCATCACCCTGCCCTGCTCCTCCCTCTCCCCTTCCTCCATCATCCTGCCCTGCTCCTCCCTCTCCCCTTCCTCCATCACTCTGCCCTGCTCCTCCCTCTCCCCTTCCTCCATCACCCTGCCCTGCTCCTCCCTCTCCCCTTCCTCCATCACCCTGCCCTGCTCCTCCCTCTCCCCTTCCTCCATCACCCTGCCCTGCTCCTCCCTCTCCCCTTCCTCCATCACCCTGCCCTGCTCCTCCCTCTCCCCTTCCTCCATCGCTCCTCCCTCTCCCCTTCCTCCATCGCTCCTCCCTCTCCCCTTCCTCCATCGCTCTTCCCTGCTCCTCCCTCTCCCCTTCCTCCATCACCCTGCCCTGCTCCTCCCTCTCCCCTTCCTCCATCACTCTGCCCTGCTCCTCCCTCTCCCCTTCCTCCATCACTCTGCCCTGCTCCTCCCTCTCCCCTTCCTCCATCACTCTGCCCTGCTCCTCCCTCTCCCCTTCCTCCATCACCCTGCCCTGCTCCTCCCTCTCCCCTTCCTCCATCACTCTGCCCTGCTCCTCCCTCTCCCCTTCCTCCATCGCTCTTCCCTGCTCCTCCCTCTCCCCTTCCTCCATCACTCTGCCCTGCTCCTCCCTCTCCCCTTCCTCCATCACCCTGCCCTGCTCCTCCCTCTCCCCTTCCTCCATCACTCTGCCCTGCTCCTCCCTCTCCCCTTCCTCCATCACTCTGCCCTGCTCCTCCCTCTCCCCTTCCTCCATCGCTCTGCCCAGTAGCTGCTCTGACTCGGCCTGTCTCTCCAGAGAGGGATCCACTTCTCCGTGGTGGCCCCGCGGAAGCTTCCGGCACTGCGGGCGCTGTTTGAGAGGGCGTCGCCCGTGTCCGGCCCGGCGGAGCCCCCCCACCCAGACTACAGCCAAGACCCCTTCCACATGGTGCTGGTGCGGGGCATCGCTCTTCCCCGTAAGGCACAACACTAACCACACACAACGTTATCTCAGACTAACTCGATCCAGATGTGAATTAGATGGATGTTTTGGTATTCAGCTGATTGTGTGTGTGTGTGGTAGTGTCTGCAGGAGGAGGGCCAGGCCCCCTGAAGGCAGTCCTCCCCCCACAGCCTCTGTCCGTCAGCCAGCCTCTCGGAGCTGCACCCCAGCCTCCTCCTCCAATAAGCACGGCCCATCCATACCAGGTACAGAACTGTCCGGAAGCGCATCCCTCTGTTTGCTGTTGACTCCAGAGTGCTCCAGGGTGGGGTCTGACTCTCTCTCTCTCTCCCAGGCTGCATCCTCCCTCAACGCAGCCCAGGCAGCAGCCCAGATGGCTGTGGAGGCCGCCAACAACCAGAAGAGTCGTTGTGAGTCTCCCACTCTCTCTCTCCTACCTCTCCCTCCCGCCTGTCTCCCCTCTTTCTCTCTCCTTTCTCCATCCTGTCTCTCTCTCCCGTCTCCATCCTGTCTCTCTCTCACTGTGTCCTCCACATAGCTGCATCCCTCCTCTCTGTACTGTGTGCTCACTGCTGTTTCCTCCAGTCCCAGGCATGGGGAACCCGGGGC
This sequence comes from Mallotus villosus, assembly GCA_903064625.1. Classification (NCBI taxonomy): domain Eukaryota; kingdom Metazoa; phylum Chordata; class Actinopteri; order Osmeriformes; family Salangidae; genus Mallotus; species Mallotus villosus. The sequence continues at coordinate 36,786 of CAEFZP010004246.1, read as the reverse complement.
CTCCCTTCAGCGGCCAGCCCAGCCTGCCCTCCGTAGCCGGGGTGAAGCTGGCTCCCTCCAGCCAGCCCAGCCTGGCCACCGTCACCACCGTCTCCACTCCCATGATGCCCCAGCAACAGCCCCCTCCCAGCCAGCTGCAGCAGGGGCCGCCTCCGGGGCCGCCAGCTCCCATTCAGCAGCAAGTGCCTCCCCCCCAACAGCAGCCCTCGGTGAACCAGCAGCCCCCGCCCTCCTCACAGCCTGGCATGGTAGGAGCCCAGCCCTGCTGCCCCGTAACCCAGCCCTGCTGCCCCGTACCCCAGGCCTGCTGCCCCGTAACCCAGCCCTGCTGCCCCGTACCCCAGGCCTGCTGCCCCGTACCCCAGCCCTGCTGCCCCGTACCCCAGGCCTGCTGCCCCGTAACCCAGCCCTGCTGCCCCGTACCCCAGGCCTGCTGCCCCGTACCCCAGCCCTGCTGCCCCGTACCCCAGCCCTGCTGCCCCGTACCCCAGGCCTGCTGCCCCGTACCCCAGCCCTGCTGCCCCGTACCCCAGCCCTGCTTCCCCCGTACCCCAGCCCTGCTGCCCCGTACCCCAGCCCTGCTGCCCCGTACCCCAGCCCTGCTGCCCCGTACCCCAGCCCTGCTGCCCCGTACCCCAGCCCTGCTTCCCCCGTAACCCAGCCCTGCTGCCCCGTACCCCAGCCCTGCTGCCCCGTACCCCAGCCCTGCTGCCCCGTACCCCAGCCCTGCTGCCCCGTACCCCAGCCCTGCTGCCCCGTACCCCAGCCCTGCTGCCCCGTACCCCAGCCCTGCTGCCCCGTACCCCAGCCCTGCTGCCCCGTACCCCAGCCCTGCTGCCCATTGTTCTAATGTTGTGTTCTCTCTCCTGACCCCACCCCCACAGCCTGGCGTATCTGCAGCGAACGCGATTGGACAGCCGCAGCAAGGAGTAGCCAATAAGATAGTAGCATGGAGTGGTGTTCTGGAGTGGCAGGAGGTGAGGGCAACGATGACCTGGTTCAGCTGGAGGCTCAGGCCTGCTCTGGGGTCCGCTCTGTGTCCAGGGACATGCTTTATTTATTACTATTAACCACTGACTTCAGCAACCCTGTTATCTGACTTGATTCATTATCTTCTGATGAATCGAACAAGATTGTTGTTGTGCTTGAACTACAATTGGTTTGTCTCCATGATCGACCTGTCTGCCAGAATCCACGCCCGGGGGAACAAGCGCGTCCTGCCTGTCTAATGAGACCCGGGTGCTTGTGAGCCCTCATCCTGATCCATATCTAGTGACAGGCCGCTGGAGTCGGGTGCTAACACATAACAGGTTGCAGGCTGTGTGGCGGGACTTACAGCCTGCTGACACACCAACAGGCTCGTACTGCAGCAGCCTCACACACCAGGGGACAGGAAACAGGCTCGTACTGCAGCAGGCTCACACACCAGGGGACAGGAAACAGGCTCGTACTGCAGCAGGCTCACACACCAGGGGACAGGAAACAGGCTCGTACTGCAGCAGGCTCACACACCAGGGGACAGGAAACAGGCTCGTACTGCAGCAGGCTCACACACCAGGGGACAGGAAACAGGCTCGTACTGCAGCAGGCTCACACACCAGGGGACAGGAAACAGGCTCGTACTGCAGCAGGCTCACACACCAGGGGACAGGAAACAGGCTCGTACTGCAGCAGGCTCACACACCAGGGGACAGGAAACAGGCTCGTACTGCAGCAGGCTCACACACCAGGGGACAGGAAACAGGCTCGTACTGCAGCAGGCTCACACACCAGGGGACAGGAAACAGGCTCGTACTGCAGCAGGCTCACACACCAGGGGACAGGAAACAGGCTCGTACTGCAGCAGGCTCACACACCAGGGGACAGGAAACAGGCTCGTACTGCAGCAGGCTCACACACCAGGGGACAGGAAACAGGCTCGTACTGCAGCAGGCTCACACACCAGGGGACAGGAAACAGGCTCGTCACTGCAGCAGATGGTGTCTAGTGTCCAGGCTAGACGGGCTGTATTACCTTAGCTGTGGCCGTTGTCTTCCAGGCTGTCCTGATCAATGCACCTGTCTGGCCCTGTAGCGTGCAGCGTCAGTCCCCTGGACATCCTCAGGACTGACAGTCTGTGGTACTTAGCAGACGGGCCTGACCACTATGGATTTGATCAAGCATCGATCCAGTATTGATCGGCTGAAGATGAACAGTGCTTCTTCTTATCCCAGAGGGTGTGGTGTTATCGACCCTGTTTAGATTGTGATGCTTACAAGGCTGTTTGTCATGTTCTGGAGGTTCTGCTTGAAGGTTCCAATCAGTTAGTCCCTCCCCCCTCCCCACCCCCAGGATGGGAGACTGCTGTTCTCTTGTCCACTGTGTATGTTAACTTCCAAACCTTCCTCTGCCCTTTTGTCCCCCCGCTCTCTCCTCCCTCCCCCCCCTCTCTCCTCCCCCCTCTCTCATCCCTCCCTCCCCCCTCTCTCCTCTCCTCCCTCCCCCCTCTCTCCTCTCCTCCCTCCCCCCCTCTCTCCTTTCATCCCTTCAGAAGCCCAAAGCTGCATCTATGGATTCCAACACCAAACTCACCCGCTCGCTGCCCTGCCAGGTGCAGGTGAACCAGGGAGAGAATCTGTGAGTATGGAGGTGACTGTGTGGAGGTGACTTTGTGGAGGTGACTGTGTGGAGGTGACTGTGAGGAGATGTGGAGGTGACTGTGTGGAGATGTGAGGTGACTGTGTGGAGGTGACTGTGTGGAGGTGACTGTGAGGAGATGTGGAGGTGACTGTGTGGAGGTGACTGTGAGGAGATGTGGAGGTGACTGTGTGGAGGTGACTGTGTGGAGGTGACTGTGTGGAGGTGACTTTGTGGAGGTGACTGTGGGAGGTGACTGTGAGGAGATGTGGAGGTGACGATGTGGAGGTGACTGTGTGGAGGTGACTGTGAGGAGGTGACTGTGAGGAGGTGACTGTGAGGAGGTGACTGTGAGGAGGTGACTGTGAGGAGGTGACTGTGAGGAGGTGTGGAGGTGACTGAGGACGTGACTGTGAGGAGGTGACTGTGAGGAGGTGACTGTAAGGAGGTGACTGTGAGAGATGTGGAGGTGACTGTGAGGAGGTGACTGTGAGGAGGTGACTGTGTGGAGGTGACTGTGTGGAGGTGACTGTGTGGAGGTGACTGTGTGGAGGTGACTGTGTGGAGGTGACTGTGTGGAGGTGACTGTGAGAGATGTGGAGGTGACTGTGTATATCTTCTGACAGGAATGCTGACCAGTGGCCACAGAAACTGATCATGCAGCTGATTCCACAACAGTTACTGGTGAGATAATTTGTTGTGTGTGTGTGCTCCAGGATCAATGTGTTGATGTATTTTTAGTAAGGAGGTTAACTTTGTCTCTCCCCCAGACGACCCTGGGTCCTCTCTTCAGGAACTCTAGAATGGTTCAGTTTCTCTTCACCAACAAAGACGTGGAGTCGCTGAAGGGGCTCTACCGCATCATGGCTAATGGATTTGTAAGGACATATGCTAAGCAGGGTTTCCTGCAGCACTTTGCAGTGCATGCTAATGCCAAGCTAGCTTCCCCACCGTCCTCATGATGGTTCCTACACGTTTCCAATGTTAGCACGGAGTGCAGGTCCCACCTCTGTCCACTAGGAGGAGTGAATGTGAGTGCAGTGTAGGCACCAAGCCTCTAGAGGGGGCTGTGCACCGCCACTACGCACTGATGCAGGGTTAGGGTTAGTTCCTTGTGTTCCTTGTCACCAGCGTGAAGGAGAACGTGCTGCTGTTGAGCTTGACTGTGTTCCAGTAACATGGCATTGTGTTTCTGCCTGGCCAGCTGGGGCCTGTCATTTTCCCATCGAATATAAATGAAGATTAAATATATAAGTAGTTCCACTGACGTGTAGACGACGCCGTCAACAATATTATCATTCCCTCAGCAAGTGGATAAGCTTCCTTATCAAATCCCATAAAGTCTTTTTGTTGTTGCCAGAGATGAAACGTTCTGAAGTAGATCGGACACGTTTCAGATTCTAGGTTCTTGAATGGAACGATGTGACCCCTGACCCTGTGACCTCTGACCCTGTGACCCCTGACCTGTGACCCCTGCAGGCGGGCTGCGTGCACTTCCCCCACAGCGCCCCGTGTGAGGTGCGCGTGCTCATGCTGCTCTACTCCTCCAAGAAGAGGATCTTCATGGGGCTCATCCCCAACGACCAGAGCGGCTTTGTCAACGGCATCCGCCAGGTCATCACCAACCACAAGCAGGTCCAGCAGCACCGCTCGGTAAGAGGGGAGGGGGAGGGGGGGGGGTGAGAGAGAGAGAGGATGGAGAGGGCAGCTCGGTGGTTAGAGCTCGTGGCGGAGCGCGTACGTAGCGGAGCGTGGTCTGTGTTGTCTGAGGCCTTCAGAGGAGGACATGAAATCCCAACACTGTCATTACATATTTACTGCTGCCTTGTTTATAGGGGATTTCAAAGGCTATTAAAGAATCATGTCTTGATAGTTGTTCAGAGCTGTTTAGTGTAGGGATGCAGAGACTTGGACTCGTCGCTCAATGTGATTTTGCGTCGCCTGTTCAGCCACACACAACTAAATGTTTTCTCCGAAACATTACATAACTGTTCCAACGAACGTCTACTAGTGCAGACTGCTCTCACCGAGGACTGCTCTCACAGAGGACTGCTCTCACTGAGGACTGCTCTCACTGAGGACTGCTCTCACTGAGGACTGCTCTCACTGAGGACTGCTCTCACTGAGGACTGCTCTCACAGAGGACTGCTCTCACAGAGGACTGCTCTCACAGAGGACTGCTCTCACAGAGGACTGCTCTCACAGAGGACTGCTCTCACAGAGGACTGCTCTCACAGAGGACTGCTCTCACTGAGGACTGCTCTCACTGAGGACTGCTCTCACTGAGGACTGCTCTCACTGAGGACTGCTCTCACTGAGGACTGCTCTCACTGAGGACTGCTCTCACTGAGGACTGCTCTCACTGAGGACTGCTCTCACTGAGGACTGCTCTCACTGAGGACTGCTCTCACTGAGGACTGCTCTCACTGAGGACTGCTCTCACTGAGGACTGCTCTCACTGAGGACTGCTCTCACTGAGGACTGCTCTCACTGACGACTGCTCTCACTGAGGACTGCTCTCACTGAGGACTGCTTTCACTGAGGACTGCTCTCACTGAGGACTGCTCTCACTGAGGACTGCTCTCACTGAGGACTGCTCTCACTGAGGACTGCTCTCACTGTCCTGCTTCCCCCCAGCTGGGCTCTGGAGGCCCCATGGTGCCAGGACAGGTCCCCTCCAACCAGAACTTCCTCAACAGACCCACTGGACCCATCCCTGTCTCCCACGGCAACGTCCAGCAGCAGGTACAGACCCTGCAGAGTCACACACACACACTTCTTCTCCTCATTCCTTCCCTTGCTCTCTCATTACTCTGACCCCCTCACACACTCCAGCTGCATCCTACACACACACACCCTACATACACACTCCAGCTGTACCTCCTGTAGACCTATATATAAAACACACACACGTGGCCTGGCTCCAGTGTGGTGTCCTGTCTCCCCTTTACACCTGGGACCCTGTGATGTCTGCATGCCTTATTAACCCTGTTTTCCTTTTCTCCAACACCTCCTCCCATCTCCAACACCTCCTCCCATCTCCAACCCCTCCACACCTCCCATCTCCAACACCTCCTCCCATCTCCACACCTCCTCCTCCCATCTCCAACACCTCCTCCTCCCATCTCCAACACCTCCTCCTCCCATCTCCAACACCTCCTCCTCCCATCTCCACACCTCCTCCTCCCATCTCCAACACCTCCTCCTCCCATCTCCAACACCCTCCTCCCATCCCACCCCTCTCCCAACACCTCCTCCTCCCCATCTCCAACACCTCCTCCTCCCATCTCCAACACCTCCTCCCATCTCCAACACCTCCTCCCCCCATCTCCAACACCTCCTCCTCCCATCTCCACACACCTCCTCCCCTCTCCAACCCCTCCTCCTCCCATCTCCAACACCTCCTCCTCCCCATCTCCCAACACCTCCTCCCATCTCCAACACCTCCTCCTCCCATCTCCAACACCTCCTCCTCCCCATCTCCAACACCTCCTCCTCCCATCTCCAACACCTCCTCCTCCCATCTCCAACACCTCCTCCCCATCTCCAACACCTCCTCCTCCCATCTCCAACACCTCCTCCTCCCATCTCCAACACCTCCCATCTCCAACACCTCCTCCCCCCCATCTCCAACACCTCCTCCTCCCATCTCCAACACCTCCTCCTCCCATCTCCAACACCTCCCATCTCCAACACCTCCTCCCATCTCCAACACCTCCTCCTCCCATCTCCAACACCTCCTCCTCCCATCTCCAACACCTCCTCCTCCCATCTCCAACACCTCCTCCTCCCATCTCCAACACCTCCTCCTCCCATCTCCAACACCTCCTCCTCCCCATCTCCAACACCTCCTCCTCCCATCTCCAACACCTCCTTCTCCCATCTCCAACACCTCCTCCCATCTCCAACACTTCCTCCCATCTCCAACACCTCCTCCTCCCATCTCCAACACCTCCCATCTCCAACACCTCCCATCTCCAACACCTCCCATCTCCAACACCTCCCATCTCCACACCTCCCATCTCCAACACCTCCTCCTCCCATCTCCAACACCTCCTCCTCCCATCTCCAACACTTCCTCCTCCCATCTCCACCTCCTCCTCCCATCTCCAACACCTCCCTCTAACACCTCCCATCTCCAACACCTCCTCCCATCTCCACCTCCTCCTCCCATCTCCAACACCTCCTCTAACACCTCCCATCTCCACCTCCTCCTCCCATCTCCAACACACCTCCTCCTCCCATCTCCAACACCTCCTCCACCTCCTCCCATCTCCAACACCTCCTCCAACACCTCCCATCTCCAACACCTCCTCCCATCTCCAACACCTCCTTCCATCTCCAACCCCTCTACCTCCCATCTCCAACACCTCTTTCTCCCATCTCCAACACCTCCTCCTCCCATCTCCACACACCTCCTCCTCCCCATCTCCAACACCTCCACCTTCTCCTCCCATCTCCAACACCACCTCCTCCTATCTCCAACACCTCCTCCCATCTCCAACACCATCTCCAACACCTCCTCCTCCCATCTCCAACACCTCCTCCCATCTCCAACACCTCCCCCCGTCTCCAACACCTCCGCCCATCTCCAACACTCTTCCTCCCACTCCCACCCCTCATCCTTCTTCCTCCTCCACCTCTTTTCCTCCACCTCTCCCCCCCCCCTGCACCAGTCTGTGGTGGGGGGTATGTCTCCTCTTAGTCAGGTCTCTATGATGGAGGATCAACACAAACAGATCAACCTGGTGAGAGTTACATCTCTCACATATATATATATATATATATACACACACACACACACACACACACGCCCACACCCCCAGTGCCCTAGACACCCCCCCACACCCCCAGTGCCATGCACACACACACACACGCCCACACCCCCAGTGCCCTAGACACACCCCCACACCCCCAGTGCCCTACACACACACACACACACACACAGAGCCTCTGTGAGGGTGCAGTCTGCAGCAGCTGCCATGTTCTGAACCTCACTCATGCTGACCAGTCCTGCAGAGCACCTCACTCCTGTGAGGGGAGAAATTATGCACATCTCTCCGTCTCTCTCTCCCTTGACTCTCTGTCCGTCTCTGCCCTCTCTCTCTCTCTCCTGTCTCTCTGTGTTTCTCTGCCCTCTCCCTCCCCTCCCCTCTCTCTCTCCCCTCTACCCCTCCTTCTGTCTGTCTCTCCCTACTTCTCTGTGTCTCTCTCCCTTGACTCTCTCTCCCCTCTTTCTATTTGTCCATTCTGGTCTCCAGCTGCCTGTCTCCTGTCCCCTCGCTAACCTCCCCCCTCCTCCTCACCGCAGATGACGATGAGAGCCGCAGGCACAGCCAATCAGCAGCCTCCAGTCACCGGCGCCCCGCCCAATCAGGTCACCCAGGGTGGCCAAGCCCCGCCCCAGGGGGCTATGCTTCGCCTTCCAAATCCGGGAGCCAATCCACAGCTGCGCAGTCTACTGCTCAGCCAACAGCAGCCAGTAAGAATCCAGCTGTCTTCCTGTGACGTGTGTACTGACTGTGTCACCAGACTAATCACAGCAGATTCATCAGTTAATACTGCCTGGATAAGCCCTGGCTGGTCTACTCTCATGACCTGACTGAGAAGTGTGTGAATGTTCATCTTCACTTGAACCTGCACTGCTGAACTCAACTGGAACTTCCTGTTTACGTATTGGAACTTCCTGTTTACGTATTGGAACTTCCTGTTTACATATTGTTGTAATCAGTTTGCACACTGATGTTGACGTAGTATTTGACCACATTAAGAAAGCTGACTATCTGACTAGCGTGGGGTATATCTATAATGGTGTGGTGTATATCTATAGTGACAGTGTATATCTATAATGGCATGGTCTATATCTATAATGGGGTGCTGTATATCTATAATGGCATGGTCTATATCTATAGTGATGAGGTATATCTATAATGGGGTGGTGTGTATATATATAGTGACGGTGTATATCTATAATGGGGTGGTGTATATCTATAATGGCGTGGTGTATATCTATAGTGACGGTGTATATCTATAATGGCGTATATCTGTCTCCTCAGCAGGGGGGCGTGCCCCACATGCAGGGGATGATGTCTCACCAGGGCCTGGGCCAGCAGCTCGTCCACCCCACCCCAGGAGGGGGGCCCTCAGATGCAGGCGCAGTGGCGCCAGCCTCTCGGAGGTGAGGAACAGCCGTCCTACCCAGCGCTCTGTCCCTGTAGAGACTCAGTCCTACCCAGCGCTGTGTCCCTGTAGAGACTCAGTCCTACCCGGCGCTGTGTCCCTGTAGAGACTCAGTCCTACCCGGCGCTGTGTCCCTGTAGAGACTCAGTCCTACCCAGCGCTGTGTCCCTGTAGAGACTCAGTCCTACCCAGCGCTGTGTCCCTGTAGAGACTCAGTCCTACCCAGTGCTGTGTCCCTGTAGAGACTCAGTCCTACCCAGCGCTCTGTCCCTGTAGAGACTCAGTCCTACCCAGTGCTGTGTCCCTGTAGAGACTCAGTCCTACCCAGTGCTGTGTCCCTGTAGAGACTCGGTCCTACCCAGCGCTGTGTCCCTGTAGAGACTCAGTCCTACTGTGTCCCTGTGTGTGGTGGCTAACCTCATGTCCCTGTGTGTGGTGGCTAACCTCATGTCCCTGTGTGTGTGTGTGCAGGCCAGATGCTGATGGGAGCCGGTCCGAGGGGCTCTGCACAGGGTCCAGGGATGCCTCAGGTCTCCAGCGTCATGGAGGACGAGATACTCATGGACCTTATTTGACCTCCGACCCCCCAGAGACTTGGTTCCACAAGCTGCTGTTTCAGACTGTGCACATGAATCCGCTCACTCATCACCCCCTTTCAGAGGAATAATGATTACACTCGTCTCCTGCTTCATATTCTTGTATTGTTGATATAAAATGTCTTTTTTTATTGAGGTTTTACTTTCCTGAAGTTTTGTTTGAAGTACTTACGATGTTTAAATAATAAAAAGAAATTAAGATACTTTTTTAATGTGAAGGAAAGTCGTGAATCTTGCCTTCCAGACTGTACATGAACTTCCAAGCAGCAGAGTGGGAGACTGAAATAGACCTGCTAAAAGATGGCTCTGGCTTTTCCATGCCAAATGGTGTCACAGTGTTAATTTTAACTACTCCAATATGTCGCAGAACCATAGAGGGCCCCCTCGTGCCAAGTCGCTCTACCAGATGGCATCTCTCGTCCCTGGCAGAGCGACCGTGCAGGCTGAAGGCAGGACCATGCAGGCTGAAGGCAGGACCATGCAGGCTGAAGGCAGGACCATGCAGGCTGAAGGCAGGACCATGCAGGCTGAAGGCAGGACCATGCAGGCTGAAGGCAGGACCATGCAGGCTGAAGGCAGGAGCATGCAGGCTGAAGGCAGGACCATGCAGGCTGAAGGCAGGACCATGCAAGCTGAAGGCAGGACCATGCAGGCTGAAGGCAGGACCATGCAGGCTGAAGGCAGGACCATGCAAGCTGAAGGCAGGACCATGCAGGCTGAAGGCAGGACCATGCAGGCTGAAGGCAGGACCATGCAGGCTGAAGGCAGGACCATGCAGGCTGAAGGCAGGAGCATGCAGGCTGAAGGCAGGAGCATGCAGGCTGAAGGCAGGACCATGCAGGCTGAAGGCAGGACCATGCAGGCTGAAGGCAGGAGCATGCAGGCTGAAGGCAGGAGCATGCAGGCTGAAGGCAGGAGCATGCAGGCTGAAGGCAGGAGCATGCAGGCTGAAGGCAGGAGCATGCAGGCTGAAGGCAGGAGCATGCAGGCTGAAGGCAGGAGCATGCAGGCTGAAGGCAGGAGCATGCAGGCTGAAGGCAGGAGCATGCAGGCTGAAGGCTGGACTATGCAGGTTGAAGGCAGGACTATGCAGGCTGAAGGCAGGAGCATGCAGGCTGAAGGCAGGACCATGCAGGCTGAAGGCAGGACCATGCAGGCTGAAGGCAGGACCATGCAGGCTGAAGGCAGGACCATGCAGGCTGAAGGCAGGAGCATGCAGGCTGAAGGCAGGACCATGCAGGCTGAAGGCAGGAGCATGCAGGCTGAAGGCAGGAGCATGCAGGCTGAAGGCAGGACAGTGCAAGCTGAAGGCAGGACCATGCAGGCTGAAGGCAGGAGCATGCAGGCTGAAGACAGGAGCATGCAGGCTGAAGGCAGGAGCATGCAGGCTGAAGGCAGGAGCATGCAGGCTGAAGGCAGGAGCATGCAGGCTGAAGGCAGGACCATGCAGGCTGAAGGCAGGAGCATGCAGGCTGAAGGCAGGAGCATGCAGGCTGAAGGCAGGAGCATGCAGGCTGAAGGCAGGAGCATGCAGGCTGAAGGCAGGAGCATGCAGGCTGAAGGCAGGACAGTGCAGGCTGAAGGCAGGAGCATGCAGGCTGAAGGCAGGACCATGCAGGCTGAAGGCAGGACCATGTAGGCTGAAGGCAGGACCATGCAGGCTGAAGGCAGGAGCACACAGCCTCGCACAGTCAGGACCCAGAGCGGACTCTTACAGTCGGAGAGATGGTTTCATGTCCACTATGACACACAGTTACTTCTTTATTTCACCTTTTCTGAGTGGAGGTGCGTCAGTCCACATGGATCAGTGGTTGTTTCTAGAGCACGTTTAAAAACGACACAAGATACCAAAGTGCTTTCCACTCCCAAATGTACAAAACACCACATTTTACAATAAAACACCTATCCACATACATTTTTAAACACCCAACTCATCACTATTCAGACTCCATGCATCTTATGACAATTGACATGCATGAGTAGAGCAGCGTCTTCGGCGTAGATTCAAAACATTCAGTTGAGTCTCAGGAGCTAATATGTAGCGGGGGCGGACATTCCAGGGCCCAGGATGTGTACGTCTCGACATCAGACACACTGTGTGTGGTCATGTGCGCTTCAAATCATATGTGTGGATGTTGGTGTTATACAGGACACGCATCAGTAGGGGAAACAGGATTCACGTTAACTTTCCTCTCCAAAGCCGCTGCAGGTTTTCCTCCTTCCTCGGATAAACAGAACAGAACACACTTGCTGTGTACTCACTCGCACTGACAGGAAGTGATGTCATTCCCCGTCACCTGGGCGACAGAGACGGTTGCTAAGATACCGTGACACTGGCTTCTTGTTTCTAAGCTTGTTCTGAAGCTCGCTCTCTCTCTCTCTCTCTCTCTCTCTCTCTCTCTCACATGCACTCCCACAGACACACTCGTCCCCCAGAAACTAGATGATGAGAGAGAGGAAGAGAGAGAGAGGGAGAGAGTGGGAGAGAGGGAGAGAGAGAGAGAGAGAGGGAGAGAGATCCACTCAGCAAGCAGCGCGTCATCATCTCCTTCCACTCTTGGTTTCAGTGGTCTGTGTGTTTTTTAAGTACGTAAACGCTTCGGATCACAACACATCCAGTTGTGATATATCTAAATAAACAGGAACTGTTTAGGGACTGCATAATGGCAAGCAAAATCGATCAAATATCGTTTGATCCTACGATGTCAACTAAACCATCTGCACGCTGACCCAATGACTTCCCACAACGTCTTTTTGAAACAGTACAGTACAACTTCAGTAATGTCTCACAGAACGCACGTATGTTGTAGATGTCTGTGTGCTCTCTGTGTACGTCAGGTGACTTCTGTACGTCAGGTGACTTCTGGACGTCAGGTGACTTCTGGACGTCACGTGACTTCTGGACGTCACGTGACTTCTGGACGTCACGTGAGCCGGTTCTGACCGCTGTCTGGGTGGTGTCGTGCCTGGTGACAGCCCCGGGCTGGGAGGCTGCTGTGTGCTGCCTGGTGACAGCCCCGGGCTGGGAGGCTGCTGTGTGCTGCCTGGTGACAGCCCCGGGCTGGGAGGCTGCTGTGTCCTGCCTGGTGACAGCCCCGGGCTGGGAGGCTGCAGCGTTTGTTTACAGGGCCAGGAGGAGATGTTTATTGGCCTGGTGGCAGGAGGGCTGTTGGGCCTGATGGGGTTTATAGTCCTGGGGCGGAGTTAGTTTGATGGCCTTGTGGAGGAGATGCTGACTGGGCTTGGTGGGAGGGGGAGGCTGGACCAGGGGGATGGTGGGAGGGGGAGGCTGGACCAGGGGGAGGGCTGGACCAGGGGGAGGGTGGGAGGGGGAGGGGGAGGCTGGACCAGGGGGATGGTGGGAGGGGGAGGCTGGACCAGGGGGAGGGTGGGAGGGGGAGGGGGAGGCTGGGACCAGGGGGAGGGGGAGGCTGGACCAGGGGGAGGCTGGACCAGGGGGAGGGTGGGAGTGGGAGGCTGGACCAGGGGGAGGGTGGGAGGGGGAGGGTGGGAGGGGATAGCTGGACCAGGGGGAGGGTGGCAGGGTGGAAGGGGGAGGCTGGACCAGGGGGAGGGTGGACCAGGGGGAGGGTGGGAGGGGGATTTCGATTGAGGAGGAGTACTTGGTTTAGTGGTTGAGATGCGGGCTTGGTTAACTCTTCTAGACAGAGGCTTCTTGTCCTCCGACAGACACAGCACCCTGGGAGCAGGGGGTCTTTACCCTGCTACCGGCCACAACCCAATGTTCAATTTAGCATCAGAGACACATGTTGTTCCAGCATCAGATACAGAGCAGAGGTTACTGCACACTCATACACATCACTACACACCCACACTCACACACAACACTACAAACTCACACACAACAATACACACACGCACGCTACCCACACTTAAAACACCTCACATACAGACACACTCACACGCTACACACACTCAAGACGCCTCACACCCAGACCAGAGTTTAACTGGGATCTGGCCTGCTGCAGAGACAGTGAGGGGAGCTGCAGGGACAGAAGAAAGAGGCCAGTGTGGTCGCAGCACAACTAGCGCACCCTAATCACACCCTCACCCACCTTCCCAGGCTCCTCTTGCACTAGCAGAGTGCTAGCAGTGTGCTAGCAGAGCGCTGGCAGAGTGCTAGCAGAGCACTAGCAGTGTGCTAGCAGTGTGCTAGCAGAGCGCTGGCAGAGTGCTAGCAGAGCGCTGGCAGAGTGCTAGCAGAGTGCTAGGAGAGCACTAGCAGAGCACTAGCAGTGTGCTGGCAAAGCGCTGGCAGAGTGCTAGCAAAGCACTGGCAGAGTGCTAGCAAAGCACTGGCAGAGTGCTAGCAGAGCTAGCCTGGCCTCTCAGACTTCACACAGCTCCGTACACAGCAGACAGAGCATCTTAACATAACCCAGGGCAGAGAAAGCCCACAGCACATCACCCGTACTCCAACACAGCGCAGCACCAAGGAGCAGGACAGAGTTTCACCTCCTCCACGCCGAGCACAGACACCCGACTGGGAGCTCTCTATCTCTGTATGAACTGCATTTATCCTCCCAGCATCTCCTGTCTCCACTCACTTCTCAGGCTGTGGCATCCACTCAGTCACTGGCAGACTGGCCTGACTGACAGACCTTCCACTGCTGCACAGAGGTGGGACATTGGGGGGAGAGGGGGAGGAAGGGGTGGAAGGGAGGAGGAGGGTTGGGGGTGGAGGAGGAGTGGGGGAGGGAAGGGAGGAGGAGGGGAGAAGTGTGGGGGAGGAATAGGAGGAGTTTACTCCACATCACACAGTCTCAGCAGACACAGCAGTACAGAGACACTGATGGAGAGGGGGGGGGGAGAGAGAGGGGGAGACATGTGAGGTGCTCTTTTAAATAACGAGAGGGGGGGGAGAGATAGAGACGACCCCTCCTATCACTCTATCAGGACTGAGAGATTGAGTGGTTCAAAGTCGGGAAACAACAGTCAATATCAAGAGCAGGAGATAGAGAGAGAATGTGAACGACATCCTCGCTGAGGTGTGTGTGAAGGGGAACACGGAGAGGCAGAGACGAGGAGGAGGTAGGGAGGGAGCCAGAGAGACGAGGAGGAGGGAGGGAGAGAGGGAGCCAGAGAGACGAGGAGGAGGGAGGATGGGAGGGACGGAGGGATGTGAGTTAGAGAGAGGGAGGGATATCCACTGCACTGTTGTGTGACTGGAAATTTAATAGAGAGAGAGAGAGAGGATAGAGAGAGAGAGAGGGAGGTACAGAGGCAGGCTGGGAGAGGGAGAGAGAGAGAGAGAGCTGAGAGAGCTGAGAGAGGGGGAGGGAGGGAGAGAGAGAGGGGTGGAGGGAGGGAGGGCTGAGAGATGCAATGCAATACAAAAGCCCTGCGAGTGAGAATAGCCATTGGTATGGAATTCCAGAGAAGCGCTGTGGGCTGTTAGCAATGCCACACGGTTACTGCATAGAGAGAGGGAGGAGGGGAGATAGTCTGAGGAGGGGGAGAATGTCTAATCGTACAGATTAGCAGCAGCAGAGTTGGGGGGGGAGAGGGGGAGAGGGGGCTGGGTTTGGTACTGCAGGAAGTGGGGCCAGGGTGGTTGCCAGGGAGAGGCCAGGGTGGTTGCCAGGGAGAGGACAGTGGGGGCTTTAAGAATCTCAATCTCTATTTTTATCACATATTGCAGAAACATGTGTTAGAGACTTTTATTAAACGAGACGTTTATTTCACTCTATCTTGCACCTGCATTTGATCACTTAGACGGGTGTTATGCAAGTTTGTTTTTTTATTTCACATGGGATAGGCTACCATATCTGTCTGCCTGCCTGTCTGTCTATCTAACAGTACATAGACAGACATTCATCTTTACTCCCCATGAACGAGGGTGACAAACTATCCCTCTGTCACAGTAGTGTAAACACTAGTGTAAACAGCTACAACATGAGGAACACACACATCTCTACATTGTGTGTGTGTGTGTGTGTGTGGATGCACGTGGTCATCATTATAGTCCAGTTGTGTGTGTGTGTGTGTCGTGAGTCAGGAGAGAGAACAGGAAGAGTGTGAGGTTGGTGAACAGCTGACCCAGCACTCTCAGTAGAACACTGCCAGTCCACAACCATCAGACTGGTTACATGACTCCACATCTCTCTCAATCACACACACACACACACACACACTCTCTCTCTCTCTCTCTCTCAATCACACACACTCACACTCTTTCAATCACACACACACACTCTCTCAATCACGCACACACACACTCTCTGTCAATCACACACACACACACACTCCCTGTCAATCACAAACACACACACTCTCTCAATCACACACACACTCCCTCTCTCTGGTACAAACATACAGGCACACACACTCCCTCTCTCTGGTACACACATACAGTCACACACACACACACACACAATCTCTCTGACTCTCATTGTGATGACCTTTCCCTCATCCCCCCCCCCGCACCCCCCCCCCTTCCCCCATCCCACTCACTCCTGAATATGAAAATAGAAGAAAAAGAAGAAGTATCTTTTATTGGTCACGCAGTGTGACACACAAGCCAGCAGAGAGAGAGGTGACACCACACACACACACCACACAAACACAAACACCGCACACACACCACACACAAACACCGCACACACACCACACACAAACACCGCACACACCTGTGCATTTCCCCATCCTGCTGTCCCTCCTCCCAGGGTAGCCAGCCCAGGTCCTTGTTCAGGGACAGGCGCAGGAGAGAGATCTGTCCTGCATCTTTAGATATCAGTTTTTGTTTTGCGGAGAAACCCTT
Source organism: Mallotus villosus (assembly GCA_903064625.1). Taxonomy (NCBI): domain Eukaryota; kingdom Metazoa; phylum Chordata; class Actinopteri; order Osmeriformes; family Salangidae; genus Mallotus; species Mallotus villosus. The sequence goes on along the minus strand of CAEFZP010004246.1, from coordinate 20,613 downwards.
TGTGAGGACATGAGGACATGCAAACTCCACACAAACACAGTAGATTCTGATAAATAAATCAAATAAATTCAGCCGAAAAGGCAGGGATCTGTTATGTAGAATGAATTCCTATTATGTGCTCGGGGGAGTGGCCCTTACTGTATGCGCTTGAGCGTTGCCATGGGAACCTGCCAAGCAGCATAGAACGTTCCCTAATAAAAACACGTAAACACGCGCATATACCCCCCCTCTCCGCCCCTACCCTCCAACACACACACACACACACACACACACTCCTCATCGTCTTCAAGGACGCGCACACGCACACACCAGTGTCAAAACAGTCCATTCGGTCTGCACACCCACAACCTGTAGAATAGAAAACACACGGATACACACACACACACACACATGATGGGAAAGTCTGCAGAAGACCACAGTGTATCGAGGACTGCATATTTCGAACCGCTTCTGTGTCGCGCGACGTGAAGCCAGATCAGGGGCTAATGCGTTCGTCACTGAACCAGAGAGAATGTATCGAACGACGTGTCTTGTGTGATCTCGCTGTGTGACAGGCGACAAATGTGTTAAAAAAAACCTCACTATTACGCAAATGAGCTTTGATGAAGTGAGCTCGCCTTTAGAAAGACTACGTTCTCAGGTCCGGGAGTAGGTTGAAGGCTGATCAGCGTATTGCGCATCAAAGTGGAGTCCGCGAGGAGGTGAACCTAGCCTATCTTCCAAGCAGGTAGGTTTCAAAAATAAGTATTTTTTTCGGGCAATACTTAGAAGGTCTTCGCTTTGTTATTGCGCAGCCTACGGAGATAGAGCGTGCACGGGCTACGGACCGCAGCTGAATGAGGCTAGTGTTCGTCATCGCACATTTAACGTTCCAAGAACTATCAGAGATCCCCAGGTGCTCTTGGATTCCGACTGGAAAGGAAAGGGCGTTGAAGTAAACAGTTAGGTAAGGGATTTTAATTTTGTTTGTGCGTCCTGAGTTTTTTTTGCCCCACGCGGTGGCTTGCGCATGCTGGCGAAACAACCTATTCAACGGCCATTTCGAAGATAGACTATATTATTTTCAGCATCCCTTCTTGTATTTTTCCATTTGACTAAAACAGCCACGACGAACGGTCACAGATTCTTTGGTGGCGAATTACAGCGCTGTGGTTCCAGCCTTTGGAAAGGGTGAATTAATTTGAGTGAGAGATAGAGACAGAAGAGGGGAGAGGAGAGGTACACAGGGAGAGAAGGGATAAGACACCTACGCCTTTATCTGCAGTAAACGGGAGACTTGTCTTCATTTGAAGGAAAGGTAAGACAATCGAACAGTTTGGAATAAGACACGCAATTCGCGTGTTGCATCCCAAACAATAGCCTAATTGTATCTGACTTGCTATTGAAGATCTTAAATGAAGCGCGTGTCGCCTAGGCCGTTAAAAATCGAACGCTAAACTGTTGCAATTGTTTTCGTCCAAATGTTGCAGAATTATTGCGGTGTGAGTGTGTGCGTGTGTCAATGTGTGCACGTGCGTGCGTGTATTAGGCGACGCGTATTGGCATACGCTTATAATTAAGTATAGGCTACAATTTGGCTCTTGCTTTCATACCACGTTGGAAATGGATACTATTGAATGTAGGTTAAGCTAATTATTGACCTTTGTTGCATGACAGAAGACATGACATTGCAAATCAGCACGTACAGTGGACTTTGTGTAGACTTGAGGGTCTGCATTGGAATGAACTTGAGGGCCAGTTGATGTGTGTTGAATCAAATGAACTGGACAACACTTTCAGGCGATAACTTTGTTCCAATGTGTCAATCAGGCCTATGTCCACGAGCTCAACGGAAAGGTGCACGAGAGTGATGTGTCACACAGGCCTACACACCAATCTGTCACGTCACATTACATCTCTAAAAGTCTTTCTTCAGTCAGTTACAACATCTATTTAATTAATTCTAAGACTGTTTCTATTTTAAGTTACTTCGAGTTAAATCGCTTCATCATTTCCTCCGTAATTTGTAAAGCAAGAGAAGCAGCTAGCGGCCTGTAGCGGGTTAATCTACTCTTCGCCCCCTGCATGGACGAGTCCCTCAGACAGCGAACAGGGACCAGATAGATTAACACTGCTGAATGAAGATCTCCCGCCTCTATCTGCAACACAATGATGCTGTTATGAGAGGATTTGAATGCTAATGTGCGTATTCGGAATCCGGATTGAAAGCCTGCATGGCATAATACGTCTGCTGCCAGCCAGTGGGCACACGGGGTGATCTTGTCTTGAACGTTGCAGGAAGTAAGTTATTAATGGAGTATTGGAAGGGCAAAGTGGGGCACTGGGGTAGGAGATATCGGGAGAAGTTTTGGCAGGGTGAGTTTGAATGTTCTCCAAGCCCTGAGAGAATAAAAGGCTAGTTTGTCAACTTGTGAAATGTAAGCATGGACGGATCTCCGAACAGTTTCTTTCGCTCATTTTAGGATGAAACGCGAGTGAAGCGTGTTAGGGTGCGCAGAACATCAGGAGGTAAAGTCCTCTCTGGCCCCAACAACAACAACACGAGACTGAGAGCAAGTTGGTAGAAATTATGTTTCTTTGAATTATTGATTTTGACTGTTCCTACAGGTGTGCACTTTCGTTCCTCCAGTTCGGCATGTGTTGTGACTGGTTGAGACTGATTTTACATGAGCCTATATTTGCTGAGGCTGCTGGGAGGGTATCCGAGCGCCTGTCTGATTTAATGCGTTTTAATAACCAGACGCTGTTTGACTCTCTCGTGCTGTCTAGCCAATACACGTATGCCATTTTACAAGCCTTTGCATATCCTTCTCCATTTACTCAGAACTGTAGATGTAAAACTTTAGGAGCAGTTTTTATGCTTCTCCTAAAGCAGCAGTTTAAAGCATATTTTCTCAACCCTGGTCCTCGGGACCCCCTGCCCTGCATGTTTTAGATGTTTCCCTGCTCCAACACACCTGGTTCTAATGCATGGTCGTTATGAAGCTCAGCAGTAGCCTGGTAACAACCCGATCAAACGGAGATCAAATGGAGCAGGGAAACATCTAGATTGTAGAACATGCAGGGCAGTGGTCCCAGAGGACCAGGGTTGAGAACAGCAGCTCTAAAGGGTTCCTCTCCTCGGTGCTTGTTGGAACATGTGAGGAGAAGCTCATGTAATCCCAGAGCCCAGCTCCCTGGGTCAGGAGACAGAGCACCAGCACAGCACCCAGGCCCAGCTCTCTGGGTCAGGAGACAGAGCACCAGCACAGCACCCAGGCCCAGCTCTCTGGGTCAGGAGACAGAGCACCAGCACAGCGCCCAGGCCCAGCTCCCTGGGTCAGGAGACAGAGCACCAGCACAGCGCCCAGGCCCAGCTCTCTGGGTCAGGAGACAGAGCACCAGCACCCAGGCCCAGCTCTCTGGGTCAGGAGACAGAGCACCAGCACAGCGCCCAGGCCCAGCTCTCTGGGTCAGGAGACAGAGCACCAGCACAGCGCCCAGGCCCAGCTCTCTGGGTCAGGAGACAGAGCACCAGCACAGCGCCCAGGCCCAGCTCTCTGGGTCAGGAGACAGAGCACCAGCACAGCGCCCAGGCCCAGCTCTCTGGGTGAGGAGACAGAGCACCAGCACAGCACCCAGGCCCAGCTCCCTGGGTCAGGAGACAGAGCACCAGCACAGCACCCAGGCCCAGCTCTCTGGGTCAGGAGACAGAGCACCAGCACAGCGCCCAGGCCCAGCTCTCTGGGTGAGGAGACAGAGCACCAGCACAGCACCCAGGCCCAGCTCCCTGGGTCAGGAGACAGAGCACCAGCACAGCACCCAGGCCCAGCTCTCTAGGTGAGGAGACAGAGCACCAGCACAGCACCCAGGCCCAGCTCTCTGGGTCAGGAGACAGAGCACCAGCACAGCGCCCAGGCCCAGCTCTCTGGGTCAGGAGACAGAGCACCAGCACAGCACCCAGGCCCAGCTCTCTGGGTCAGGAGACAGAGCACCAGCACATAGCACCCAGGCCCAGCTCTCTGGGTCAGGAGACAGAGCACCAGCACAGCGCCCAGGCCCAGCTCTCTGAGTCAGGAGACAGAGCACCAGCACAGCTCCCAGGCCCAGCTCTCTGGGTCAGGAGACAGAGCACCAGCACAGCTCCCAGGCCCAGCTCTCTAGGTCAGGAGACAGAGCACCAGCACAGCACCCAGGCCCAGCTCTCTGGGTCAGGAGACAGAGCACCAGCACAGCGCCCAGGCCCAGCTCTCTGGGTCAGGAGACAGAGCACCAGCACAGCACCCAGGCCCAGCTCTCTGGGTCAGGAGACAGAGCACCAGCACAGCGCCCAGGCCCAGCTCCCTGGGTCAGGAGACAGAGCACCAGCACCCAGGCCCAGCTCTCTAGGTGAGGAGACAGAGCACCAGCACAGCACCCAGGCCCAGCTCTCTGGGTCAGGAGACAGAGCACCAGCACAGCGCCCAGGCCCAGCTCTCTGGGTCAGGAGACAGAGCACTAGCACAGCGCCCAGGCCCAGCTCTCTGGGTGAGGAGACAGAGCACCAGCACAGCGCCCAGGCCCAGCTCTCTGGGTCAGGAGACAGAGCACCAGCACAGCGCCCAGGCCCAGCTCTCTGGGTCAGGAGACAGAGCACCAGCACAGCGCCCAGGCCCAGCTCTCTGGGTCAGGAGACAGAGCACCAGCACAGCGCCCAGGCCCGGCTCTTTAAGAGAGACGTCACACACGATCCCATCCCAGCTCTCCTAGCCCGGGGCCAGGGGCAGTGTCTCCAAACATCAAGACGTCTCATAGCTGCTATGTCAAGTCCAAATCATGGCTGCTGGTGATCTCTTTCCTGGTGTGGTTTGATACTCTGTACTTCTCCTACCACAGGTTTTCCTAAAACGTCCTTGAGATCCCATGGTAACAGACGAGGGTCAGGGGGTGACCGATGTTTAAGACGTGGCTTGTCAGAGGAACACAAGAACATGATTTATTCAGCGTGTCTGCCACGCTCCTTGAAGGGAGCTGTTAGGGAGAGATGTCATTTCCCAAAGCTTCTCCCTCCGAGATGCTCTGGTGACCTGTGCAGGAGGCAGAGGAGACAATATAGGAACCTGCCGTGCTAAATTCATAAAATACTTGGAGGTGTGAGGGCTGTGCTGTCCCAGCCTCTGGCCTCTGGCCCCAGCCCCCTGCCCCCTGGCCTCTGGCCTCTGTGGTGGCGGTGCAGAGCGCTGGAACCTCTTGACCTAATATGCGTGTGATTTAAATTAAACAATGTCAGGATTCACAAGGAAAGGTTAACACAGATTACTTAAAAGCATGCAACTGGAATATTTTATTCAACCCTTGCCTCTGTTGCACAAGAATCACAAGGTCCAGCACACTGTCACTGTGTAGTCCAGCATGCTGTCACTGTGTAGTCCAGCATGCTGCCACTGTGTAGTCCAGCATGCTGCCACTGTGTAGTCCAGCACACTGTGTAGTCCAGCACACTGTCACTGTGTAGTCCAGCATGCTGTCACTGTGTAGTCCAGCACACTGTCACTGTGTAGTCCAGCACACTGTGTAGTCCAGCACGCTGTCACTGTGTAGTCCAGCACACTGTGTAGTCCAGCACACTGTCACTGTGTAGTCCAGCATGCTGTCACTGTGTAGTCCAGCACACTGACACTGTGTAGTCCAGCACGCTGCCACTGTGTAGTCCAGCACACTGTGTAGTCCAGCACGCTGTCACTGTGTAGTCCAGCACACTGTCACTGTGTAGTCCAGCACACTGTGTAGTCCAGCACGCTGCCACTGTGTAGTCCAGCACACTGTCACTGTGTAGTCCAGCACACTGTGTAGTCCAGCACGCTGTCACTGTGTAGCTCAGCACACTGTGTAGTCCAGCACGCTGTCACTGTGTAGTCCAGCACACTATCACTGTGTAGTCCAGCACACTGTGTAGTCCAGCACGCTGTCACTGTGTAGTCCAGCACACTGTCACTGTGTAGTCCAGCACACTGTCACTGTGTAGTCCAGCATGCTGTTACTGTGTAGTCCAGCACACTGTCACTGTGTAGTCCAGCACGCTGTCACTGTGTAGTCCAGCATGCTGTTACTGTGTAGTCCAGCACACTGTGTAGTCCAGCACGCTGTCACTGTGTAGTCCAGCATGCTGTTACTGTGTAGTCCAGCATGCTGTCACTGTGTAGTCCAGCACACTGTCACTGTGTAGTCCAGCACACTGTGTAGTCCAGCACACTGTCACTGTGTAGTCCAGCATGCTGTCACTGTGTAGTCCAGCACACTGTCACTGTGTAGTCCAGCACACTGTGTAGTCCAGCACACTGTCACTGTGTAGTCCAGCACACTGTCACTGTGTAGTCCAGCACACTGTGTAGTCCAGCATGCTGTCACTGTGTAGTCCAGCACACTGTACAGTTCAGCACGCTGTCACTGTGTAGTCCAGCACACTGTCACTGTGTAGTCCAGCACACTGTGTAGTCCAGCACGCTGTCACTGTGTAGTCCAGTTCCATCAAACTGTTTAAGTGATCATATCTGTAAAATATAAGTAAAAATACTTAATTGAATCAATTAATAGAATGTGGAAATCATTGTTTACGTAAGATAAATTTAGTAACACTCACAGTTAACCGTGTAACCGGTTAATACTATTGGTTAAAACCGAGTTGCTAATTTCGCGACAATGTCGCTAGATTTAGCAACTTTTCACTTTCCTTAGTGACAAGAAAAGTTGTATCCAGCGACTTGCGACAAATCTTGAAACTTTATGCTACTTCGGCAATCTCCGTTTTCGTTGTTGAGCAGCAGGAAAATAACAATGCACTTCCGTGCTTTTTACAGTCAGCAGTCATGTAGGTACAGCCACCAGTCATGTAGGTACAGCTACCAGTCATGTAGGTACAGCCACCAGTCATGTAGGTACAGCCACCAGTCATGTAGGTACAGCTACCAGTCATGTAGGTACAGCCACCAGTCATGTAGGTACACCTACCAGTCATGTAGGTATAGCCACCAGTCATGTAGGTAAAGCTACCAGTCATGTAGGTACAGCCACCAGTCATGTAGGTAAAGCTACCAGTCATGTAGATACAGCTACCAGTCATGTAGGTATAGCTACCAGTCATGTAGGTATAGCTACCAGTCATGTAGGTATAGCTACCAGTCATGTAGGTAAAGCTACCAGTCATGTAGGTATAGCTACCAGTCATGTAGGTATAGCTACCAGTCATGTAGGTAAAGCTACCAGTCATGTAGGTATAGCTACCAGTCATGTAGGTACAGCTACCAGTCATGTAGGTAAAGCTACCAGTCATGTAGGTACAGCTACCAGTCATGTAGGTACAGCTACCAGTCATGTAGGTAAAGCTACCAGTCATGTAGGTACAGCCACCAGTCATGTAGGTAAAGCTACCAGTCATGTAGGTATAGCTACCAGTCATGTAGGTACAGCTACCAGTCATGTAGGTACAGCTACCAGTCATGTAGGTAAAGCTACCAGTCATGTAGGTACAGCTACCAGTCATGTAGGTATAGCCGGCGCTCCCGGATTCAGTGTGTGCTGCGACAACTTTCCCCAATACAAAAACAAACTGGAGTTTCCCTCCAAACATTCCTGGAGTTTCCCTGGTCTTCCTGGAAGGTTCTGGAAGGTTCTGGTGTGGGTGCAGTTCTATGGACCTATGTGAAGCCCTCTTTGACATTGCTTGTAAAAACGGCTTCACAGATACAATGATATTGGATTTAAACCACAAGATGATGCAGATCAACAGTCTGTTCATCTGTTTAATTTAAACTGTCAAGCATTACTGTGTCATTTCCACAAATGCTCCACACAAAAAATCTGCCTTGAGTTATTTGCAAATCAAGCATTGCATGATTGATTTTTTATATCATTGAAAAATCTGTCCAGTCTAGTGTTCCAGAGACAGCCCAGTCATGCATAAATTATGTTTCATAAAAACATGTAAGTAGTTACCAGAGAAGAGATGAGTTTCTATCCATGAGAAGAGGGGCAGAGTTAGACACCATGCCCCATCAGCACCCAGCATGAATGTCTTTACTGAAGTGTGTGTGAGCCCAGCGTGTGTGCAAGTTCAGTGTGTGTGCGTGTGTGTACCGTAAGAGTGAAATCAGGATGAGTGACAGGGCAGGCTGTTGAAATCAGGGCCGGCTGGCTGCTGATGTAGATAGAGCAGAGAGAGTCGGTGATTGATAGCGGGACAACTTGCTGATGTGTCCAGGTTGAAGGTTGAAGTTGACTGCTGACAGGGAAGAGAGGTTCTGCTGATGAGCTCCGAGAGGCGTGGCTCCGAGAGACTGAGAGGCGTGGCTCCGAGTGGCGTGGCTTCGAGAGACTGAGAGGCCTGGCTTCGAGTGGCGTGGCTTCGAGAGGCGTAGCTCCGAGAGGCGTGGCTCCGAGTGGCGTGGCTTCGAGAGGCGTGGCTCCGAGTGGCGTGGCTTCGAGAGGCGTGGCTCCGAGTGGCGTGGCTCCGAGTGGCGTGGCTCCGAGAGGCGTAGCTTCGAGTGGCGTAGCTCCGAGAGGCGTAGCTCCGAGAGGCGTAGCTCCGAGAGGCGTAGCTAAACATGTCGTCTTTAACCACAGCTAAGAGAAGCAGGGCTGCCGTGGTTACAGGGCCTGGCAGGGTCGCAGCGTCACAGCCAGGAGCCTTTCAACCCCAGGAGGCCTGACCCATCTGCAGCACCACTGGGACCCACCACCAGCCTGACATCGTTAGCTGTGATTGGTTTGATTGAATCTGTGGCCCAGGCCTCAGTGCCAGCTCTTCTGGGGCTCCTGATCACTGTCCAGGCATTAATTATTGAATGGTAGCTGGGAGAATGGCAATGGTTAATGGTATCAAGTGAAAACCATAATCCATTGAATTGACATCATTAGAAATGGGGGAAGTTTCCCCTGAGGGATGTACTGTCTGTGTCCTCGTCTCCTAACACAGGGAGTCTGACCGAGGGGGAGGAGAGGAAAGGGGTGGAGGAGGAGAAGGGGAGGAGAGGGGAGGGGTGGGAGGGAGGAGAAGGGAGGAGGAGGGGAGGAGGAGGGGAGGGGTGTACTGTCTGTGTCCTCGTCTCATAACACAGGGAGTCTGACGGAGGGAGAGGGGAGGGGTGTGAGGGAGGAGAGCGGTGTGAGGGAGGAGAGGGGAGGGGAGGAGGGAGGGGAGGAGGAGGGGAGGAGGAGAGGGGGGGGGAGGTGAGGGAGGAGAGGGGAGGGGTGTGAAGAAGGGGATCTTGATGTTGTGAATCGTCTAATCGCTGCTGTCGGTCTGTGTGGTTCTGTGGTGTGTTTGCTGAGCTAGCAGGGTGAAGGGGAAGCCATGGTTAGATCCTGTGGTGGGGATCTGCTTTGGAAGGAAGTCAGGCTCCAGTCACCCAGTGCTCCCTGGTCATGATGGGTCCAGACATCACATCTTGAGGGGGTTTGTTTTGGGCTCAGTGCTGACAGCAGAGCTCGATACAGCAGCAGACTCACACTGTCTGCCTCTCCTTCCCCCGCCTTGCTGCCTCTCCTCCCCACGCCTCTCTGCCTCTCCCCCCCCGCCTCGCTGCCTCTCCTCCCCCCGCCTCGGCCTCCTCACTGCCTCTCCTCCCCCAGCCTCGCTGCCTCTCCTCCCCCAGCCTCGCTGCCTCTCCTCCCCCCGCCTCGCTGCGTCTCCTCTGCCTGCCTCACTGACTCTGTGTGTTTACGGACGAGCGCAGCGCGAGCCGCAGATTCTAAAGTTGTTGAAGAAGACAATGGTGATGATACGACAGCAATTAGGATGATGGTGATGACGGTGATGATGGTGATGATGGTGATGATGGTGATGATGGTGATGATGGTAGTGATGGTAGTGATGGTAGTGATGGTAGTGATGGAGTTACGGTGGAAGCCTTCTCGGCGCAGCCTGTTTGCCAGTTTCCAGCCTGTTTGCAGCCTGTTTGCAGCCTGTTTGCAGCCTGTTTGCAACCTGTTTGCCTGTTTGCAGCCTGTTTGCAGCCTGTTTGCGGTTGTTTCAGCACAGTGATCCCCATCCAAACATCCAGCTTTCAGACGCACCAGACGGGAGTCTGTGAGGGGCGTCTGTGAGGAGCGTCTGTGAGGAGCGTCTGTGAGGAGCGTCTGTGAGGAGCGTCTGTGAGGAGCGTCTGTGTGACGGCCAGGAGCTCTGAGGAGCGCGGGGGAGACCAGACCCCCTGCTGCTCCTCGACGCTCCTCCACTGGGGGGGAGGCCGGTGATGTCATAGGGAGAGGGAGGCGCCAGGGGTGGCCAAGCAGACACCCCAGAAGCCCTCACTGCAGGCGACACAGCCCTGTTATTACTGCGATACATCACCAGAAATAACGTGGTTAGGACGATTACGCCCGAAGCCGTCATGCGAACGCCACACTTTTATTTTGGGTTTGTTTGCTTTGTCTCTCTCCCGCCAGGGCTGTGCTGCTCTGCTGGGCCGGGCTACACGCAGCCCAGTGTTAACTCAGTCCAGCCTGTTTATTTCTGTCCCCCCTCCCTCCTGTGTGCCCAGGCAGGGTGTGGACTGGGCTACGCTCCAGGCCGGCCCCAGACCCCAGTGTGGAGTGATGAAGCCAGCCCCGTCCTGGAGCTGCAGAGCTGGGCCGCGCACCGCGAGGAGAGCAGCCCCCGCCGACACCACGGAGACGGGCAAGATGGTGAGTGAGCGCATTACCATGGCAACCCCGGGTCTCCGCGAGAGAACTTCCATTTCGCGCAGCGTGGGAGAGAGAGACGGGGGGGAGGGCGAGAGAGGGGGGGAGAGAGAGAGAGGGCCAAACAGCCTGTGACATGGAAAGGAGAGACCCAGGTGAGAGAGAGAGAGAGAGAGAGAGAGAGAGAGAGAGAGAGAGGGATGGAGGAAGTCAGGAGGGGGAGGGGTGGAGCAGGCGGAGGTGTGACTGACAGGGTGAGGCTAGGGAGGTGTGAGAGAGCAGCAGCTCTGGAGAGATACCTGCTAGGAGATCAGCTTCTCTCTCTCTCTTTACCTCTCCCTCTCTCTCTCTCTTTACCTCTCCCTCTCTCTCTCTCTCTCTTTACCTCTCCCTCTCTCTCTCTCTTTACCTCTCTCTCTCTACCTCTCTCTCTCTACCTCTCTCTCTCTCTTTCTCTCTCTGATTCAGTTGGCACAGAGCTCCACTGTGAGAGACATTGTGTCAGTCTCGGTGACTGGTCTCCATGGAGACGTCCATCAGTCAGTCTGCGCCAGTGTCTCCTCTGTGAACCCTTATCGTGTTTGTCTGTGTGTGTTCATCTGTGGTGAGTTAGCCAGCCCGTCCCTCACAGAGGCTGCTGGGGCAGGTACACGCTGGGGCAGGTACACGCTGGGGCAGGTACATGCTGGGGCAGGTACACGCTGGGGCAGGTACACGCTGGGGCAGGTACACGCTGGGGCAGGTACACGCTGGGGCAGGTACACGCTGGGGCAGGTACACGCTGGGGCAGGTACACGCTGGGGCAGGTACACGCTGGGGCAGGTACACGCTGGGGCAGGTACACGCTGGGGCAGGTACACGCTGGGGCAGGTACACACTGGGGCAGGTACACGCTGGGGCAGGTACACGCTGGGGCAGGTACACGCTGGGGCAGGTACACGCTGGGGCAGGTACACGCTGGGGCAGGTACACGCTGGGGCAGGTACACACTGGGGCAGGTACACGCTGGGGCAGGTACACCCAAACCACCGGCAGAGCCGACCACTCACACACCAGACTGCAGACACACCTCCGGGTATCCCACACACACACACACACAAAGAATTGACGTGAGATTCCAAGACAGATTGAGAAAGATGAATGGGCCTGTGACTAAGCGGGCAGCTTCTAAATATGCCATGCAATCACACACACACACCACACACACCCACACTGTAGCATGTGGAAATATCCTAGTGTGACAACATAGAAACAAACACACACTCCCACTCTTTCCTTCTCTCTCTGTTTCTCTTTCTCCTTCACACACACACACACACACACACACACACACACACCCACCCCCCCTCCCCTCAGTGGGAGAGCAACTTGAAACACAAGGTTTGAAGGAAAAAATGCTGAAGCAAGTTCTCACAAAAATAGCTTGGAGCAACACACATTGAGAGATGCAGGAACAGGCTGTAAAGCAACTGAAACTGCAGTTTACACGGCTCTGTAAATGGCTGAGAGACATGTTGATTAACTGCTGGCTTTAGCTACCACCTCACTGCACAGGCATCGAGTGTATCAACATGGTTAACAACCTTAAATACTGATTAATTGTTCTCCAAATCGGCACCTACCAATGCAACATCGCCACAGAACAGAGACATATCTGGATTTGAAAACAGCTGGATCTGAACATTGAGAAAAATGTCATTCCGGTATGTAATGAACGATATGAGGCAGGCAGGGAGGGATTGGAGCAGAGGAGGGAGATGTAATGTGTGTTAATGACTTCAGCTGAGTGGTGAACACAGTGACTGTTCTGCTGCTGCTGGCTGGGTGTGAAGAGCTTCTGCTGCTCTGGGAGCATGTCTGCATGGACCAGGAGCAGGCCTCAGGACCAGACCCCAGGACCAGGAGCAGACCTCAGGACCAGGAGCAGGCCTCAGGACCAGGACCATACCTCAGGACCAGGCCTCAGGACCAGGCCTCAGGACCATACCTCAGGACCAGGAGCAGGCCTCAGGACCAGGCCTCAGGACCAGACCTCAGGACCAGGCCTCAGGACCAGGACCATACCTCAGGACCAGGCCTCAGGACCAGGAGCAGGCCTCAGGACCAGGCCTCAGGACCAGGAGCAGGCCTCAGGACCAGAGCAGGCCTCAGGACCAGACCTCAGGACCAGGCCTCAGGACCAGACCTCAGGACCAGACCTCAGGACCAGACCTCAGGACCAGACCTCAGGACCAGGCCTCAGGACCAGACCTCAGGACCAGACCTCAGGACCAGACCTCAGGACCAGGCCTCAGGACCAGGCCTCAGGACCAGGCCTCAGGACCAGGCCTCAGGACCAGACCTCAGGACCAGGCCTCAGGACCAGACCTCAGGACCAGGCCTCAGGACCAGACCTCAGGACCAGGCCTCAGGACCAGACCTCAGGACCAGACCTCAGGACCAGGCCTCAGGACCAGGCCTCAGGACCAGGCCTCA